>JAOQMP010000008.1:34746578-34760245 GCA_027563575.1 Erythroxylum pedicellare
GTTTTCAAGAGGATTTTATCATATTTGATCATTGTTTGAGTTTTTCACTTTTCACTTCCCAAAAATCCAAAAATACCCTTTTATACATTTTTCTTTCATTTAGTTCAATTTTTTTAATTTTTACCAATGATCCAAACCGCCCTTATTTTATCAACTTAGTTGCATTTTTCGACAATTAGGCTAGCTTAGACCATTTGCGCTAGGTTTTGATTAGGTGAGACGACCTGAGGTTGCATCCTATATTGCAATCCTTGGAATTAAATTTTTGATTCAGTTTCCAAGGGATTAATCTAAAGATCAAATGAGAGCCAATCACCGGCGTCAAGAAGTTAGCCTTCCATCTCCATTTTCAAGCTCTCACGATCAGCCATCCTTTCCATCACCATTGTTGGTGTTAAAAAACGAAGAAAAACTGAAGAGAAAAAGAGAGAAAAACTATTTTGGCTAGGTCTGTCCCCCAATGTCCCCCCTACCATCACAACCTCTTCCTTATGTAGTAAAATTTAGGTTTAAACTGAGGGGCACCTGGCATTACTAGGGACACTAGGTGAAAATCATGCCTGTAAGTTAATTCTTATGGGTGTGAGAACATGCCTCAAGGCCGTGTATGGCTATGCTCATGACATTGCATGACCATTCTTGACCATGCATGGCCCTCTCATGGTTTTGAGAGATCTCTCATGACTGTGAGAGGTGTTGCATAGGCCTGAGAAATTCAATCCATTATATGCTGTGAGACTTCTCCTTTCTTTGTTCTTCACTAGACATTGTATCTTGCCTCTTCTTCTTTCAATCCTCTTCTTCTTCATGCTCTATGAATGAATAGAATATGGAATTTGAGAAGATGGCTTCAATGGACATGCTTTCGGATCACTTTAGCTCCTTCACTTCCAAATTAGACCTAAGATCAAATATGAGCTAAAGTGAGTATCCTAGGCATTTCTAAGGCATTAATCACTAAGTGTAGCATATCAAATGAATAAAAATTTAAACACATATCAAGTTCCACCACACTTAGCTTTTGACCGTTCTAAGGCAAGTCGTCAAATCAAAATCACAAACTAAAACTTATATTCATTTTCCATATTTCTTAAGAATAGATAATCATAAGTAAAGAAGAATGATTTTCAAAACCTAAAGCAATAACTCAACATTCAAATCTCCTACTCATGATCAATCAATATTCATAACCTTTAGAAATTGAGTAATCTAGAGGTAGACTTGGACAAAAGGTATTTAAACAAAATATTTCCATGGTTACACTCAAAACACCATTTATGATCACAAAAATCCATAACTTTGTATATCATTTCATTTCTCCACCACTAGAAGTCACATGCATAATCATAAATCAAAGGACTTTTCTAGGGTTGTAATGTGGGTAAGGGTAAGGTGAGATGTATTTTGGGTTATGTAACATAAAGCCATCAAGCTAGCGAAGAAAAAATAACACCCAGTGAGATACCAAACACATAAGTTAACCTCCATTCAAAACTACGTAACGTCAACCATGAAGAATTCAAAAACTATGTTTCACAACCAAACTTAGCTGTCACACCATAAGCCATATGAATATAACACAAAAATTACGCCATCTAAAATAACATCCGCCTCATATGCAATATATTCAAACACGCAATCAATATAACTTAAGGAGGATAAACTATTAATTAACGACTTTTACCAAGAATTGTGTTTCCTCCTTAATACTTTTATTCAAACTCACTTATTTTCTTTTCTTTCTTTCTCTTTTTTTCTTAAATATATAAGGGATAGAAGCTACATCAACATAGGATTCATAACATGGAATTTTAACAAATATAAATAACCCATATATATGCATATTCCCACACTTAGGCTTTTTACAATCATATTCATTAAGAATTAACAAATGCTCTACTAGCTTTAAGGCTTAGGTAAGGCATTTGGTTTAGATGCATGTATGTGGTTTATACAAAAGAAAAGTCTAATAAAGCTCAAAAGGGGTTAGCAAAGAAAACTTCATATAATTGGGTAAGTTATTTGGCTAATGTAGTTCGTAATCATCATCGAATGCCTCATCATTTTCATAAAAATGCATGTGATAAAAAAAATTATGGTCTCGAATAGAAGATCAAAGAAAATTAAGGATGAATATGTCATGAAGGTCACACATAACAAAAGACAGTGAGATTGATATGAATGTGTCGGTCTAATATGGCTCAAAATCTCACCAGTTTTTGTCTTCCTCTAGTCACTGCTATTCTAAGAATAATGCACATTAACCAATCACAAGAACAAAAGTACATGCTAATGTTGCCATGGAATTTTCTAGCCAATTCACACTCTAATTATGATTAAATAATCTTAAAAGCAATAGAAAAAAGTAAAATTTTAATTTTGTTCGTTTGATTTTGAAAACCATCTAAGATGTCACATAAGCTACAATTAAGCTCAAAAATATGCAAAAAACTAATATACCCCACCCCCGCACTTAAGAATTACATTGTCCTCAATGTTAAATCAAATGCAAGAAATAGATCAGTCTATAAAAATAGTAAATGAAAAAATGTAAAAAACATAAATTAACTTCCCCTTGGGTTCCCTCCTAAGTAGTGCCTTCGTTTATCATCATTGGCTTGACCTCCTGTTACTTGATCAAGTGACACCAGTCACATCCTCCAACATCAATACCTCCAAATCTTCCATTTGGAAGCCTTTATAATATAACTTCAAGCGATCACCATTCACTTTGAATGTCTTGTCAATTTTGATACTTCGTATCTCTATTGCATTAAAAGGAAAGACATGAGTGATAACAAATGGACCAACTTAGTGAGAATGTAACTTACCTGGAAATAGTTTGAGCATTGAGTGATTAGTAGCACTTTTTGGCCCACTGAGAAGCTTTTCCTCAAAGGTATCTTATCATGAAAAACCTTTGTATTCTCCTTATATATCACTACGTTCTGGTAGGAGTCATTCCTCATCTCCTTTAACTCTTAAAGTTGCAACTTCCTATGCACTCCTGCATCATTCAAATTCATGTTGCATCTTCTAATAACCCAATATGTCTTATGATGTAGTTCCGCCGGAAGATGACATGGCTTCCCAAACACTAGTCTATATGGAGACATCTTAATTGGTGTCTCGTAAGCTGTCTTATAAGCCCATATTGTCTTCCAGTCTTACACTCCAATCCTTCCTATTAGAACGCATGGTTTTCTCCAGGATAAACTTGATTTCTCGATTTGAGACTTCAATTTGCCTGCTGGTTTGGAGATGGTAAGTAGTGGAAACTTTGTGCATGATGTGATACACCTTGTTGCAAAAGTGGATTCCTTTATCGCTAACCATTGTTTTCTGTATCCTTAACCTAGAAAGAATGTTAGCTTTAAAAAAATCTACAACAACCTTCACATCATTACTCCTAGTGGCTTTAGCTTCCAGCAATTTAGAAATGTAATCTATTGTAAGCAATATGTAAGTAAAGCCAAAAGATGGAGGGAAAAGTTCCATAAATTCAATGCCCCAAATGTAAAAGATTTCACAGAAAAGCAAAGGAGCTTTTGAAAATTGATCCTTACCGGATAGGTTACCTGACTGTTGGCATCTATCACAAGATTTGTAAAAGGTATATGCATCTATGAACAACATTGTCTAGTAGAAATCACTCTCTAGAACTTTTCGAGTCGCTCTTTTCACTCCAAAATTTCCTCCGCACGTGTACGAATGGCAAAAGGCTAAGATTAATGATGTTTCATTTTTTGGTACACACCTCCTAATAACTTGATTTGCATAGTGCCTCCAAAGATACGGTTCATCCATACGTAATACTTCGCTTCACTGCATAGCTTATCCCTCTGATCTTTTGATAAACCAACATGTAATTTTTTAGTAACTAAAAAATTGACAATGTTATTTACGAAAAAAAATTGACAATGTCTGCATACCATGGTGGTGTCGCATCGACAGAAAATAATTGCTTGTCCAGAAAGGTTTCTCAAAGAGGGATATCATTTTCTTCCTTTATCAAAAGTTGAGATGGTCTGCCACCATGTTTTTCCCCCTTCTTATCTCTGATCTCTAAGTTGAATTCCTAAAGGAGGAGAATCCATCTGATTAGCCTCAATTTTGCTTCTTTTTTTGTGAGTAAGAATTGTAAAGCTGCATGGTCAAAATAAACAATTTCTTTATCACTAATCAAATACGATTGCAATTTTTCCAAGGCAAAACCACAGATAAAAGTTCTTTTTTCAATAGTTGAATAATTCAATTAGGCTTGGTTTAGAGTCTTGGAAATATAGTAGATGGCCTGTAAGGCTTTTCCCACTTTTTGTCCTAAAACTACCCCCATTGTATAATCACTTACATCATACATAATTTTGAAGGGGAGGTTCTAGTTTGGCAGTTGAATCACCGGTGGGGATGTCAGAAGCTCCTTAAGTTTATTGAATGCTTCCTTACACTTCTTGTGGAACTCAAAGGAGACATCTTGTTATAGAAGCTTACATAATGGTGCGACTATCTTTGAAAAGTCCTTAATGAACCTTTGATAAAAACCTGTATGCCCGAGAAGAGCACATACTTCCCTCATAGTAGAGGGATAAGGTAAAGAAGAAATAAGATCAACTTTAGATTTATCTGCTTCAATACCCTTAGCAAATATAACATGGCCTAAAACTATACCTTGATCCACCATAAAATGACATTTTTCCCAATTCAACGCAAGGTTAGTTTCTTTGCATCGTTCCAAAATAATGGTAAGATTCTCAAGACATTCGTTAAAAGAAGATCTATATGTACTAAAATCATCCATGAATACCTCAATAATCTTCTCAACATTTAAAAAAAATGATTACCTACACCTTTGGAATATGGTAGACCTGTTATATAATCCAAATGACATCCTTCGATAAGTAAACCTAACAAATGGGCATGTGAATGTGGCCTTCTCCTAATCTTCTAGTTCGATCAGAATCTAAAGATAACGAGTTACATAATTCAACTTCTTACAATCAATACATACTTACCACTCAATTTGCACTCGAGTGGGAAACAACTCACTTTCCTGGTTTGTCACAACGGTGATTCCAGACTTCTTTGGAACCATCTAAACAGGACTTACCCACTTATTGTCGGAGATCGGGTAAATCACCCTAGCATAAAAAAGCTTCAGTACCTCCTTCTTCACAAATTCTATCATTGGAGGATTCAGCCTATGTTGAGCTTGTCTTATGGATTTTGCATCCTCCTCTAACAACATATGGTGCAAGCATATGGAAGGGCTTATCCCTTGGATATCTATGACAGTACACTTGATGGCCTTATTATGCTCTATCAACATTCGAACCAGGCTCTCCTCTTGATTTGAAGTTTACTCCTCCTAAATGATGATTGGAAGAGTTTGCTTATCTCCCAAATAAGTATACTTCAGGTGTGTAGGGAGTGGTTTCAGTTCCAATTCTGGTGTCTGGTCATCATAAGGTAACAAATTCTTGTGAGATTCATATAATTTTAAAGAAGTCAAATCATACCTTTTTTTAGAGTTTTCTAATGATTCCGAAGCGGCTTTCATTTCCGTAAGCTCTTCTTCCTTCTCAACATTAGTGTTGGCTTCTACTTCCATATTCTCAATCAAAACCATTTCCAAATGATCCTTGCAACTAAATTTAAACATTTCCTATACCAAAGGATCAATCATATCAACAGAAAAAAAAATATAATGAACATCAGGAGGATGTTTCATGGCATTGAAAATATTGAAATGAATCACTTCCCTATCAAATTCCATTATGAGGGTGCCTCGTAAACATCTATCTTAGTTTGAGCCGTATAAAGAAACAATATCCCCAACAAGATAGGTTTCGGATTACAAAAAGTATCATCATTCATATCCACAACATAGAAATCTGCAGGAAATACTAACTTATTCACCTACACCAAAACATCCTTAATCACACCATCAGGATAAGCATTAGTGCAGTTAGCTAACCATATTATCACACTCGTTTGTTTCAAAGGACCTAAATTCAATGAAGCATAAATCAAACAAGGTGTTATAGTAATCAAAGCACCCAAATCTAACATAGCTCACAGTATTACCAGTAATGCAAGGAATGGTGAACATATCTGGATCTTGGCATTTTAGAGGCATCTTCTTTCTAAATACCACAGACGCATTCTCACTCATCTTTACTTTTTCATCACCCCGTGATTTCCTCTTGTGTGTAGACAACTTTTTAAGGAATTTGGCATAGCTTGGTACTTACTTAATTGCCTCAACCAAAGATATGTTAACTATACTTTTTGAAAAGTCTCCAATATCTCTTTGTCCTTCTCCTTCTTGTTTAGTTTTGTCAATCTGCTTTGAAAAGGTAGAGGATTAGTCTTAATAATATTGGGACTTCTAAATTTTACCTTCGTACTTGATGACAGATTCTTCCTTTCCTAATTCCTTCTCAATCTCTTCCTTGGTAGAAATCTTCAAGGGAGTTCTCTTGGGACCCTTAATCTCCTTTCTGCTCGTTAGGGATATGGCACTGACATTCTTTGGGTTCACCTTGGGTTGGGTTGATAGCTTTCCTCCAATTTGTGATTTAATACAGTTTAGCCTCACTGCCATCTGAATCATTTGGTTTTCCAAATTCTATATGGTTGCCTTTATCTCCTGCTAAAGTTGATATATGCCTTGTTGAGGTTGCTGCTACATAATTTGTTGAAAATGTTACATACTTTGTTGCATTTATAGAATGTTAGCATTAAAATTCTTGACCAATTCATCTAGAGAATTACCTGAACTGGAGGAAGAAGCTCATTCTGCTCCTTATGGCTTGAGATGAAATCTTTGTGCTCCTTACGATTGATTCTGGAAGTAGTTCTGCTGTTTGTTCCCTCTGTAACTAAATTTGGGATGATCCCTCTAGCTTGGGTTATATGTTTTCTAGTATGGTTTGTATTGGTTTGAGAAGTTCCCTCTTACAACATTCACGTACTTCATACTACCTTCTTGTAATGATGGGCACTCATCAGTTGGATGGTTATGTTTGAACATATTCCTCACACTTTGACTTGTACCTGTCCAACTGTAATTTGTCTCACAAAAGATTTTAGTTCATCTAAATGATGTCCGATGGATGAATTACTTTACTTGTTTACTCATCAAACATCATTATGAGTGTAGAATTGTTATGTTAGTGACCATCCGCTCGAGTAAGATCCTGGCTTCAATGGGAGTTTTCTCTCAAAGTTCCCCACCACTCGCTGCATCAACAAAACCCCTTTACATTAGTAACAACCCTTCATAGAAATATTAGATGAGGAGTTGCTCCAGTATGTTATGATGCGGAAAACTGACACATAACTTCTTGAATTGCTGCCAGTACTCGTAAAGAGATTCTCTATTATGGTACTTGATATTACATATCTCCTTCTAAATACTTACTGTCTTTGAGGCAAGAAAATTTTCTCCAAGAATATCCTCTTCATCTCTAGCCACGAATTTACACTCCTAGCTGGTAAATCAAATAACCAGTCTTTTACTGCATCCTTGAGTGAGAACGGGAAATCAGGTACAACCAACTCCCTTAGGGTTCTTAGGTTTGTCGTTATGTCTTTGAATTCAGATTCCGATTCTTCTACTAGAGTTGATCTTACTTCCCTATTCAATCTTTGTAATGTTCTCTCGATCTCTGGATCAAGTTGTTCAAGTTCTCTGTGAGGAGATCTGGTCACTACCATAAACCAACACTAACGACCATTTAAAAATTAACAAATAGCAAAAGAAACAATTATAAACAAATATATACACAAAATACCAACTAAAATAAAAAAATTAAACTACCACAGTTCCCAGTAATAGTGCTAAAAATTTGACAACGCATGTCGAATGCACTGTAAATTTACCTGTCTCTGCACATTAAAATTTGTACTTATGGTGAGTCGGGATCAAATCCACAGGAAATGTTCAGTTAATTTTTGTAACAAAATTAATTGATGTAAGGAAAATATAAAAAGGGAATTTTTGTATTTGTAGTAGTTTAGAAAATAAAATAAAAGTAAACTATAAAAAAAATTAAAGTAAGTTATTAAAAATGATTTGACAGTAACATTACGAAGTGGAAAATGAATAATATAGGCAGTACCCTTACACATTTGGTTTATCTAACCTAAGTTATGTTGTTTCTATTGATTCACGATCATTAGATGCAACTAACAAATATCAAATGTAACAATTATGGATTACATTCAACATTATAATAATAGGTTTGAAATAGAACAATCAAAATAACGTATTAAGATCATTTATTGAAAACCTAGCTCAATCAACACAAATAACATAACAATCCGAAAAGAGATTACAATGTTAAAAAAATTAAATAGCTTAACAGTGATTTGGCCTTGATATCCTTATTGAACGGGCATCGGGAAGTTAGCTTTCCATCTCAATCTTTTATCTCTCACCATTGTCCATCATCTTTATCGCCATTATTGGTGTTAAAGAATGAAGAAAACTCAAAGAGAAAATGAGAGAAAATTTTTTTTAGTTATCCCCTAATGTCCCCCTACTGTCACAACCTCTTCCTTATATATTAAAATTTAGGTTTGAACCGAGGGACACCTGACATTATTAAGGACACCAGGTGAAAATCATAATATAGGAATTGCATATGTGTTGAGGATACAACAACAAGGAGAGGATAGATTGACAAAGAAAAGGATTCAAAAGCAAAGGCTTTGGATATAAGAAGAAGGAGAGGATAGTGCAGCGAGGAATTAAAGCTGTAGCGAAGGACTCGGTAATATCACTATTTTGTTTATGTTTATTATCATCCTTATACCATATCATGTATAGATTGGCATAATGAATTGGATATATTGCTTCCACTACAAATAAGATTTCTAAAAAGTTTTGAAATCTACCATTTCTCCAAACATGGATTGCTTTCTTTTCCCGATCTAACAAAATGTGTCACAAACATGACAAATCATGCATGGTCATGATCTTCTTTACCATTTTCTTCATTTTCTTGTCTTCTTCTTGTATTACTCTTGCTTTAATCTTCTTCTTCTTGCTTTATGAAGACAAGCTACTATGAACCTTCCCAATTATAATGCTTTTGACTCACTTTAACTCTTTTTCTTCCGAATTGTTTCGAAAATCACATATGACATAAAATAAGTATCTTAAGCAATTTCATGTTATCAACCACTAAGTGTTATGGAATAATTATGAAATCAATTAAGCACATATCAATTTCCCCCACACTTAGCTTTTGGTCATCCTGGGGCAAAATATCAAAATTAAGCTTAAAGTCCCAAAATATTCACTCAATTCTCATATTTTCCAAGAAAACGTAATCATACGCAAAGATAATTGACTTTAAAAAATCATAGCAAGAACTTAACATTCCAAGCTTTTACTTTTGATAAATCAACATTCAATGCCTTTAAAAACTGACTAGTCAAATGGTAGACTTGGAAAATGTGTTTAACTAAAATATATCTACGGGTACACTCAAATATTATTCATGATCATGACATTCCACAACTTTGCAAATCATATCATTTCTCCACAACTAAGGTTCATATGCAAAATCATGGATCAAAGGACTTTTCATGATTGTAAAATGGGAAAAGGTAAGGTGAGATGTGTTAGGGTCAAGTAGCATGAAAGACATTAAAGCTAGTGAAAGAAAGCAACACTCAATGTGACATTAAATGCAAAAAACAACATTCTCTCACAATTGAGTGTATTAACTATGATAAAAGTAAAAATGATGTTTCACAACTCAAATTCAAGCTCTCATACACAAATCATATGAAGCACATACCAATCTGAAGGGATCACTCATACAACCAATGACAATACATTGAAACTACATAGAATGAACCTTCCAAGCCAACATCTACCTCACATTCAACATACTCAAATACACCATTGATTACATCTTTAGGGGAATGCATTAATCATAAATAACTTTTCAACACATATACACTTCCTCGATATATTTATTTAAACACAATTTTTCCTTTTTTCCTTTTTTCTTTTTTTCTTTTTTCTTTTTTTCTTTTTTCTTTTTTCTTTTCTTCTCTCTTTTTTTTTCTTTTTTATACACATTAAAAGAAATCATCTCAATAGGGTAGGCTATTTGGCTAATATAGTTTGGAAAAGCAAAGAATGCCTAATCATCTCCATGTTAATGCATGTGATAAAATGTGGTCTTGAATAGAAAATCAAAGCAAAATTAGGATGTACATGTCATGAAGGTCACACATAAACAAAGACAATGAGATTGATATGAATGTGCTAGTCTAATAAGGCTCAAATTCTCACTGGCTTTGTCTATCATTAGTCACTACTTTTCTAAAGATAAAGCACATCGACCAATCATAAGAGTAAAAATGCATGCTAAAGTTGCTATGAAATTCTTTAGTTAATTCACACTATATAATCCTAAAAGCAACAGAAATGAGAAAATATTTGTTATTTGTTTTATTCTTTCTCTCATTTTTATTGAAAACTTAAAACAAGCAAAAGCAAACAAACTAAAAACACACATGCATATAAAAAGCAATGGAAAAATGTAAGGAAAAGAAATTTACTGCCCTTAGGTTACCTCCCAAGAAGCGCCTTTGTTTATGGTTGCTAGCTTGACTCCTTCTTCTCCTTATGTGATGAAATTATAATCTTCAGATAGTATAGTTTGAGCTTCCTCCACGTGAGGTTGTTCAAGATAAGGCCTTAGTTAATAATCCTTCATATTTCGTATATGCCCTATCTTTAGATTCTTAATCTCTATTGAGTCCATACTTTCGAGAAATATCGCAAATGTCTCTTTACTTTTTTCTTCATCATTTAATTCCTCCAATCTACTAATTTAAGGTAAAGAGTTAGTGTAAAAAATAATTACGAACTTAGTTCTTACCGTTGAGCTAAAAGATATATCTTTTCTAATTCGAGCTCCTTCTACAGTTCTTTGACACAAGCAATTTCTTAAGTATTATACTTAAGATTCTTAAGCTCTTCATCACTCTGTAAAGTTTTTGTATTAACGTCCATTGGATACACCTCGGGTGATATGGTTGCTCCTTTTCACTTTGTGATTCTACATGATTGATATCTTCCCATCGAGGCAATGTGTCTTGATGGAACCATTTCACAGATCTTTTTGTTCTAAGGATGTAACAGAGTTTTGTTGGCTCTCACAATTTTGGAAACTATACCAAAATTATGTTTCATCCTACTAGAATTGTTGGATATCATGTTGTATACTCTCTTGAAGCTGTTGTATACCCTGTTGAAATAGAAAATTGTTAGCCTTACAGGTCTTGATATAGTAGTCTAGAGATGTACCTAAATCCTGATAAGAAACTTCTGATTTGTACGGGAATTGCTTTACATCCTACAAACTATCATGGAAGTAATTATGTTGATTATACCATCTATAACTAAAGTTATGTTGATCAATCCAATCTTGGCTATAAGATTGAAAGTAAGAGTTAAAGAAAAAATTACTTCCATCCATGATTTTTTAAAAATCACAAACACAAAACAGAAAATGAAATGATCAAGAAATAACTAAAAAGAAAACAATTACTAAAATACTTCACTCCCCAGCAACGATGACAAATTGACAGCACATCATAACTTTAGTCAAAATAAACTAGACCTACTATTGTAGTAGTGGCGAGTCTAGGTTGATCCCACAAAGAGTGTTTGGTTAAGATTTGTCATAAAAATAATCGACGTTTAGGGTTTGGGCGGTTTTGTTTGGTTTAAGAAAAGAAAATAAAACTAAATTAACCAATAAAAGCAAATTGACAAAAACATGTAAAAATGATGAAAGTGGTGAATTCGTTAGGAATCCAGTTCTTTGGTTCTATCTCGGCCTACACCCTAATTAAACATATTTGAATGATTGGTTGTTATCAAACCTCTCCTAGAAACTGATAATCACAGGTTAATAATTTCCCAAATATTTCCTTTGGTCGTGTTTAATCAAGATAAGACTGTTAATTAAACCTAACCACCAAATAACCTAGAATACGATCTCCAGATTGAATTAGGTAATAGCATTATAAATTAGGAAAATTGCTTAATCAAGGCAAAAACCATATACAATGTGTCATTTAACCTAGGTTATGTTATCCCTAATGATTACAAATCATTAGTCATTACACATGAATTTCAAATATAATAATTACAAATTATATCAAAATTCTACCAATGGGTTTGTAAATAAACGATCCAATGAATGCATTAAAATCATCTTTTCACAATACCTAAATCCATATGCATCAGATAACATAATCAACTTCTAAAGAGAGAAAGAAACAACAAATAAAAGGAAAGAATGCTTAACCAGATTATGGGTGTTGATATCCAAACTAACGTTGGAAAGCTACCCTTCTATGGGTCTTCTTATGATGGAGAGCTTACCTCCCTCTTCTTTATCTCCCAAAACTCCTGAAGCTCTCTCTCCTTTTAGTTAAAAAACACTCAAAAGTTTTATGTCTTTATCCATGACCCAAACAAAGATTTTATATCAAATAAACATTAGGGTTCGGTTGAGTTGTAATTGTCTCACAGGCATGCTTGATAGTGATTTGTCACATTCATAGCCGTGAGATGTGTCTCATGACCATGACAAATTATGCATGGTCGTGTGCTTCTTCACCATTGTCTTCATTTTCTTGTCTTCTTCTTGTATTATTCTTATTGTAATCTTCTTCTTCTTACTCCATGAAGGCAAGCGAGTGTGAATCTTCAAAAAATGACCCAATTATAATGCTTTCACCTCACAATAACTCCTTTGCTTTTAAATTGTGTCTGAATTCACATATGAGTCAAAGTGAGTATCTTAAGCAATTTCATGTCATTAATCACTAATTATTATCAAATAATTATACAATCAATTAAGCACATGTCATTATATTCCCTTTCTTTATTAGGTCTTTACTCGTATAACACTTACGTTATCTTTTCAAGGAAATTGCACCATTGAGTGGAACTAATCCAAGCTTTGACTTTAGTATTTAAAATTAACCAACTCAATTTATGTTAAGAGTGAATTAAGGAACCTATTTTAATCTAATTATCAAAGTATAAAAGGCCTTTTCACCACTTCTTATCTTGCACCTGATGCTTCTTTGTAGGCTTTCCATGCTCTTCAATAACTTTGAAATGAACAAAAAGAAAGAAGGACTAGGTTCTACTTCCCACAATCTCCTATCCTTTAAGAAAATATATGTGAATCTATCTTACCTAGAGGGTGTCTTTATTCTCTATTGGCCTCTATAGTCTTTTCACCATTAAATTTTTTTTCTTATACCAATTGGAGTTACTCTTAAACCCCTTTCTTCTAATAATCTACAAACTTCAGTAATTGGAGCACCTAATGAAACAAACACAATTATAGACATTTACGCAGACACAATTTTTAGCCTATATATTTTTTTATGATCCAGAAGACCTAATATACAATGATGAGTTGTCAATATATTTAATGAGTTAAGGACATTCACCAAAATTTGTAAGATGGTTTAGCTTCCTTATTAGCTTCAATAAGATTAAATTCTAACTCTTCAATCTATAAATGTAAAAGAATTAATGATTCATAATATGAATGCATATAGGAACCTAAAAGAGGGATAGATATTAGAGGAATATATATATACTACATATA
>JAOQMP010000008.1:34769559-34779952 GCA_027563575.1 Erythroxylum pedicellare
TATTCACAAATACTATACAATGTGTATATGAATGATTTTGTAATGTAATGACATTATGACTAAAATGTTTTGTATCTGAAATGGGCCATATGACTAGTGAAATTTTGATGAGTTGTACAATGATTGTAACTCTTGTGATTGAAAATGTTTATGATTAAAACAAGATGAAATTGGTTATTGATTTTCCACATTTGCGTGTATTGTTTTAAAAAAATTTGTAATGAGTTCCATTGTTAACTGTTCTAGCATGCCACCCTCGTAGAGTATGTTCTCGAATACCGTCGGTATGTTTGGAGATATGCCTTATGATAGTGGGATGCTACACTAATAGTCTTTATTCAAGTATAAAACTAATTACTATTTCTACTTTTACTAGGATTCTATTAGAATGACTTAAGTAAGAATCTAAGAATATTATTTCAATTCATATTCTTAATTTCACAAAGGAAGTACCACCTTTAAAGCTTTTTCTGTTGAAATTAGAATTTAAAACTATAACAAATCCTTTTCCAATTAATGTAGTCTTTTTCATGGGCTTATAATGATTTCCACCTCTTTTCTCATTTCCAGTATGAGATTTTAATACCCATGTCCCAAATAGGATCTCACAATTTCCCTTTTCTAACTCTTGGTGTTATCATTAACCATAATCCATAATATCTCTCTCTTCTAATGTAGCATTAGACTAGAAGACTTTCAAGAGTTGTCAGTCTCTCATGACCCTTTCATTATTGCCTTTCCCATCCTCGTTGTCTAGACCTAATACCATACGAATGGAAGTTTTGTTATGATAATATTTATAATGCTCCTAGTCTAAACTGACCCAACAATAACTCTATTTTGGACTTAAGAGAACCATATGCCTAAAAATAATTAGTTAGGAAATTAAATAGTAGTTTATTCCATAAAAATTTTAAAAATATTTTAATATGCTTCTTCTGATATAGGATTTTAATGTCCACCTCCTATGTTAGATTTTATATTAAATATAGTTATATTTTTAATATAAGTAATGATATCAATTTTCACACTTATTATCATCGTGGTTTACTGATTCTTAATCACCATATTATATAGTGATTATTTATATAGAAAAATTTTATCAAATATGTGCTTTGCTAGTATTTTGAAGAAAAAAGTCAACAAGGAGAATTTTCATAAAATTTTTTATAAATGTCAAGGCTTTCTTCCAAATATAAAGAATTTAGTAAAATAAATGAAACTATTAAGGAGGTTAATACTTATTTTTTTCTTTTTATATTCTATTTCTTTGAATATTTGAATGCTCTTTTTGTATTGGGCAAAAAGATGTTCGCTATTGCTAAGCTACAATACTTATTATACATGACATGCATAATTTTTATGGTTTGATTTGTTTTCCATTTACATAATTAATATTTAAAAATCTTTATGCTTCTTTTAAATGAATATATACATGTTTTGTTATATTTTTCCCTTTTTTCACAAAAGTAACATCCTCAAAGTTTGAAATTAAAAATGTCACATATAAGAAAAGGTAAATTACATTTTAAATTTAGAAATTTTTTATTTACAATACTCTGCATAACTATAGATTATATTAACTAAATGTATAAAGTTTCAATTTATTGCAGATATAATTTACTGAGTACTTTATTATTAATGTCGTAATAAGAATTTTCAAAAAAACAAAGATATTGTTAATAGGAACGCAAATAATAAGACTATATTCCATAAAAGCATACATCTGGAATATAATAAATAAAAAATTAACTAAAATAATTTAAATTTGGTTAAATGATTGAAAGGGTATCTCTTATTAATTACAAAATATTTAATATTAAGTCTTTTAAATTTTTTATTCATTTAGATATTCACTTAATCTTTTATTTATTTTTTACTATTAATGTGAATGAGATTTGATTATGTGAATCTCCATATCTTTAATGATAGAATAACAATGGACAATATTTACCATAAACATAAATTTGTATTTTATAATTATTATCTGTATTTTGTGAATCAAAAATTGATTGAAGTTATTGATATAAAATGTATTTTTTCTTATAAAATATAAAAGAAAAGGTAATAAAATATGTATGTTTCTAATTAAGTATGAGAATTTCCTAAGAATATTAAATTGTAAGAAGTTTTTAATGAATGAACTAAATAAGATATGTTATCTTTTAAAGTAAAAAGAAACTGCAAAGCAACTAGCTAGAGGCATGTTGAACTACAGTCGTTAAACCTAGAGCAACATATAGACGTGAGTCTGCTGCTTAAAACCCATTTGGTATGATAAAAAAGTGTTAGTGAGATAGAGAAGATAGGAGAAGATATGAGCTATCTAGCTATTACTGTATATGATCCAATATTAACTAACTGATAAGATACGTTAGCAACAGATTTATGTTAGCAGTAGATTTACATTAGCAGTAGATTCCTTCATCTGTTGAACTACTCGTGTGTGTATATATTGATCTTATCAGAATGAATAAAATAGATCACTTTCTTTAAAAAAGTCTTCATGGTATCAGAGCTATACCCCAAACCCATCCCATATTGAACTAACTTACATTAGAACTTTGTAAACCTCACACATAATGTCAAATGAAACAATCAATAGTAACCCTCAACCTATCTTCATGAACCACGATAGTGCTCCTTTTCCCATCACCATCATCCTTGACGAAACCAACTACCTCTTATGGTCCTAACTCATGGAGATGCGAATCACCGCGCGCAACAAAATTGGATATTTGACTGGAGCTGTAGAGAAATCGAACGAAGGAGACCCTGTATTGGCTATTTGGATCATTGACAACCAGAAAGTCTGTAGTTAGCTTATTGAAGCCATGAGTCCAACCCTTATGCGTCGATTTATCCTATTTCCTACTGCAAAGGATATATAGGATGCTTTTGCTCATATTTTTTATGATCCTGGAGATGAAACTTTGATCTTTGAGCTCAACAAGAAGTCATTTACAACGAAGTAGAATGGAAGACCGCTATTTATATATTACAATGAATTGGTTTCCATTTTCCAAAAGAATGACCACCGCACCAGTGAACAAGCAGAGCCGGTCCCAGGTGTGGTACACATACATGCAGTAATGACAAGGTTACGAGTTCATATCTTTCTTGTAGGACTCGACCCTGAATTTGATAAAGTGCAAAACGAAACACTTTAAAAAGAAGCTTGACTTGAGGTGGAGAGCAAGTATGCATACGTTCAGAGAGAATCTCAACAATTCCAAGTAATGAATAGTGATCGAGAACCAGTTGATAGTACTATTCTTCTTGCAAAATAGACACACTAGGGGCTCAACCTTGGAACTTCGAAGTCGAAGGCTCAGAAGAATGAATCCTTGACATGTTCTTAATATGGTGAGACAGGTCACTCGAAGTAGAAATGCTACGAACTCATTGGATGAATGGTGGGATTTCTCTAAGAAGCCCAGGAGACAAATCAATCCAAAAGCCATGAATACTCACACTAATGCCAGACCCAACTCTCTACACCTGAGCCTGACTCAATAAACCCAACTACCAATATACTTATTCAAAATGCGCTTGGTAATGAAAATTTTCCAATCTCAAGTAATAAATGGATTATTGACTCAAGTGCCTCGGATCATATGACGAATGATGTCAAACTATTAGCATAAGTACAACCTCATTGAAAGTCACACTTATCCATAGCGAATGGAGAAGAAGCAAGTATCAAAGGATAGGGCTCTTATCGCATCTTTGAAAATATAACAATAGATACAGTTCTTCTTGTTCCATCACTAGATTATAATTTAATGTTTGTTAGTCGAATCACTACTACGTTATCATGCACAGTAACATTTTGGCCTTCATTTTGTGTATTCCAGGACATTCTAACTTGGAGGATCATTGGATATGGTGTTAGGCGAGGCGATCTTTATTATCTGGAACTGGAACCAAGTGAATCAGTACGAGAAAATAATGTGGTTAAAGATAAAACTGAAGCAAATATATGGCTGTGGTATCATCGTTTGAGTCATCTTTCCTTTGGGTATCTCAAGAAACTGAAGCCTATTTTATGTTCTAAGGTGAATAATTCCAACTTTCGTTGTGAAACTTGTGAAGTTGCAAATAGTCATTGTGTTTATTATGCACCCAGTATCAATAAAAGCAATGAACCTTTATGGTCATTCATTATGATGTTTGGGGCCTTATACCCATACCCTCTTTTTCGAATGCCCGTTATTTTATCACTTTTATTGATGAATGTAGCAGAATGTTGTGGATTTCTTTACTTAAGAAAAAAGTGATGCTTTCCAAACAGATAATGGAACAAAACATGTAAACTCTATGATCGCTGAATTTGCTCATGATCATGGAATTAAGCACTAAACCTCATGCTCCTACACTCCTCAACAAAATGGATTAGCTGACTGTAAGAATCGAGAACTTCTTGAAATGGTCCCTGCCTCACTTTTTGGTACGAATATGCCTTAAATATATTAGGCAGAGGCCATGAAATTTGCTACTTATCTAATAAACCGAGTGCCCTCCAGCTCCTTGGATTTCCAAACTCTACTACAAAAGTTGCAGCCTCTATTAGAGATTCCGCACATACCAAATCTAGAACCCCGTATTTTTGGTTGCATAACTTACATCCATATCCCTTAACCTCTACGTGGTAAACTAGATCTATGCGCTATAAAGTGCATTTTTGTCAGCTACTTAAAATTCCAGAAAGGTTACAGGTGTTATAACCCAAAGGCTCGTAAACTGTACACTACTTTGGACGTCACCTTTGTCAAATCTGAGCCATATTACACCACTCATGATACTTCCCTTCAGGGGGAGAGAGACGTTGCAAATGAGACGGGCAGTATGGAGGACGTTGATGTCGAGCATGAACTTGGAAAACTTGCAGCACCACCACAGGTAAATGCCGAATTTGAATCTTCTTGTGATATATCACCACGTGTTGAGCCGTGTGTAGGTGGGGATCTTCAGTAACAATAGGAAATGAAATTACTTCTACCATGATGCAACCATACTCCATGGAAAATGATCAAAATGTCAGAACCTTATAGAGAATAATGAAGGGTGTGTCGAAGAGGTAATATGAACTGGATCTGAAGGCATGAAGCAAGTACCCCATATGTAACTACATTTCAATCTCTGATGTCAAAATAACTGATGGTATCTATAATGTTCATATACCCATGAATGTACAGGAAGCATTGAATGACCCGAAATGGAAGGAAGCAATGAATGAAGAACTGAAGGCTTTGCAAAAAAATGATATATGGGAGCTAGTGGCTCTACCTAAAAGAAAGAGAACAGTAGGTTGTAAATGGGTATTCACACCAAAGCTCAAGGTGGACAGCAACCTATTCCTTTACAAAGCTAGACTTGTCACAAAGGGATATACACAGAAGTATGGAGTAGATTACGATGAGACTTTCACTCCTATTGTGAAGATGAACACCGTTTAAATCATGCTCTCAATTGTTGCAAACAAAGATTGGAGTCTTCAACAACTAGACGTAAAGAATGTGTTTTTAAACGGAGAATTGGTGGAACAAGTATACATAGACATTCCAAAAGGAGTTAAGTGCTTAGGAATACACAAAGGCAAAGTGTGCAAGCTCCGAAAGTCACTCTATGGGCTGAAGCAATCACCACGAGCTTGGCTCGACAAGCTTACAATTATTATAAAAGAGTTTGGTTACAACCAGAGTAATGCTAATCATACACTCTTTGTAAAATAGGCAGAAGGAAAAGTTATGATGATGCTCGTCTATGTGGATGATATGATCATTATCGGAAGTGATCAATAGGAGATTGATGACTTGAAGAAACACTTGAGAAAAAGTTTGAGATGAAGGATCTTGGGGAGCTCAACTATTTTCTTGGAATAGAGGTCACTAGAACAAAATGTGGAATTACGCTCACACAGAAAAAAGTATACATTGGACCTACTTACGAAAACAGTTTAGATTGAATGTAAGCCAGCAGAGACGCTAATTGAATTGAATAATAGATTGGGAATCTACCTAGATCAGACTCCAATAAACAAAGGGAGTTATCAGCGCTTAATTGGAAGGTTAAATTATGTCATGCATTCGCGACCAAATTTAGCATATTTTGTGAGTATCTTAAGCCCGTTTATGCATGCTACCAGTGAGGATCATCTACATGATGCTATACAAGTATTGACATATTTAAAAGGCACACCTAGACGAGGATTATTCTTTGCGAGGAAAGGAAATATTAAGATTGAAGGGTATTCAGATTCAGATTGGGCAGGTGACCAAACTACTAGAAGATCTACTACTGGCTATCTAACAATAATAGGGTGCTAATCTCGTAACATGGAAAAGTAAAAGACAAAAAGTGGTGGCTAGATTAAGCGCTGAAGTGGAATTTAGAAGCATGACTCAAGCACTATTTGAGTTGTTGTGGATAAGACAAATTTTCAGAGACTTGGGGATTGAAGTCACACTACCCATAAACTTGCATTGTGATAATAAGGTAGCAATTGAGATAGCAAAGAACCCGGTTCAACACGATCGTATGAAGCATGTGGAAGTTGACATGCATTTTATCAGAGAAAAGTTAAGATGATAATATCATTCAGTTTCCTTATGTACAATCACGACATTAACTGGCAGATCTCCTTACAAAATATGTCACCAAGAATGCTTTCCATGACACATTGGACAAGTTGGGCATAACGGATGTTCATGCACAACTTGAGGGAGAGTGTTAGCGGGAAATGCAGAGAAGATAGGAGAAGATATGAGCTAGCTAACTATTATTATATATGATCCGATATTAACTAACTGATAAGATACGTTAGCAATAGATTTATGTTAGCAGTAGATTTACATTAGTAGTAGATTTACATTAGCATTATATTTCTTCATTTGTTGTACTACTCTATGTGTGTATATATTGATCTCATAAGAATGCATAAAATAGATCACTTTCTTTAAAAAACGTCTTCAAAAAGGAGACTTGGACACCCGTTCAATTGTTTAGAATGTGCATATAGAGCAAAATAAACGTGTATGGACAGAAACACATAACCACATTAACGTGTATAGAGTATATGCAACTGAGAGCTACGGGTGCATGAACCGCATCGAAAAGTTAGCTTCAAATGGTGTGATGGAATAGACACGCAACCAAATGGTGGTCAATATGTACTTGACAGTATTTAAAGCCAAAAGGTAAAATTAGTTGGTATAGCTTTGTTTGTGTGGGACATAATGCAAATGGGCCCTTTTCCAAGGAGACTTCTCATCTCATGCCCGTGCTGTCTGAGCCTGGCAGTGCCTTGCGGTGGCAAATAATTGTTTACTTGCAAAAATATCTTCACCGCTTAGCAAAAGACTATTGTCTCCAGCATTTAAAGGCCGGTTCCTAACATCTTTTATTGTTAGAGTAACGTATGTCGTTCATAGACCTAATGTCCTAACTTCCCCTCATCTTTTCCCACGACTATTTATGACTCTTTCTAGGTCAAAAATCTATGCCTGTCTTCGTCTCTTTGTTTTGTTTCGCCTTATCAACTATTATTATTATTGTTATTAAGAATGCTTTTCTTATCATTATTTAAATTCATTTCATCAAGCTTATGCATGAAAATGAAGAGCTCCATTTTGTCACTGGTTAAGCTGTGAAATTTTAATGAAGTTGGGAAATTAGTAAACCTACACTACAGCTTTACATGGATTTCTACTGCTGTATCTAATTGCCAGCAAAGAGTACAGCTATACAACGAAATAAGAATAGAAACAATGAAAATAAGTCAGTCAACGTCACGACGGAATGACATGATCTATATATACAGAAATTGAGCAGACATCATACATCTATATAATATATGCGTAAGTAAAAATAAAAAAGACAACGGTAAGTACCAAGTTGCGTAAGCTTTCTTTTTTTAATGTATAAAAAGCCACGGATTCGAGTTATCTATTCAACATTTAAGAAAATTTCAGTAAAACTCCTAGTTCTTCTGTCTCAATCTCTAGATATGGTAAAATGAAAATGCGAATCATATACTTTTTAGTATTAGAAAATGCTTAATAAGATTTTAATACAATTGCATGCCGGCATTGGAGTTGAATAACCTGCTGTTCCGCTCATGCTCTCCAGTTACGTAGCATATACACCAAAAGAACTGAATATATAGAGTATAATCATGGCCCATCTATAAATGGTTTTTCAAGAAGTAAAAAAGAAAAATAGTCAGCTGGCCATTTTATAATATTACGATTTTAAGAAATTATTCAAGAACGTGGTTCAATTTTCTATTCAGATAATAACGTTTGATTGCTCTATAGCATGAGTAGCTTGTAGGAGTTTCTTGCAGCTTCTGAATTCAATCCACTTGTTGATTACTCTCCACAGTTTCAGCAAAGGCTTGATGCAACGAGTCAAAATGACAATTAAGATGAGGGTGATAATCTCAGAATGTATTATCATTCCATTTGTAATGTTATAGTTGTGCAGAACAATACATTTGTGAGAATTGGCATATGGTATATACGAAAATAGTAATGTAACTGTTTCCTGTTGCTTTGTATTTGATTTATTTAATTTTTGTTTTTCTTCTATATCATGGTTATGGTGTTTCGTCATATGTCAAGATGAGTTGATATTCTTTTGAATGCCTCCATTAGATTTTAGTTTCATGCGTCACAAGGTTTAGAATGGTGCGCTGGTAATTAATAGCTTATATCCGCAGCAATGAGAATGAAGTAAGCCTAGAAGGAGCCGTAGGAGTTGGGGTTGAGCCGAAAAGAGAGCTATTTAACGTCCAGAGAAATGATTGGGCCATTGGCTAATGACCACGTGGATTTCTGCGATCCTTAAATCACAAATTCAGTTGGTCTTGGGTCTTGATCTAATTCGCAATAGTCGGACGCATGATAAAGAAAGGGAAGTTGCCTTCAATAATCAAAACATGACTAGGAGTTGTTAAAGACGATCAATCACAATAATCAAAGAACAGTGCAGAAAATAAACGAACACACAGATTTACGTAGTTCACCAAAATATGGCTACGTCCATGGGCGGCTAGAGCTTTTTATTCACTTTGAATTATTTTCGATAACATGATATAGTAGGAGAATACAACATATTTTTACGTCCAGGGAATACAATAACATAATGTATCGTGGGCTTGGTGTAATGTCCAAAACTGATTATCAGACTTCATATCTCAACAATTCTCTTATTGGAGACTGATCTAGTCAACCCAACCATTTTCATTCTCCATGCCAATGTATCAAACAAAACTCACCTAGCCACAACATCTCCCACGCTATGGTAGAAGACCAACTGAGGCCTTGCACAACCCCAGTTTCCCAGCATCCACACCTTTAGTCAACATGTCTGCTGGATTCTTAGCACCATCAATCTTTTTTAAACACATCTCTCTTTCTTCCACCAAACTGTGAGTGAAGTGGTACATGCGTCGAATGTGCTTAGTTCTAAAATGATATACTGGGTTCTTCACCAGCTGTTTGACACTCTGACTATTAATGAAGAGAACCTTATCATGCTACATCTTGCCCAACTCTTCTAAGTAATCAGTTAACCATATCATCTCCTTGCCAGCTTCAGCTATTACAACACATTCAGCCTTTGTAGAGAACATACAGACACACTTCTGAAGTTTAGACATCCAGCTCCCTGCTGTCCCATCTATAGCATAGACATAACCCAGATGTACTATTGCTTGAATCCACATCTCCCCTAAGATCAGCATCAACAAAACCCTCTAGTACTACCTTGCCATTCCTATAACAAAGTGAGGTGCTAGCTATTCTTTTCAAGTATCTCAGAAGCCACTTCACAGCTTCCTAATGCTCTTTCCCTGGATCTGACATGTATTTGCTCACAGCTTCGACTGCATGTGTTATATCAGGCCTAGTGTACACTATAGCATACATCAAACTCCCAACTGCAAAGGCATAAGGAACTTTTGCCATGTGCTCATGATCCTCAGGTGTCTTGGGTGATTGCTCCTTTGACAATTTGAGATGGTTAGCTAAAGATGTACTCCTGGGCTTAGCATCATCAACTTTGAACCTGGACAACACCTTGTCAATGTACTACTCCTGGGACAGATTTAGAATTCCAGTGCACTGGTCTCAGGAAATCCTCATGCCTAAAATCTGCTTTGCTACACCCAAATCTTTCATCTCAAACTCTGAAGACAGTCTCCCTTTAAGATTATTTATCTCCTCCATACTTGAACCTGCAATCAACATATCATCCACATACAAAAGTAAAATAATAAAGGACTTAGTAAACTTCTTGATGTAACATCATTCATCCTTTTCACTCCTATGATAACCGTTTCTGAACATGAAGGAGTCAAACTTCTTGTACCACTGTCTTGGAGCCTGCT
>JAOQMP010000008.1:34787259-34797420 GCA_027563575.1 Erythroxylum pedicellare
GGATTTCTCTAACGAAACGAACACGAAATTATGGATACAGGTATGTCGAAAAATCTCGATCCAATAATAGATTTACAAGCACCAGACTCAAACCAATTTATTTTGGTGAAGATAGATGTGGAAGCCAAAAAACTGCTTAAAGCATAACTACCATACAATCCTACTAAGTAGCTATTAGATAAAATGGGATGGAAATTTAGGATAGTCAATAGACAAGTGAGGATACAAGGGAACTCCACTGAGTTGCACTCTAAGGACAAAGACAAGTGAGGATACAAGGGAACTCCACTGAGTTGCACTCTAAGGGCAAAGTTAGGGAGCACATATAAGTAACAATGTAATTGAGGTGTAAACGCTTGAGAATTCCCAATCAGTAACTCCTGTGACCCACTTTTCCCTACCTCATATAAATTTGAAGTTGTGATTGAAGCTTTACTAGAATGAGCATCACCATTCTATCCATCTACACAAGAATTTGGAATCCTTAAATGTTTCAGTTTCTTGGAACTCATTTTTAGTGCAATTCTGCATTGATTTGTAAGTAATAATCAATATATAAGCCACTGAATCATAGGGAGGAGTGTCTAACCTCATGGTAAGAATGTGTTGTTATTTTCTTCTATATAGGATGGTAAACTTGATTTGAAACATCACCGCATGTTTTGGAAAGATTTAATGACAATTATATGAAGGTAACTGGAAGTTAAGATCTTGTTTTGGGGTGACCAGCACTTACAAACACTTAGGACGTACTTGGTAACTAGTAATAAAGAGGTGAAAATGATAATAAAACCTTTATTCCATAACTTTTATTTGTTTGGTTATTGGAAATTGATAGAATTTGGAATGACAAAACTTAGAATGAATTTTAGATAATCTTAGATTTTTATTCCTAAAACAAGGCGTAGGTATAAGCTGAAATCAAATAACAAGAATAAGAGAAAAATACTGAGTGAGATATTATTAAAATATTATCAAAATGTGAGATATTATTAGAATATTATTAAGATATTGATTTTGATCAAAAATATTATTAACAAAGACCACGTATTATGATTTTTATATTTAATTTCTATAACAATTATTTAATATTGTTTCATTGATACTATATCAAGTAAAGCAAAATTTTTGTAGTTCATTAATTTTGTTCTGATAAAAATAATTTATAATTATTTAAAAATAATGATTTTATAAATCATTAAAAATAAATTTGATTCATTATTTATAAAATAAAAATATTGAGTAATTATTTACAAAATAAATATATAATAATTAAATATGAGTATTTTTTTTTTCATTATCATTCCTAATATTCAATGTTAAATACTCGTGTAACTACTAAATTGTTTGGTCTCATTCTTAGTGATTATACACCAAACCCAAATAATCATCAATTCCATTTTTATTGCTTTCTATTCTCATTCTTATTTTTATTCAAATTCTTTCATTAGTGATTATCAAACTAGACGCTAAGGAATATAATTTTTTGCTTGTGAAAGAAAAACAGAAAGTGGGGTTAAAGTAATGGTGATAAGGTTAAGGGAAAATGAAAATTGGTGTTGTAACAGTTTACATAGAAATGATTTTAGTAAAAAAAAGCAATGATTTTGAAATCGGACTAGATTGGTCAGTTCAACCAAATTAAGCTCAAATCCGCCTGACTTTCAGTTCAATTTTTATTTTTAACCTTTATGAATGAAATATTGGCTGGTTAAACAATAAACTTACCAATTTTCTCTAAATCATGAAGAGCATTAAATTCTCATTCTTCTTCTTCCTCCCCATGGCTCACCAACAAGCACAAGCGGTCTTCCTCCCGAAACTTGAGCAAGATTTCTCTAACTGGTTACTTCTGGATCTCCTTTATGAAGTGCGTGGAGAACCAGTGATCCCTTTACCAGTCTAGTACACAAAGATCAATGGAGAATTAGAGACATGAAACCAAACAGGGAAACAAAGCATTGGAACAATTGGAAGAAATAATCACAAAAAAGTTACATACCTACTGTAGTTTAATCATTAGAGCAAGTTGGAATCTGCCTAAAATGTAGAATCGTAGATGGAGATCAATGATATAACAAGATGCCTTCACAACATACAAAGAGAAATTGCAAAACCCAGAGAATAGAGAGTACGGAGAACAAACAAAACACCAAAGGTCCAAAGGAGAGAAGGGTCATCTGTTTGTTTCTTGCTACTAATAAAAGATTGAATATTTTTTCTTGAATGCTTTGAATGAAACTTGACGCGTTGGGATTCATAGCTTGGGACTCTAGAGAGGTGAAAGGTATACTTATGGGATGGGACATTCCTTTAGCTTTTAAGTGTTGGTTTTGTCTTTTTGATTGGAACCTTTATGCCGATAGAAAAGTGAGGCCCATTCTTAGTGTTGGGCATTGGCTTTGACGAATAGATAATGAGTTTTAACAAATTGTAATTATTTTGTTTATAATTATTTTGCTATATTTTACATCGTATTTGAAATAAATAATAAAACTTAAAAATAAGAAGAAGATATAATTTTCAATTATTTTAGAATATTAAGAATATTAGTATTTATTGATCAGAATAAAATAAAATATATTTAAATTTTAATGAAGCATATGAAAAATAATACTAAATAAATTATTAATTAGTAATTTAGTATAGATAAAAAATTTTGTTTAATATAATTTTAGAGTATTTTAAGAAGTGATATTTAAACTTTAAAGAAGTACAATGAAAGGACACTAAAAAGTTATTAATTAGTAATTTAGTATAGATAAATAAATTTGTTTATGATAATTTAAGACTGTTTTAAAGAGTAGTATTTAAACTTTAAAGAAATATATTTAAATAAGGAAACTAAAAAGGCTATTAATTAGTAATTTAGTACAAACAAATAATTTTGTTTAGGATAATTTAATAGTAATATAAAGAGTGATGTTTAAACTTTAAAAAAAAGGATGTTTAAAGAAGGATACTTAAAAAGTTATTAATTAATAATTTATCATAGATTAATATTTTTGTTAATTTATGAATGTCCTTTAAACATATTTAAACATTTGACTTTTTAGATATATTCAATCTAAAAAAAGATTTCAATTTATGTTTTCTATTTAAATTGATTTTCTTTAATGTTTTAATTCTTTTTCAACCTCTTTTCTATTTTCTATTTCTTCTACATATCCTTTGATTCTTTTGTGTCAAGAACACAATTTAACTCTCTTTTTTATTGTCATTTTTTTATTAGTTGTGGTGATTGAAGTCAAATCTCATATTATCAAATAGACATAAAAGACGCAATAATAAAGAAGACAAAGTTAAGGGGAATTTTGTTTTCAGACTTTTATCTTTTCATTTCATCTTTCTTCTTTTGTTAATTATTTTGTGACTTAGTTTTGTTCTAGTTGACTTATTTTTGTACAAAACTAACAAAAATAAGTTCTCATATTTCCAAGTTAAAATTATTCTATAATGAAGAATATAGAATCCTTGTAAAAAGATTCAATGAACATAGCATCCTTTACTCGTGGTAAATCTGATCCAACATAGAATTATTATTTTTTTCTCAAGCATCTGATGAGAATATCTAATATAATTATATGTTTTTTGGTAAAATATCTAAAGGGAGAGGAATTTATAAAATGAAAGAACATCTTACTGATTTTAAGGATAATATTGCTTCTTACAAAAAAAGTACCATTTGATGTACACAAGAGGATTGGAAATTATTTGCAGCAATAAGAAAAAAAGAAAAAGAAAAATAAAGAGGCTCATGATATATCTTTTGGAGATGATGAAAAACCACAAATATGAGATAAAGGAAAAAGGAAATCTACTATTGACATGGATTCTTATTTTCTTCCAAGAACTAGTCATGGTTCTCAACCTAGTTTAAAAAATGTTTTGGTTGATAAGGATGTTATTTTGCAATGTAAACGAGCATAGGTTAGATGGTTCTATCATTCATATATTCCTTTAAATGATTTAAATTTACATATTTTTAAGAAGCAATAGATGCTACAACAATGATAGTTCTAAGATTTAAGGTACCTTCTTATTATGAGATTCGTATGCCTTTGCTTCAAGATTTGAAAAAGGAACGTCAATTAATTATGGATATATATAGATTTAGTTAGGAATCAATAGAATGTAATACTATGGCATATGGGTGGATTAATCAAAGACAAAGAATCTTGATTAATTTCTTGGTTTATTATAATATTGGAGCATCTTTTATCAAGTTTGTTGATGCTTTTGATATGGTAAAAAGTGCTAATGCTTTATCTGAATTATTTTTTGAAATTGACAAGTGGGTTGGATCAAAGAATATTGTGCATTTTGTTACAAATAATGCAGCTAATTATATATTAACTGGGTACTTGTTACAATCAAAATATGAGCATATTTATTGGTCTTTATGTGCAATTTATGGTATAAATTGTATTCTAAAAGATATTGGTGGTACATATCATATTTCTAGTCTTACTTCACGTGTATCTAAGATTACAATTTTGTGTATCATAGTATCATATTTTGTTTTGGTTAAAAAATTAAGAAGATTGGGTTGAGATTGTGCATCTTGCTGCTACTAGGTTTGCAACTACATTTATTACTTTGAAAAGAACATAATCAACTACTTCAAAATTTAGTGACAAATAAATATTTTCGAGTCATAAGCTATCAAATAGTGCGAAAGGAAAAGAAGTTTGTGTTACTATTGTTGGGCCCCAAATTTTTTTTATTTAGTTATTTATGGTTTATTTAATTATTTATTTGTTAAATTGTTTATTTTTTTAGAATTGAGTCCATTAATTTAGTGAGCTTAAGTAGATATTAGAGTTATTAAATAGAGATGTTAGAATTAAATTAGTGTAATGGTTATAAGAGACAAAAGAAGGGGCAAAATGGACATTACATAAAATGAAGGGCAAAATTGAGAGAACTAAACAAATGAGGGGTATAATTGGAAAGACTAGAATGAAATGTTGTTTTGAATTAGAAGAAGAGAGAAAAATCGTGAGAAGAGAGAAAGAAGAGAGAAAAAACGTGGGAGAAGAAAGAAGAAGAGGAAAAATCGTGGGGGAAGCTAGGAAAGAAGAAGAAAACATGGAAAGAAGAGAAATCAACCTTGTTACAAGTAATAATCTTCGTCTTTCCTTCTTACTTGAAAAACAAAAGGGATTAGAGAGAGAATGGGTATGTGATGGAAGAAAGAAGGGAACCCAATTTCAAATTTTGTGGGTCTTTAGACTAGGTTTTGGTCTTTCAATCCTAGATAGACTATGGGTAAGTTAAGTTTAAACTCAATTTTAGCATTTTTGATTATTGAAGTTTTATGAATTTTCATGTGAATTTGGGTTAAATGTGAGAATTTAGTAACACAAGGAAATCTTACCCAAGAGTAAGAGGAAAGACACAATTGAATTGGATTTTCTAAACAATTTAGGTGGGTAATGTGTTTATAGTTATTGTGTAAATGGGCAATTTGTTTACTTGTATATGTATATGCTTAATTGTTTGAAATTGAATTGTTGTGAATGTTGGAAACCGAAATATGATGTATTAACATGTCATGCCTTGAAAAATGCTATGACATTTTATATAATCAAAAGAGGAAATAGCTTGAAAAGCATGAAAATGTGAATATATTATGAAATGAATTGAGCATGAATATTTTCTTGTGTTTGGGCAAGAGAGAAACCATTTCATTAGCTACGTGCCCGTTGACCTAAAGCCTTCTCCCGGCTGCCTGCTTATGGCATATGAGCTCTTTAGAAACGGACTCATTTTGTTTATGATGTAAACTTTGGTTTTCCATTTCAACCCATGGGACTCTCAAGCCATTTTTTTCTACATTGCTTCTTTGAATTGTAAAGTATGATACAAAATTAAGTGTAACATCCCGTTACCATGTTAAGACAAGGAAAGTGATTATGAGAATTTACTGAGAAACTAAAAAATGCATATCATGCTTAAGCTAATCATGACATGCACATTTTTGCATGTTAAAATGATTGTACATGCATTCATTGACATTTTTTAGTATAAATGAGTTATTAATGCTATTAAGATGTGATTTGGTAATTTTGGTATATTTCGGGTATTTTGAAAATTTGAAGTATTTTAGAATAAGAAAAATGTTGATATTTGAACAATTATATCGTGACATTGGTAGCTTATAGATGTGACAAATGGCTCATATGTATGATGACATGTGGCAGTCTTATTTAAGAGACATATGTATTTCATGCAAAGAATACACGTAGCTAAGTGTTTAGTAAAGAAAGGTTACTTAACATTGTTTGTTCTTCATTGGAATCGCCAAAACACTCTTCTAGTTATTCATCCCTAAATAGTAAATTGTTATTCCTATAGGGTGTCATTAATTCACTCTTACTACCAGGAATTGCTGAATAAAGTAAGTAACTCTGATGATGTTTTATGGTGTAAATATATACATGCATGAGTGGGTGTGAGAAGTGTAGTTTCGATGATGAATGAATTGTTTTTGCATATGTGAGGAACAATATGTCATAAGATAGTGTTGAAGTGAGTTTTGAGTAAGAAGAATCATTGAAACTGTGTCTAGGAAGAGTGCAAAAATTCAGGAAAAAAGATGAACATATACTCTGTTTTTCACTGTACATGCGTGAATATATGGTTGTTTTTACTATTCACACATGAATTTGTGAAAATGAATTTAAGTGAGTTTAATGATATGAAATGAAGAGTTAGTGAGGTTGTGGTATAGAGTTGATAAATTACTAAGTTGTTGATGAAATGAAAGTGTGGAAAAAATGGAAAAATGCATCAGATGAAAGTAGAAAGAGAAACAAAATGCAGAAAATGGAATTTGCATGTATGAGAAATTGGATTTTTTATGTTTACGTGTGAACCTTGGATTTTTTATTTGTTTTGTATTCTTGAGCTAAAATCAAGCTGGAAGAATTGGTTTAGGTGTTTCATATGTTAATTAAAGAAGATTGAAATGAGAATAAAGATTTGAAAAAAATGCAGTAGAGAAAGAAAGTATATGTGAAGTTTTGGATTTGTGATTTTTGAAGTTAAACTTGAATTTAATTTGTTTAGAGTTTATATTAGAGTTAGAAATGAAGTATAGATGATTTAGAAATGTGTAGATCTGGAATTGAAAGAAAAATGGAAGGAGAAGAAGAAGAGAAATAATCGGTGAAGAAGAGGAGGAAGCACGATCGCGACTTCGCTATTAAAGGTCGCGAATCGCAATCATGCAGGTTCAGGTGGAGAATCGGGTCATGCAGACGCAGGATCGCGACTTTCAACTTTTGTTTATTTCTGAACATCCTTTGCTCTTTTTATTATAACTTCTTCTCCAAACATCCAATTGATATAGGAATTGAACCAATAAACTCATAAGACATTGATCTTCATCTCCACCAAAAATTAGGACTTTCTGAAATGGATTGATTAAAGAATTTAAGATGAAAATGTGACTGTACTGAAGTATGATAGTTGGGATGATTTTACTGAACATACTTTGGTATTTTGATTATATTTTAATCTGTACAGTTCCAAATAAGTTGATTCTTATTCAAATCAAACTAGAGACATAAAGATATTATTTTCTTGAATAAGTAAAATTGTAATTCTAATTTGAAGATTGGAAATTATAAAGTTGAAGTAAGAGTTTTGTTATAGCTTAAGAACACACTTACGTATTTGGAGTATAACGTTCAGTATATTGAACCAAACTGAATGATCTTGATGTCATTAGAGACCTAAGACACAGAGGAACATTGTTTAAAGGAAATTTTACTTAAATCCTTCATTATTTGGATCTTATTGATCATATACAGTTGACCAGAATGGAATGTTTTTAGAAACAGTTGAAATGGAGAATGAGTGATTGAATTTCGATACAATTGGAGTAAAACTAATATGTACATCATTGTAATATAGAAATATACCCAAGAATTTGTCATTGAACATGCATGATATATGAAACATTGATACATGTGTTTATTCTATTATATAAGTGCTCTAGTAATATGAAATTGTTTTTATTACATATAGAGGAGCGACTAGAGTAACTGCTTCCAAATATTGCCAGAAATTCAAGGCAATAGGCTTAAAGGAGCAATTGTGAGTACCTAAGATGGTCTACCTTTATTTTTTCTGTTCTGTATGTTACTGAACTATATTGATATATTGCTGAACTGCATTGACTGATTGTGTACTGAATTCTGGACAACATATGTCCGAGGCGTTTGATGCAAGCAAACAATATTGGAAGTGCTACTTGTATATGAATAAGACTACCTAATTGAATATTCTGATTCTCAACTGAAAAGTTGAATGCCGAACCTAGTCCGATAACTACTGGTACTGAGCCTATTATACTGTGATAAAATATGCAAGTGTAAGTGATTAAATTGATGAATGAATTGTGACATGCATATCATTTCAATGTATGTAATATAAAGGCGTTATGACTGGAGTAGCCAGTATGAAAGCACTTACGTGTAGAGCTTTGCTCCATGATTACTATTTCTGATTATGCCCTATGGGCTAGTATCTATATCTAAAAGGCACTCGGTCACAACACTGTAAAAACGAATGTGAGTCTCATACATATAGCATTCATATATAATCAAAATTAATTGAATGATTTACAAAGCTATAATGAAATGATTGACTGTATAAACTGTGTGATTTTATGATGATTGTATTTGTTACGTGAGTGAACCATCGAGGATGGTTACTCAACTGAGTTTGCAAAACTCATAAAAATTTGCAACGTGGCTTTCAAAGTTTAGTAAAGGACTCCAGAAAGGCTATGAGTAAGAGTTCCCGGTCGAGATCAGTGTGCGCCTGCATATGTATTTCGTTATGTTGTATTGAAAAGTGTAGTCTTAAGTGTTATTCAATGTGTAACACTTAAGACTACACTTAATGATTGTAATTATTGTGACTGTAAATGTTTATAAATAAAAATTGGGCTAAATTTGATAATCAATTTTCCTCATTTGCATACATTGTATCAAACAAATTGCAATGAATTTCAACCGTTTACTATTCTAACATGCCACCCTCATATGATACGTATTCGGATATCACTCAGGATGTCAGGTACGTGTCTTGCGAGAGTGGGGTGCTACATTTTGGTATCAGAGCCCAGATTTGGTATCTTATATGGGTGTTTATCAAAAAATGTGTCAAGTTACATGCATTTTAGACATGTCATAGCAGGCAGTAACAACCGATCCCTTGTCTGAGTCACATTTATATAAGTCAGACGCATGAGTATTTGTTAAAAGTTTGAGCTGATAGAAATAATGAGAAGAATGATGATCTATCAGAATGTGATCAAAAATGAGAAATAGTATATAGTTAGATATGACATATAAAGATTCAACGCATTTGTATTAGTAGATGTATTATGTTATACAACATTAATATTATACTGTGGTGATGTATTCCCGAATGTGAAATAGATATGAATGTATTGTCAGGGATTGATTAAAGGAAGTAGTAATATAGATATGAGTGATGAGATTTAAAGTGTAAAAGTCAAGTTGAAAGATAATAAAATTTTCTATGACCTTGAGAGGTTAAACTTGGACTTGAAATGATTGTTGGTAAATGTGCTATGTGAAATTGAGACTAGAATTTCAAGAGAATTATGCATCTAAAATTTTGAATTAATTGTAAACATAAATATGTATGATGATATGATGGTAATTAGAAGGTGAGATAATCATAGTGACATATGTAAAAGCTATTAATGTTAAGTTGATTTGGTATTATAAGTACATATCTTTTAATGGGATCTCCAGGATAAGTGGGAATGATGAGTACATATGTACTATATGTTTGGATATTATGTAGGCAATAGTCTATGGCTTGTTAAATAATTGTTAGTTATGATTCCGACGTAAAGATGACGTAGAATAATACATGAACGTGCTTACAGTGATCAATCGGGGATAGATTGATATCATTAATGATGTTACTATAGATGATAAATTCGAGTAAAATGAATCACGATCATGAACCTTTTCACCCCGGTCGTGGCAGGCACAAAAATGGAAATGTTGTTTAGCATTAATTGGAATCCAGGTATCATTAGTGAATGTTAGTAATTGGAGAATTGTCATAACTACATCTTCAAATAAGATGAAATGATCTTGATGGTAC
>JAOQMP010000008.1:34797520-34824468 GCA_027563575.1 Erythroxylum pedicellare
TCTTCAATTTAACTTACACCATACTATACTCTAACTTAATCTTAATTTCTCCATTTAATACTTCTAATTCCACCAATCTAAGCAATAAATCCTCCAATCATTGACTTGCTAATCGCTCCAAAATTAATTTATCTAGCAAAACCACAAAATTTAATCATTTCATGCTTAATAAAATTAATAAAAATTTGGGGTCCAACGTAATGAACAAATATAACTTGTCTAGATCAATGGCTTTCACTAAAGTTTTCCTCACACCAATATAAACAAATGAGTTTTCTATATCAAAATTTTCCTTATAGTGAAATAATATTCCTTTTTCAATAAGATTCCACTTTCTAAAAATGTAAAAAAAAAAATTAACAAATAACAATATTACCCTATATGTGGTCCATTATTCTATTTCATATTTTTCAAACATATAATACAACAAATAACCATAACATAATTCAATTTACACATCTCTATACGTTAGAGTTATATCTTAATGTCTAGCCTCTGTCGTGCTCCGAGAAGGGGATTCCTCTAATTACCTATAAAAATAAGTCTCCACTAGGTCATTCTCCAAATCAATATAAAAATTAATAACATTATGGTTAATAAACAAAATAGATTTTGTAAACATAACTCAATTGTTGATTACAAACAACTAAAACTTGGGATTAGAAATAATGATATATAAAATTACGAAATTAAAAATCCTAAAATACATTCAAATATTTTAAATTAACTTACCTTAATATGTTAAAATCACCAACAATTAACTTCAAATAACATCTTCGATAACATGTATCAACATTTCCTTGTTAAATTTTGTAACTAAAAAAGTCCTCTTCTACTCTTATGGTTTCTGTAAGATAGGTCATGCCCTATTTTTAGGATCATGTTATTAAGTTAGTCACAGACTTACCTTTATGTTAGACTTTGTATAAACCTAACTTTTTTAGATTGTTAATCAAATCATCTATGGACTAAGCTAGTACGATATTTATGATTATTTTGTGAAGTAATATTAGATTCCTACTTATAGTTTAGAGTAATAAAGATATGTTCAAACTCTTATTTGGTGGTAAATAAGGTCCTTGGAAGTTTTAAATCCAAAAAAAGTTTGTGAACATATAAGGTAAAATATGTCTAAATGAGCTAGGATATGACCATATGCTTGTAGCTCATTCCTCGAGAAGATATGGCACATCAATTATCTAAGTTGGGGTATAAGGAAATAAAAAAAGGGATTCTTTTAATATGGCAAGTTTAAACCTGTGTACTTGAAAAATTAGATAAATAGTTTTCAATAGCCAAATGATGGATGGATGAGAGAGATTAGAGAGTATATACAAAGGAAAAGGCTCCATAATGACATCAAGGAGGTTAGGGGGATTAAGAGTCGAACAATAAAGTATATGCTAATACATAAAAATAATCTATTTATATTTTTTTACTTTTCCTTATCTACCTTGGATAGACTTATTTGAAGGACCTAGAATTTTAAAGAAATGTCATAAGGAATAATGTGGAGAACATCAAGGGACCTTTAGATTGGCCTATAAACTATTCATGAAGGAATATTACTTGTCAATGTTAAGAAGGGACACCTAAGAGTATATAAAGAAATGTGACAAATGCAAGTCTCGCTCTGATCTACATCAGAAGCCTATATCTAACTATATATCTATCTTTAACCTAATTATGGTTGCTCAGTGGGGATTATATATCTTAATCCCTTCCCTCTAGTGCCACATTAAATTTTAAAAAATTTATGATCGTATATTACTTTACTAAATGGGGTAGAATTTGAAGCCTCTATTACCATCACGATCACAACTATATAGAAGTTTTTAAAGGACAACATAATTAATAATTAAAAAGTTTATTTGGGTATAGTTTAAATGACCCTTAATTCAGTAGCAAAGGAATCTCACAATTTTGCAATCAAATAAAGATCAAGAAGTGTTTCACATCTATAAACCAATGTTCTAGTAGATTAAAAAATATGATTGGACTTTAAGGCCTCAAACTAGGGTGGAAAAGGTTAAGGGAAGGAGAAAAAATAAGATCACAATTTTAAAAAGTATGATATAATGCAAGTAACTTCGCTATCTTATAATGGACCCATAATTATATATCTAGTTAGATTTATTAATGTCTTTTTCATAAGTTTTTACTTTTCTATCCCTTAGTTAGGCAAGGTGGAAACATCGTTTGTTTATATATCTTTTTTCCATTATCATTTTTATTATTGAACTCTTAAAAATTATATGTAGAAACATACAAAGCATTGAAGAACCTTGGCAAATACTTGACATGCAGGTTGACATAATTAAGGCATCTTGATAGAGGAGCAATGTCTTGAGAGTAGATGGAGGCATATATGCAATTGTCAAAGGAGTACCATAAGTAGGCAAGCAAATTCTCAAATGATGAGTGATGTTGCATGTGATAGTTGAAGAAATATCATGAGCAAGCAAAATTGGTCATTCATATAGTTAAGAGGCCTTTTATGAATGAAGTAATTGTTACATTCAATATGAGGGATGTTACATGTGATAGCTGACCTCATAAGTAGCCGAGATTGGTCATTCATATGGACAAAGGCTTTTAGTGAATGAAGTAACTTGTACATTCAATAAGAGTGATGTTATATGTAATGGATGAAACAATAAATGAGTAGGCGAGATTGGACACTCATATGGACAAAAAGATTTTAGTGAATGAAGTAACTTGTACATTTAATATTTCATCATGTATGAGGCATCATGGGCATGACATATATGTAATAAGCTTCGACAAAGCACAATTATTGAAAATTTTGGAAGATGGGTGAAAAGTGTAATCACTCTTAATTATATGCAAGAATTGGAGAGACTTTTTGATGATTGAAAAGAGTCAATATGAAGTGAGCTTGCACTGGCAATAATTCCCAACATTGGAAACAAATAAGTCGTGCTTAAATTTGACAAGAAATTCAAAAATGGGTCAAGCTTGTTGATCTTTTTCTATAATTGACTCAAATTATTAGTAAACTTAGCCATAAAACAATGTTACTGCATTATGAACATTTTTTAATAGATCATACACAATATTGGCTCAAGATAACTAAACAAAAGGTCAATAAAAATGTTTGATCTTATCAAAAATCAATGATTCAATAAGAACAAAAGAGAAGATAGACTAAAAAATAGAGCACTTCCTAAAAGCATAGAAAATGGGTTAATAAAGTGACAAATTGGATAAAACTTCATCAAACCTATGTTCTCTATGAACTTAGTGAAATTATAAACCAATAGGCTGGGACATAGTGGACTAGGCTTTATAGACTTTGTTGTTTAGACCCTAATTAAAGAATAATTGGTTTGGGCCTTATGGAATGTCCTTTTTGGTCCTGTTTCATTGGTTATGGACTCAAACAGCTTATGGGTCTTTTAAGTTTGGGTCAAAATTATTGTTTTTGGATTTGGCTATGATGGTGGACCCTAAGCTACTTTCTTTTAAGTTTTATGGGTTTGAATATTAGTCCTACTTAAGGTATTTTGTTTTGGGAAATAACTTATAATTCATTAATTAATTGATAATCTAAATGCATTAATGAAGTAATCAATTAGTTAATTTAGGTTTCTATCCATAAAAGTTGTCCATATGTTTGCTATCCCAAATATAATTTTGTGTCATATTATGTTTTAATTTGAACCTTGACTATTTATACTATGCCATCCTTGGAATTACATTTTCTTCTTATATGTTAAATGTACTACATGACATTATGGTAATAAAGGATAGTTTGTTAGTTACCAAAGTGACCAAACTAATTAAATTAAATTTTGTTCTGTATGATAATTGTCCAATTAAATGTTTATTGCATGGACACCTTGTTAGTCACCAAAGTGGCCTACCTTGAAAATATTAAACATTTAATTGTGTATGTTTTAATTGTTCATGTTGATATGACGTTGTTAAAAAATGACATAAAGATTGAACTGAACAATTGAGATGATTAATTATAATGCTAGGAGGTCACCCAAAGGTGGACCATTGCTTATAATTAGTGACATTAAAGGGACTTATCAACATTTTTTTGTTTAGTATGATTGTATATCCAAAGATGACATGCATGTTAACTAGAATATGATTGATTGTCCATTATAGTGAATTTTGTTGGCATCATTATAGGTTATAGCTACATATTTAAATATCACCCAAAAGGAGATTTAAATACATAATCAAAGTTATTATTAGTTTGAATCCATTTAGGTCTACTCAAAGCATTAATGCATGGGCTATATGTTGTATTTGCAGCATCTACTAATTTGTTTGCATTAGTAAATGGCTTAATTAAGTTCAATGGTCTGAATTATGTGGATTGGTCCAAACAAATCCAGTTCCAACTGGGTGTAATGGATTTGGAGTTCGCCATAGTTTCAGACGCAAGGCCTGTAGGCATAACTGAGACTAGTTCTGAAGTTTTCAAGTCTTATTATGAGACTTGGGAGCAATCTAATAGGCTTGAATTTTATGCAAATGGTGATTACTAAAATTGTAAAGTCGTCAATGCCTAAAACAAACAATGCAAAGGAGTTCATGTTAAATCTTAAGATTCCCAATCTGATATAGTTGACAAGTCCATAATAGGGGCTTTAATAAGTGAGCTGACGACCAAAAAGTTTAACTGGTCACAGCCTATTCATCATCATGTAACATATATGTCAAATCTAACTACAAAGCTAAAATCCATGGGTATGGATGTAAGTGAGTCCTTCCTTGTACGGTTCATTATCAACTCACTTCCTCCTAAGTTTGACCAGTTCCAGGTGAATTATAACACTATTAGGGAAAAATAGAACCTTCAAAAGATCAAGGCCATGTTAGTTCAGAAGGAAGGGAGATTGAAGAAAATAAAGGAGCACTTTGTTCATCTCACGTTTCATCAAGGAGCTAGAAACAGTAAGAAAAAACCAAGAAATAAAGGCAAAGATAAGGATAAAGCTCTCAGCAAAGTTAATAAGGGTCAAATCTATAAAGATAAGAGGTTCCACTTATGCAAGAAGCCTAGTTAGTTCAAGAAGGGTTGCCCTAAAAGAAAGGCTTGGTTTGAAAAGAAAGGTACATACTATGTCTCAGTATGTTTTGAATCAAACCTTATTGAAGTGCCTAACAATACCTAGTGGTTAGATTCTAGTGCAACTGCTCACATGTCACATGTTAAACAGGGATTCCTTTCAATCCAGCCCATAAGCGGAACTGAAAAGTTCTTGTATATAGGGAACAGAATGAAGGCACGAATAGAGGGAATTGATATGTATAGATTGATGTTAGACACTGGGTGTCACCTGGATCTAGAAAAGTGTCTTTATATTCTTGACTATGCTAGGAGTTTAGTTCTTTTTGCAAAGTTGGATGATGTTGGTTTTAACTTTAAGATTGGAAACGGTGCGTTTTCTTTATATAAACACAAGTACTATTATGGTTTTGGTACTTTACTTGATTGTTTACATCATTCCAATCTTGATATTGATTTTGCTATATCTCTGTTTCATATTGACCATGTTATAGGAAGTAAACATAATGCATATAATGAATGTTCTACTTTTTTATGGCATAAAAGATTAGGTCATATATCTAAGGAAAAGGTACAGAGGTTAGTGAAAAATGAAATCTCACCTTAATTGGATTTTGCTAACTGAGATATATGTGTGGATTGCATTAAAGGCAAGCAAACTAGACATATATCTAAGCATCTCGTCATAAGAAGTAGTGACCTACTTAAGTTAATACACACTGATATCTATGGTCCTTTCGACATTCCTTCTTGGAGCGGTAAAAAATATTTCATTACCTTTAATGATGACTTCTCACGATATGGTTATATCTATTTACTGCATGACAAGTCTCAATCCGTGGACATCGTAGAGGTGTTCATTAATGAGGTAGAAAGGCAACTAGATAGAAAAGTAAAGATAGTAAGGTCTGGTAGAGGTGATGAATATTATGGTATGCTTGATGAAAATGGATAATGTCCACGTCCATTTGCAAAGTTTCTTGTAAGACGCTGTATATATGCACAATACACCATGCCTGATACATCGCACTAAAATGGTGTCGTCGAAAGGTAGAATCATACTCTTATGGATATGGTTAGGAGTATGTTAAGTTATAGTATTGTACCTTTATCACTGTGGACATATGCATTAAAGACCACTGCGTATCTACTTAAAAGGATTCCTAGTAAAGCAGCTCCTAAGACACCTTATGAACTGTGGATAGGAAGGAAACCTAGTTTATGACACTGATATGTGTTTAATTGTTGATGCATTTAATTATTTATACTTAGTGATTAATGACACAAAAATGCTTAAGATACTCACTTTAATACATATGTGATTTTAGGCATAAGTCAGAAGCAAAGAAATTAAAGTGAGTCAAAAGTACTACATTTGAGTTATTTTCTGAAGATCAATTTTTACTTGTCTTCATGGATCAAAAAGAAAAAAATTTAAAGACAAGAAAAAATGGAACACAAAGAAGAAGAAAAATTTAAAAGCAATCATCTAAAAAAAAAGAAAAATGACAATGCAAGGAGATGAAATGCAGCGTTCAACACATGAAAGAGGGGCGGGAGCAGTTAGGCGTTATGTGCGTCAACGTGTGCATTTTAATGAAAACACAGAGGGTAGAAAAGAGTAAAGCATGAACATGTGCTGGACTAGATAGAGCATTGTTAATTCATCCCAAAAAAAAAGGGAACAATCAAATGCTACAGTGGGGAGTTGTGGCGGTTTGGAAGAGAGGCATGGAAGAGAGGCACATTCGGCTGGTGTGCTGTGGCTAGCGGCTGCGCAGGGATGTTTGCGTTTAATGTAGTTTTCTGCGTTAAACGCAGACAAGGAGAGCAAGTTGCGAGGTCTTTGGAGAAGCAGTGAATAGTATCGTTAATAAGAAACCCCTCAATTTTATGTGTCCCATAAATGAACAGTGTACAGTGAGAGGGCAGCTTAAAAGGAGCATTGAAGGGGTATTTAAGTAGGGACATTAGATGCGGGCTGAAGCATTTTTCTGGAAAAGACCCATGAAGGGCTAGATATCCTGACGCGCAATTCGGAGGTGACATCGATGCCGACGACATGGGCTAAGTACTTTTTATTATTTTGTTGTTTCTTTCTCTCATTAGGAATTGATTGTGTTATCCTATGTTAATTAAATTGGATTTTATGTATGGATAATCGGATTTTCATTATTGTTCGGTTATTTATGTATGAACTTGTTAGGTATTGTGAATTGATGATTTTAATGCATTCATTGAATTGTAAATTACAAACCCATTGCTAGAATTTTGATATAATTCGTAATTGTTATGTTGAAATTCATGTATAGTGACTGATGATTCATAATCATTAGGGATAACATGACCTAGGTTAAATGGCACATCGTATGTGGTTATTCCCTTGATTAATCGGTTTTCCTAATTCGTAATGCTACCGCCTAATTAAATCTAGAGATCTTATCCTAGGTTATTTGGTTTTTAGGTTTAATTAACAATCGTATCTTGATTAAACAAAACATAAGGGAAAAATCAGGTTAATTTTTAACCCACGATTAATAATTGCTAGGAGAGGTTAAAGAACAACAAATTAATGAAATATGCTTAATTAGGGTGTAGGTCGAGATTGAATCCAAGAATCGGGTCCCTACCGAATTTCTCACTTTTAGCATGTTTTCTTTAATTTGTTTTTATTAGTTAGTTTCGTTTTATTTTCTTCTTTGAAAAATCCAAAACCCCCTATTAAGTGTAAACACCGATTACTTTCATTTCATAAACTTTACACACACTCTCTACGGGATCAACCTAAACTCACCACTACTATAGTAGTAGTCTAGTTATTTTATTTTGACTAGCGTAACGATCGCAGTCAGACACCTTCACATTTGGGGTTGTCTAGAAGAAGTAAAGCTATATAATCCACATGAAAAGAAGTTTGATGCGAGAACTATTAGTGATTGTTTCATCAGCTATCCTGAAAAGTCAAAGGGGTATAGATTTTATTGTCCTAACTATAGTACGAGAATAGTTGAGTCTAGTAATGCTTTGTTCATTGAGAATGATCAAATCAGTGGTAGTGGAGAACAATGAAAAGTGGATGCTCATGAGAGTCGAGTAACAACTACTCTGAGTTGAGTAGAAACTAATACATCAAATATGATTCCACCAGTTGTTATTCCTCTTATTGCATCACGAATACGTAACATATTGGAACAACAAATTAGTGTTCTAATTCCACAAATTGAACATATTAATGAAAAACCAGCTAATGATGTTCAAGTTACAAATTATCAAGTGATGCCATAAGAAATAGCATTACAAAGGTCTGTAAAACAGAAAAAACCAGCTATTTCGAGTGACTATAAAGTTTACTCACTTGAACAAGAATGTGACTTGAGCATTAATCAAGATTCAGTCTTGTTCAAACAATCCATAGAATGTAGCAATTATGAAAAGTGGTTCAATGCTATGAAAGAAGAGTTAAAATCAATGGATGACAATAGTGTCTGGGAATTAGTTAAGTTGCTGGAAGGTACAAAGCAAGTGGGATGTAAATGGGTCTTTAAGACCAAACGTGACTCACAAGGCAACATTAAAAGGTATAAAGCCAGACTTTTTGCCAAAGGTTACACTCAAAAAGATGACATTGACTATAAAGAGACCTTCTCTCTAGTTTCAAAGAAGGACCTTTTAAGAATTGTTATAGCCTTGGTGGCTCATTATGATTTAGAGCTTCATCAAATGGATGTAAAGACTGCTTTTCTAAGTGGTGACTTAGAAGAAGAAGCTTCTATAGATCAACCGGAAGGTTTCGTGACCACAAGAAATGAAAGATTAGTGCGTAAATTAAAGAAATCAATATATGGACTGAAACAAGCTTCCCGACAATGGTATCTTAAGTTTAATGATTACGTCTTATGGTTTTGTAGAGAACACTGTTAATCGATGTATCTATATGAAGGTTAGTAGGAGTAAGTTCATTATATTGGTCATATATGATGACGATATCCTTTTTGCTACTAATAATACGGTTTTGTTACATGATGAAAAGAATTTTCTCTATAATAATTTCAAAATGAAAGATATAGGTGAGGCATCTTATATGATAGGAAATATTCCATGATAGATCACAAGGATTGTCTCAGAAAGGATATATCAAGAAAGTATTATAAAGATTTAAAAAGGAAAAGTGCTCTGCAGGGATAGTTCCAATTTAGAAAGGGGACAAATTTAGTCAAATGCAATGTCCACAAAATGATTTGGAATGTAAAGAAATGGAGTCTATTCCTTATGCGTTAGTAGTTGGGAGCTTAATGTATGCTCAAACATGCACTCGGTTAAATATCAATTTTGCTATTGGAATCCTAGGCCGATATCAAAGCAATCCTAGAATGGACCACTGGAAAGCTGCAAAGAAAGTCCTTAGATATTTACAAGGCACAAAGGACCATCTGCTCACTTATAGAAAGTCAACCTATTTCGAAGTGATAGGTTACTCAAATTCAGACTATGTCGGTTGTGTAGACTCACGAAAATCTACATTCGATTATATATTCCTATTAACTAGAGGATCAGTTTCATGGAAAAGTGGAAAGCAGTCCGTCATGCTACTTCCACTATGGAGGTTGAATTTAGGGCGTGGTTTGAGGCCACAGTTCATAGATTATGGTTGTGGAACTTTATCTTAGGTCTTGGCATTGTCGACAGTATTGCTAGACCATTAAGAATTTATTATGATAATTTCGCAGTCGTTATCTTCTCTAAAAATGAAAAATATTCAAAGGGTGTAAAACACATGGATTTGAAGTACTTGTCTGTGAAATAAGAAGTGCAAAAACATCAAATGTCAATTAAGCATATTGGTACTGATCTAATAATAGCGGATCCGTTAACTAAAGGCTTACCGCCTAAAACATTTATTGGCCATGTAACACCATGTTAGGGGTTAGAAAAATTGAGAAATGTCAGTGCACTGTATGATTTTCATAATTGAGTATTCACTTATATGTACATATGAATTTTGACACATTCAAATAAATTATGCATGCATTCATAAACATTTTTCTAGGTAAAATGGTTTTATAAATGCAATTAAATTGTGGAAAATTTATTCCAAGACTATTGGAATTATTTCAGAATTTTAGAAAATTTTAGTAATTTTTCTGGAAATTTTGAAGTATTTTAGAATAAGAAAAATGTTGACATTGGACCAATTATATCATGACATGTAGCACCTTTATATGGATGACAAATGGCGCACATGCAATAGGGCCACATGTCAATGAGTTAAGAAAGTACGATATTACAAGTGTAAAAACGTTGTAGCTCTTTATTTTCTCTCGATTTTGCTTTGTCCTCATCGAAGCCTTGCTCTTCACTGTCATAACTGGGATTTTTGTTAAAGAAACAAGTAAGTTGTGTTATAGTTTTCTAGATACATTGTAACTGAAGTTGATGTTGTTGTAGCACTAGAAATAAGCACATGCATGAGTTATGTAAGTTGGCTAGATTTGGTATCAGTGATGAGAAAGATGAGTTGATATTATTGAGTAGTGGAAGTGTAACACCGATCTCATGTAGTTTAATGAGAAACTTAGTGAAGTATACCATAGCAGAAAATGTGGAGTAGAATTGTATAGTTATGGGTTCTGTTTTGATTTGTAAGTTGTTAGTGTTACAACTTTGATAGTAGAGAGAGAGAGAGCTCAAAATGGTGAAATACATGCATGTATCAGTTTTTAGTGTTTGAATATAAACTTAACTTTGAGATGTGTTGAGAATGAGTTCAGATAGGGAAATGAAATAAAATGGTGAAAGTAATTGTACAAGTGTATGATGAAATGTAAGATACAGTAATTATGCAAGAAAAACCGTATGTAAGATTTAATTTTTGGTGTTTGTGTTGAATCTCGGATTTTTTATTTGTTTGAGTTGTGAGAAGCTGAAATGGAAGTAGAAGAATTGGTTTAAGTGTTATATGCATTCATTGAATAATATAGAAGTGAGAAAATCTGGGAAAAAATGAAAGGAGAGAAAAAGATTGTTCGGTGATTGAAGAAGAAGGGAGGTCGCGATCGCTACTATGCATGATCATGACTTTGCAGTATGGACTGGCGACTCGCAACCTTGCTTCAGCATGATCGCGACATCGCTGGTCTATCTGGGATGTCGCGGTCGTGCAGGCGCACAATCACAACTTCCATGCTTTCCGAAGTAGGTTGTTTTCTGAACATCCTTTGAACTTGTTGTTATAACTTCTTCTCTAGACATCCAATTGACATGGGAATTGAACCAATAGACTCATAAGACATTGGTCTTCATTTACACCAAAAATTAGGACCATATGAAACGGATTGGTTGAAAATTTTGGTGACTGTACTTAAGTATGATAACTGGGATGATTTTACTGAACATATTTCAGTATTTTGCTTATATCTGGATCTGTAGATTTCCAAATGGAGTGGTTATTCATTTGAATTAAACTAGAGTCATAATTCTACAAAGTTTCTGAAGATATTGAATTATAATTCTGGCTTTAAGAATTTTAGAATCTAATTGGAAGTTGAGATAAGAATTCTATTGAAGCTTAGTACAATATGAGATCTTTTGAGTATAACTTTCAGTATACAAAACCAAATGGAATGATCTTGGTCTCATTAGAAACTTAAGACTTGCGATAAAAACTTTTTAGAAGGAAGTGTTATCAAATTACCTCATCTTCCTGATGTGAATAATTGAGCAAAGCGGACACAAAAGTTGGTTGTGAGATAAATCTGGAATGAGCATGATTGACAATGTGACAAAATTAAGGATAAGAAACCCGGGAATTTTTCATGAACATGCATCATACATATTTGGTATACATGAATGCGCATTAATTAATTCTTAATCATGCACAATAGTGATATATGTTTGTACTAAAGTTTTTAAAGAAACTCATAGAGCGACCGATTCCAGATATTCCTGGGACTTCGAGGCAATAAGCAAAAAGGGAGCTTCAGTAAGTAATTTAGATAGTCTCTTTTGTAAGTAATTTAGATAGTCTATTCAATAAGTAATTTAGATGGTCAATTTTGTAAGTAATTCATTAAGTAATTTTTGATAGTTTTGCTTTGACTATTTTGTTTGCTATTGAGTTGGATTATTGAATGATTTGCAAAGCTTTAAGAATATGATACGCTTGAATTCATGGTATGAAACCACTGATTTATCTATGAATTAAATTTTAGACATTTCTATTTTTGAATCTATTAAGTGCTAATTGTGGGTAAATAGGCATGCCTAGAAGGGTCTACAGCTGCTTCTGTGACACTTCGGTGTCGAGACTTCGATCTCCCTCTATATAAGTCCCGTTACCCACTTATGTTCATGGATTAACAGTCTAAATTGTTTTGTACTTTGATCTCTGATAAGCTTTGATAAGAAACGAACCATATTTTTGATATGATGGGTTAATACCCTAATCTGAAAATCTGTTCTGTATTTTTGTATGTTCTGTTTTGCTATTAAAATGTCTGACTATAGCATGCGAACTATTTACATTAATAAATCTTATTTTGTCCTAAATTTTAGTATGTTGAGATGCTTTTTTATAACGTGATTCAGTATCTGTTGTGGTTAGACTTAGTTTAGTTATTACTCACTAAGCTATATGCTTAGCACGATAGATTTGCCTAGTGTAGGTTCAGGGCGAGAATTATAAAGACTGGGACGAGTCAACCGCAATGGCCAATGGAGTCTGAGGACAGAAATGTATTTTGAGTTGAATATTTTTGGCTTGTAAGTGATGTATTTATGAATGTAAAGTTTTAAGAAGGTTTGTAATAACCTTAATAGAGGCTGGTTTCTGAACTTATGATTTGGAATGTATGTTTGCTTCAGTTTCTAGAATTTTATGTAATGAATGTTTAGTGTGTTTTGAAATGCTTCCGCATTGGTTTGTTGTTTGTTTTCGTTTGTGAGTCCTGTATGGCATCCATTATCCCTCCCAGGGGGTATCTGTGGTGCCGTAAGCCATGTTGAACAGATAGGCATTATAGATAAGTCCTTGTTAGCATAGTGTTCTGACATGTATTGTCTTCCTCAAATTGTTATGACACTTATGAATTCAATTATTGTCATATTTTTGCTCGCTTACTTGTTATTCACATTATGTTGTCTACAATAATTGTTTTTGTGAGAAAACAATTATAGAATTACCCACTTAAAGTTTTATGAGTTGAGTTGATTATGTGATACATAGAAGGAATCATGTTGTATAACTTATGACCGTCATAATCCAATCATCTTAATTCACTTAAGGACAACTTGATCGATTCAATGTATTATGTGCACTTAAAGTTTATTGTTAAATCACCAAGTCATAACGTAGGCTAAGTGAGAGATTGTTAGATTATTTACTGGCCCATGGCACTTATGGGTTTGAGTCCAATAAAAAGAGCCTAAGATAATGGTTATTGGGTATTAAATAGTTGGCCTCAAATGGGTCCAAGACCCTTTCCCTGTCACTTTAATATCAAATATATCAAAAGGCAGTTTTAAGTAAGATCAGAAAACTATCACAAAAAAGAGTTTCTGAACCATTGGGGAAACATATTAAAGGAATAAAAGGCATATAGAGAATCAATCTTAATCAACACTATCATAGATTCAGGTATGGCTTTGATAGATTGATCCATAAATGTCTATCAACTCTTTACTAATTAAGTCGAGTTAGTGAAAGAAGTGTGTTATGTTTCATTGTTCACCAAATTTTTGTAAACTTGTACAAAAACATCTTGTCTAACCCATTTGATAAACATTATATATTTATTCATATATCAAGATAGTGTTGAGAGACAAAGATAAAAAATGTTTCGGTTGCAGAGAGCTTCAAATAGAAAGTAATGAATATAAATAAAGATTGGTATTCTGTTCTATTTATCTATTATGTTTTTTTTTCAATTGAGATATACAAAGTTTGTTTTAGGGAGTGTTGAAAAAAAATACTTAAAACTTATGCTAACATTTTTCGACATCAGAGTGGAAGGCTTATTTCAACTTTAATGAACAAACAAAAACCGAGTTATCCCATGACTTATCTCAAAAAAGTCCCATAATGCCCTATAAATGTGTACGTGTATCTCTGCTGAAGACCCAAAGTAGGGCTTCAAATCACCTATACCTAAATACTTTGTGCCCTCTATTCCCCTTGCATTGCATCTATTTATTCATCTAAATACTTTATGCCCTCTGTTCTCCTTACATCCTAGCCATTTATTCACTACCCCTTACATCCCAGTCATTTATTGGCATTAAATATTTGGGTACAGGTGAATACGTCCCCCAAAGTAGTGTTAGTGAATAAATGATTGGGATGTAAGAGGAACAAAGGGCATAGAGTATTTGGGTACAGGTAAATACATCCCCCAAAGTAGTGTTTACAAGCATCTCCTATATCAGTATGAGAGCAATCAAAGTTATTCCCTTTCCAATTAACTACTACATGGAAATATTCGTTCTTTATTTTCTTATTTTTTGACCTTATATCTCATTTGAATGTTACAATTACAATTACTTGCACCCTAAGATAACAATTGGAAAAGACAGTATTGTCATTAGACTGCCTAATTTGGCTCTCCGATAAGCAAAATGAAAATTTATCACTATTAAAGACCAACTGATAAAAGAAGATTATCAACTTAATCAAGGTTCTGCTAAAATTAACAATACTACAAATGGCTTTGAAATTTTAAATCACAACGTTCGTCAGTGTCTAATTTGAAGAATCAATATAAAACGCAAACTGGTTTAGCATGATTAATGAAAAATTAGGCGCACTTTCTCATTTACTAGAATTGGTAGGTACTTTTCAATGTTAGGGAATAAAAAAAGAATATGATAATAGAACTTAATATCTCTTATAAAGGCTCTATATATGGTACCTATCATCAGCAATGGACATGCTCCTCTTCCAAAAATATAGGAATGTTACTTTCTTACAAAATACAAGACTTAAGGATGTAAATAATTGTCAACAAAAGAATAATATAATTACAATGTATAATTATTTCTTTGCACGACATAAGGTCTATCTTTATGCTTCAAGGAACATATACATCGGTAAAACAGACCCTCTCTCTGCACCGATATCATTGCGGACATGTAACAATAGAGCAAATTTCATAAAGTGGAGGAATTTCTGGACTTGTACATTTTTTTATCATCCTGTGAAGGAGATGATACTGTTGCATGATAAGAAGAAGAAGCCAACTGAGCTAGTGCTGGAACCGCACCACCTGTAGATTTTACAAGAAATACCTCCATGAGAATCCTAATGCACACAAGCTAGTAGCTAACATCACCTTGCAACAGAATAAATATCCATAAGAAATGCAGAGTCTAATAAAATGTAGACCAAGTAGAACTGCAAGTTAAGCTTTCACAACAGCAAGCTACAATTTAAGTTCCTATCAGTAGCAATAAGCTGTAACAGAATCGCACAAACAATACCAACAGATGAAAACATTTTGAAATGCAAGATCTTGAGAGTTAAGATGGATTTTAGAAGTTTGACATGTAAGATAATGTTAATACTAAATGCAAGACTTCTTTGTTTTCCCAGGATAACTATAACGACTTCCATATAAAAGAATGTCAAATATTTAGTACAGTTCATCTTTGAAGCAATACAGGGTGATTCAGCTAGTAACACTTTGCTTGAGTTTAGAGCAAGGTCAGAGTTTCTCATCCTCAAATAGTTCTTGCAGTTGCAGTTACATCAAGCAACAACTGGGAACTGCTTTTCTCTCGGCCTCATAAATAGCCTATAGATCCTCAATTCTCCAAAACATATTGAAGGCCATTGCATCTACTTCTACACAGCATATTGATGATGAGCACATAATAATTGACCGACTATTGTTTGATTCACAAAAGCTAAATTATCATCTTGTCAGGGGTCAAAATTTTTTGACATTGGTATGTAAAATTTTGCGTAGGATCTTGTTGCCCATCCCTCTTTGATGATGAATACTTCAAATTGAATTTGAAAATAGCTTCACAATAATTCAACTTGTCAAACATCAAACAATACTTCATAGATAGCATGAAGGATTATATACATAAACAGCAAATCATGCTTGCCAAAAATTGCATCACTCATTTAAAGTCTGTAGAATAGGTTTGGGAAGAGAATTGCTAACCTGTCAACCCTGCACAAGCTGAAGAGAATACCATAACAGGTGGTGCCTGCATATGCACAAATAGGTTTTAGCATTCCAGACTCCAGAAGGAAATGGTTTCCATCAAGGAAATACATAATAAAAAGCAACTTAAGCGGCATCATGAGCCTTCAAAAACATTTTTATGTGCATTGCAAGCAAGTCATCAGCATCCTCAACTGATTACTAAACCTGTTAAAATATAAGAATTTAAGGCACAAAATTTTATAGCTATATGCAAAGAGTTAGTAAATCATGAAGTATAATTAAAAGCACATGGCCCCATGTATACCAGATGACAAAGTCTACTAGTCAGACCACAAGCATCAATCACAAACAAGTTGATGGGATCCAAGATACCATGTTAGCCAAAATGTTAAGTTCTGATGGATGCAAATATTTGTTCAAAATTACAGGGGCAACTCGTTATCAGTGCAGGTACTTTTGGGTTGGTAAATTTGGAGAAGCAATAGAAAAAGTATTGAGGTGCAAAAACATACACCAATAAGGAAATGCAGCCACATTGGTCCTTTTACCCACTTCTGAACAACTGGCATCACTGCATCAACAAACAAATGTGTCACCGAAAATAATAATGAAATCCAAAAGGTCTGATCAATGTTAGAGTTGACGAATCAAAGTTTAGGTAAAAGTACCCTCAAACATCATGATCAGACAAGTTATAAAATAACTTAAACAGTATGTCAGTTGATAGCAGATATGAAGATTAACATGTAAGAGTCATCATTTCAGATTTACCTAAATATTTGAATAAACTAACATGCGCAGCTAACTTGAAGAAATGAGTAGGGTTTACAATAGCCTACAGATTTCTTCATATTCATATGTGTACTTGCACAAGAGTAAATGCACCATACCCTATTAGTGGATGTGACAGAAGACTGATAATTCTAATTTGGGTATCACACAAATAAACTTAACATAACTTTCTTCTGCAGTATGCAGAGGCAAGGCCCATTGGTTACTTCTTATTTCTCTATCATAACTTCATTCCTTTTCACAATATTTTCATTAAGTACAATTGAGTATATGCATACTTCCATTTAATGGACTTTTTCATAGCAATAGAGTATACAAATTGAAAAGCATAGATTTATCTAGTTCAAAAACTATTTTTGGTTTTCCTTGGAACATTTCAAAGCAATCCGTTAGCAGAATTCAAATGAAATACTAAACTAAAACAGATTTACAGGGAAAAATGAAAGCAAGCACGCTACAGCCAGAACATGATATCTCAAACAAGATAGCTAAGCAAAGCACAGCGCACAGATACACATAACACTGACACCCTGTCAACTTCACTAAACAAGATAGTTAAGCAAAGCACACTGCACAGATACACATAACCCTGACACCCTGTCAACTTCACTAAACAAGCAACAGAGGGAAGGTGTGAAAGAGATGAACACATTACCATGGTTAAAGCCATAGAATGCACTTGCTGTACCACCGACAGCAGAACCAATCTGAATTGTAGCACTAATAAATGTAAGCGCAATAGCCAGCTTATGTATGTCTATTATAAGCAACTAGGATTGTAACTAAACAAAACAAAGCTTAAAATCTACAAAAACATACATACATCGATAGCTTGTTTGTTAGGCTTTAATGAAGCATTGGGTATGAATGTCTAAATTTACTAGATTATCCCATGTTCAATATCATAAACAATGCATTGCAGTTTTTTCCCCCATTGACGGATTGAGTAATATGATCACACATAGTTGGAACCTAACCAAGTAGAGGAATGAAAGGCACATATGAAATATTAATATTTTACCACAAGCTCAATAATCTTTGTTCCTATTGATATTTCTCTTTCCATATAATTCTTATCAATCCAATTTCAACTTATCTCAACAAGATTCATATAGAACACAAAATAAGTAGTGAAAATCAAAAGGGATACAATCCTCTAAATAGAAGGGGGAAAAACAACTAAAAATTGAATTAAGTGTTGAACATAAGTTTTTACGATCACCTATATATTTTTCCCTTATATTCATATTTAACAATCAATCAAAACATTTTAAGCACAAAGCTTCCTACAAATTTTATTCCAAATAAGCATATACAACAGAACAAACAGGAAAAAATTTATCCTTGCCTAGCTAATTGAATAAATCCCTGGTTTCAGGTAAATACCAGGCACCCCTCTCAACATTATTCACACAAAAAAAATTTAGAAAAGAGAAAGAGAACAAGAAAAAAGGAAATATCAAAGTACCATGGAAAAGCTATCTTAAACTAGGCAAGAAATAGTCCAGCTACTAGTTTGTTACGATGAAAATAGTTTCAAAGAAATTTAAGAGTAGAAAGCATCAAATCAAATTTTACAGTTACTCCAACAAGAAAGTAGAAATATACATGAAGTGGCTTACCATCTCCACAGAAAGAGGACCTTACCTCACCTTCATAAAGTTTCACATGCAATCCCTCACAAATTACATAAACCCCCAATAAAACTGCACCATATCAACTCGCTATGCATTAAATCCTCTAAACGGTCCACTTCAGCTGCCTCCTAAATTTGAGGGGTTTATTGTGTCTCTATTTCTAAGAGAGACAGACAGAAAAGGGTTTATGGCAGTCATGAAATTTTGCTCCATACTAATCTCCGACGCCATCACTGTGAAGATCCCCTTTCTAAGGAGACGGTAACCCTTCAGCTATATTTTCATGTTCACGTAGAAGCAACTATACAACTCAATTTAATGCTTTTCTTTTACCTCAATTTTCTTCCGAAATTACTTTGATTGCAAGAAACTAGTACGTAGACTATTTCTCCTCTCGTACCCCTTTACTAGTTTCAGTTAACTATCAACCAAACTCTCAAGATTATTCCATCATTCATGGTATTGTATTTTTACCCTCCAAAGCTTTTTACAAAATTTTATTCCACGTAAATATATAAAAAAGGAATCGTAGACTATACAATCACATGTACACATCCATGGTTTCAGGTAAATACCAGACATCCCTTTCAAGATTATTCACAAGAAAAGAAAAGAAACTTGAGAAAAAAAGGAAGTGGCAACGAAAAAGCGTGATACTGTATACCATGGAAAAGCTATCTCGAATTAGGGGAGAAAGAGTCCAACCACTAGTCTCCTGCAATCAAAGTAGTTTCAGAAGAAACTTTCAGTTAGAAACAAAAAACATCAAACCGAATTGTATAGTTGTTAAGAACACTGAAATATAGGTGAAGGATTACCATCTCCTTAGAAAGTGGACCCGCACAGTGATGACATCGAAGATTAAGGTGGGAGCTCGATTTTGAATCTGCCATATCGTAAGCCTTTCTCTGTCTATCTCTCAGACGTAGAGATAAGCACGATAAACCCCAAAACGACGCTAAGAACGCACGGCTTGCGAAATAGGAAGAAAAGGGCTGAAAGGGGGGTAAATACAAAAGCACGGCAATAAGAAATGAAATGATCTAGGTTGAGAACGGCAACGATGGAAGCCCAAAACGACGCTAAGAAAAGGAGCATATGATCTGAAAGGTAAATTATATCAATATTTTATGATCGTTTAATTCTTCTTCTATTTTTTGGTTGTAATTTTTAAATTTAAATTTTTAAATTTAAATTTTAATTTAAAAAGAATTTATTTAGTTTAAATTTTAATATAAAAATTAAAAATAAAAATATGTTTGGTTAAGATTTATAATTAAAAAACTAAAAACAAAATTATATTTGATTTTATCATTATATGTCTATTTTTATAATTATACTTTTATATTAATTATTTTAATATAATATATGATATATTTAAAAATAATTCATTCTCATTATATTTAGAAATAAAATATATGCAAATTCATATAATTAAAGATATGTGTACATTAATTGCATATAATAAGATTATATAAATTTAAGATTGTAGGAATCAACGAGTATTCTAATAAATTTACAGAAAATTATGACTGTATTAAATCTTTGTCTTCACTGGTCGGAGGGGTTTGCATGACTACCCTTTTAGTCATGAACGTGATTGGAGGTGCTTTGCTGTATAAGAGAAGTCTATATCTTTTATCTTTTAAATTAATTAAATATAGCCCAAATTTGATTTAAAATTAAATTAAATTAAATTAAAATTGAAAAATTTAAGTCACACTTTCTCTATTACTATTCAAATCAAATTCATTTTTTGCTTTTAAAAGAAGAATTCATTTTATCAAATTATTATATTTTGTTCTTGAATTGTAAAAGTTGTGTTGGGATTAAAAAAAATAAATTTTACTTTTTCAATTTTATTATTTTGGATCCTAGCTTTGCTTCTCTTTAACAGTGGGTAGCCTTTTACTAACTTATTTCCCACCAAAGCGAAGAGGAATATTTATATATTACTCATATATGTATATAATAACATAACAAATTAAATAATAATAATAATTGTCAAGATGGGTGAGAATTCTCTAAGTGTCCACGTTGAACTCATTTCAAAATTTTGTGAAATCAAGCTGTCTAGAAATTTCCTTAAAAAATAATAAAAAAGAGTATGAGTAGTAGAGTAGAAAGAGAGATCGAGGGAGACAGGTTGAGACGTTTTTGTTATTTGAAAAAAAGTAAAAAAGACAAAATAGATCAAAGCAATAGTAGGAGGGAGAGAGAGAGAGAGGAGAGAACAAATGTCCCTCACCACCAAAATGCCTTACCCTTCTCCCTCGTCTCACACCTGCCTTACCCTTCTCCCTCATCTCACACCTTATCTCATCCTCCATTTTTTCTTTTAACCTAAAACGTAAAAACAAGAAGAAGAAGAAGAAAACAAGAAGTATTTCCAGATGCAATTGACATGGGGAAAGAAAAACAATAGTAGCGGTAGCAGCAAAGCAATAGCGATGGAAGCGAAGGCGACACCGGAGGTCCACCTCATTCTCTGCCCATCTTGTTCTGTGAGGCTTGCTCTTGGGACTTGTTGAGAATCTACGACCACTTGAGTTTCATATATGTTTTTCTTGTACTTCTTAGTTTTTTTCTCTTGTTCTTTAGGATCTTCTTAATACTTCCTTCTCAAAGAGGAAGGAGCGAGCACAAAGCAGTGAAGGTAGAGTCAACTGAAAATGAAAACAAAGACATTTGTTTTTTATTAAAAAAACATGTTTTAAAATCACATAAAAATGTCTTTTTAACGTTTCGGTAAAGTCATTGTGGTATTTTTATTTTTGAAAACAAAAAATTACAACCATACTCAACCAAATACATTTTAATGACATGTTTCCTTCTTTACGAAAACCACAACAAAAAAATAAGGAAAAAACATAAACAAATAGGCCCTTAATTAACCAGGCTTTTACTTTTTTTTTTAACTCTTGTAAGTATGCTTTTTGTTATTATTCTTTTTATTTTTAGGTGGTTGGTTATATAAAGTAGGTTATGCTAATAAATTAATTATTGAGTAACCTTGTACATTATCATTTTTCTTGGGATCATGATAAGACATTATTATTTTAGACTTCATATGAACAATTTCTCTATCTTTTTTTCGATTTAAATCAACGTTCAAGAAAAAATGGTGTTGCAATTTTTGAGGAACAAAAAAAAAGGAAAACAATTAATTGTAAAAAATGAGTAGACCAAAACTGGAGAATAAGGGAAATGGAATATGTAATGAAAACACACCAAAAAGAAAATGGAAATAACTAGAAGCGCCTTAAATAAGATGGAAAAATGAACATACAAGCCTAGCAATCAACATACAAATCCTTGGAACAAGAAATTGAAGCTGAAGAAGAAATTAGATAGGAATAAACAAAAGGCTAGATATTAGTTGGAAGACAATGGATTAATGAAACATTGGCCAATTTAAGTTGATACACTTGGCAACAAGATAACTATTAGCCCCTTAACATTGCATGACCGTTTTTGCTAGGAATTGGTGAGCTTTGGCCAAGATCTAGCATGGATTAGGCATGAGGAAGGCATGCCAATGAAACCAAAGTAACTTAACCAAGTAAGATCAAGCATGGTTCGAGCTGTGGCTAACTTTAATGACCGTAAGGTATTAATTGGCTTAGCTAGGGCAAGTTAAACTTGTTTAAGACGTCTTTGGTAGGACTAGGGATGAAATTGTGCTCAAATGATGGACCATGGATGAATGGACTACCATAGGTGTGCGTTGGTTAGATCATACGTAAATTGACTCATAACTTGGCTAACCTTCACCTTTGGATGAAGATCAATGATGATGTGGCAAAGTTTGTGGGATGAATCATCAAAGAAGTGGGACAACATGGATGAGGTGTCTTATAAGCATTTTGCACATGTTGCTTTTACTTAGAAGGAGGATAGTGGTAAGTTATGTAAATTGCCTACTAAAGTAGTACCTAAAGTGGTTCGGAATGTCAACCACTGATGAAGTTAGTGGCTTAGTGGCCTTGAGATCACTTTCTTATATTCTTGCCCAATAAGTCTCTAAAAGCCTATAAATAGATCATTTGAGCAAAGACTCCATTCATTAGAGAGAGTTGGAGCTTTTTGTCCTTTGTATCAATTGTGAGTATTATGAAGGTTAGCAATTTTGCTGTAAAGCTTTGCTCATCTTTCTCTTCTTATTATTGTCCATTCTATTATGTTAGCTTAGTGAATTTCATGGTTTTACTTTGCCTTCCTAGGAAACACCTTAAACATAAGGGATTTGGTAAGGTTGATTTGAATTGCAAGAGTTTAACTACCATATTTAGACTTTGCTTCATTTTGTGTGCGAATTTAGAGTTCCTTAAAAAGTCTTTGTAACAGTTGGTGTCAGAGCCATGTTGATGATTCAGTGGTGAGTGGTAGCACTCTTATTGAATGTGATACAAGGGTGGAAGCACTCATTGGTCCTTTACCTACGGATGAAGAAGAAGTCCCTTCTTATGCATCATGTTTTGAAGTTTTGGAGAGGCAGATCCAAGCATTGCAAAATCAAGTGGCCAATTTGATAAAGCATAAAAGGATGTAAATTTTGAGATGATCATCCTTCGACGTACCATTGCCATTGTGGATGTAGGACATACTAAAAGCACCACGCTAAAGGTGTATGAACCAAAAGTTTTCGAAGGTATTTGGAATGCTAAAAAACTTGAGAACTTCTTGTGGGATATAAAGCAATGTTTTGCAGCTACTAAGGTTTTGGATGTGGAAAAAGTGAACGTTTTGACAATGTATCTTAATGGAGACGCAAAATTATATGGAGAACTCAAACCTCTACTAAAATTAGTATTAGTCGACCCCTTATTGATACATGGGAGAGGATGAAAAGGAAGCTAAAGGATCAATTCCTTACTAACAATACTATTTGGCTTGCAAAGGATGCCTTGAAGTCGTTTAAGCATGATGGGTCGGTAAAGGATTATGTTATGAAATTTAGTTCCTTAATACTTGATATTGAAAATATGACAAATGAGGACAAGCTATTCAACTTCAATTCAGGTTTATAACTTTAGGCACAAATGGAGTTGCGAAGGTAAAATGTCAAGGATGTTGTGGGTGCTATTGTGATTACAGATAATTTAGTAGATTTTAAAATGCCAAAGGAAACCAAAACCTATTCCTCTTCTCAAAAGTGAAAACTTACCAAGAGAAGTGTGAAGGAAAGAAGAAGAAAAACCAAGGTGAAAGAAGGGAGAATGATCACAAAGAGGAGTATAAGCAAACTGGGCCACCTAAGCAAGATGAGAAATATTCTAAGAAAAATTGTGTTCGTTTCTTGTGCAGTGGTCCTCATTAGACCTGTGATTGGTCGATGAAAGAGAAGTTGATTTCCTTGATAGTAGAAGTGGATGGTGAAAGCAATCATTCGGAAGTGGGACTTAATCCTATCTTCTTAGTTAATGCGATTTGTACAAAATTGAGTCCCATTGAACGCCTCATGTATATACAGATATAAGTCAATGTGAAGGAGCTCATTGCCATGATGGATACAAGTGTCGCTCATTCCTTTGTTGCATAACAGATGGTGCAAAAGTTGGGGTTAAAGCTTAGCAAAACCCCTACAAAAATGAAAAAGCCCATGGCAAAAGCTCATGTAGTGGTAGGAGCTACATACAATATTTGTTTGAGTATAGGAAGTTAGCGTAGGAAGTATAATGTGATGTTGATATCTCTCGAAGATTTTGGTTTGATTTTAGGCAAAGACTTTATCAAGATGGCAAAGGCGGTGTTATATCCACATCTTAGACGTATAATGTTTATGAATGATCAAAATTCATGTTCCATCAATTGTTGTAGGTCTAGTAATGGAACTGCGGACGAAACAACAATTGTAGCTTTATGTTTCTTCCATGAACATTGAAAAAGGCTTTAAAAAAGGAATGGAGACATACCTTGTGGCCATTTGGGAAATTATGGACAAACATATGGTAGAAGTCCTATGTGCGTTGGAAAAGTATTTAAGGAATTCAAGGATGTGATGCGTAAAGAGTTATCAAAAACTTTCCCTCCTCTTCGTGAAGTTGATCATAAGATCAAGTTGGTGATAAGTGCAATTCCTTCTGTCCGTGCCCCTTAGATGATGTCACCATTAGAGTTAGTGGAACTACAGAAGTAGTTTGGTGAATTTTTGGAAGCAAGATACATCCAATCATCGAAAGCCCTTTATGGAGCTCTAGATTTGTTCTAAAGGAAGTAAAATGGAGCTTTGCAAATGTATTTAGACTACCGAGCTTTGAAAAAGGTGATCATTAAAAATAAATATCCTATTCCTTCGGTTCAAGACTTGATGGACAGATTATTAAGGATTGTGGTGTTCACAAAGTTAGACTTGTGAAGTGGGTATTAGCAAGTACAGATTGATTGAGGGTAATGAGCAGAAGACGACATGTGTAATTCTGTATGACTCGTATGAATTTTTGGTCATATCATTTGGTTTGACTAAATCCCCTGCTACTTTGTTCAATTTGATGAATGATGTATTATATGAATTCTTGGATAATTTTGTGGTGGTTTATTTAGATGAAATTGTGGTCTATAACACTAACTGTTAGCCATTGGTGAGCTTTGGCATTGCAAGGCCTTACTTAGACAACTGTTAGCCCCTTAACAATGCAAGACCTTTTTCAGTAGCTGTTGGTGAGCCTTGGCCAAGGTCTAGCATTAATTAGGTATAAGGAAGGCATGCTAAAGGAACTGTAACTTAACCAAGTAAGATCAACCATACTTCGAGCTGCGACTAGCTTTACTAAATCGTGGGGCATTGATTGCCTTGGGTTGGGCGAGACGGACTTGCCTAAGAAGTATTTAATGGGTCTAGGGATGAAATTGTGAGCAAATGATGGACCATGGATGAACAAACTAGACCATGGATCTGCATTAGTCAAACCATGCATGAATTGGTTCAAAACTTGTCTAACCTTCAACTTTGGATGAAGATCATAGGTTATATGGCAAATTTAGTGGGATGAATCATCAAAGAAGCGGGAGGACATGGCAAAGAACATGGATGAGGTGTCTTGTAAGGATTTTGCACATATTGCTTTTACATAGAAGTGGGATAATGGTATGTATGTAAGCCACGCACTAAAGTAGTGCCTAAAGTGGTTGGGCATGTTAACCACTAACTAAGTTGGTGGCTTAGTGGCCTTGATACCACTTTCTTGTATTCTTGCTTAACAAGTCTCCAAAAGCCCATAAATAGCTCATTTAAGTAAAGGCTTCATTCCTTAGAGAGAATTGGAGTGTTGTATCCTTTGTACCAATTGTGAAAATTATAAAGGTTAACAATTTTGTTGTAAAGCTTTGTACTTCTTTCTCTTCTTATTGTTTTCCATTCTATTATATTGGCTAAGTGAATTTCATAGTTTTACTTTGCCTTTATTAGAAACAACTTAAACATGAGGGATTTAGTAAGGTTGGATTAAATTACAAGAGTTCAACTACCATACTTAGACTTTGGGTCATTTTGCGTGCATAATGTAAAGTTCCTTACAAAGTCTTTGTAACAACAACTTAGATGTAGAACATACAAACTCATTATTTGTAATTTAGTACTCTTAAGTCAAAAGAAGGAAATGTTTTGTAAATTAATCACGTCTTTTCTATACCTCACACTAACTCTTTTGCTTTCTCTCTTATGTCCACTTCAAGTTGATATTTACTCTCTCATTCCCAATTTACATCATCTTATAAAATAATTTTTTATTTAATAAGAATGATTACTAATCTTTTCCTTTTTACTCGTTTTATTTTTTCTTTTTCCATATTAGGCCTCTAAGTTTCTATTTTTTAAATTTTTGCCTAAATTTTTTTCTTTTACAAACTATTCCTTATATAAATTTTGTGCATTTTAATACATATATTAAATTTAAGAGTAAAAGACACAAACTTGCCTTATAGTTTAAGAAATTTTAAAAAAGACCTCATAGCCTTTAAAATTCTTTGAAAAAATCCTTTTAGTTTTAGTTTTCTAGAAAAACCCTTTCTCTTAGACTTTGGTTAAAAAATAATGACGAAACAAACTTAATATGAATATCAAGCATGGGCTAATCAAATGTCATTTATCTGATAATATAACCAAGCTCTTAATCTTGAACTAAACTATTTAAATCTAAATTAAATTAATAACTTTTTAATTATCTTAATTATTAATTTAAGTTAAATTTAATTAATTAAGGTTGGATTTAAGATTTTAGTTAGATTATCTGTAACATCCCATCACTGATGGGAAGGGTAGAATAGTAATTCGGAACGGGTTATGAGTGGTTAAAATTGTCT
>JAOQMP010000008.1:34835044-34854730 GCA_027563575.1 Erythroxylum pedicellare
ATTATTCAACTGTGAATCAACTAATTTAGATTCTAATAATATACATGTTTCCCATACATCTCCATGTATATGTATATCACTTAAAAAAGAATCTTGGTACCAGATGACTAGTTACATTATGCTCATACAAATAAAACCAAACTCTTTTGTTTTATTAATAAAAAATATGCTCATTAAAAAATAACTGAAAGAAGATTAAGTTATATGTAAATACACTTGCTTTCCAGGGCACTATATTTACATAACCCCAAAACATTGTAGATTTCGATTTTGCCCTTCTTTTATCTTTACAAATATTGTTTCAATTTAATTAATCAAATCAAACCAAAATCTAGCCCAATATTAAATGTTCATTTTAGGCCTCTAATTAACCACTAATTAGTGTAAGCCCAACATTTAATCATAGGTTTAAAACCTAATTTAATTAACTCTTATTAAATTGTTCTGGTTTTATTATTCTAAATCTAATTCCGTCCTTTCTTTTTTTCTTTTCGGTAACCTCTATTTATTTTTCTTACTTTGCTTGATAACCTTTCCTAGAAGCCAAATGGAGAATTTAATTAGACTTATATAATTCAAGCTTTAATAAACCCATAATTAATTTAATGCCATTAGAATTAATTCCAACTTATTAACTAAATGTCATTCTACTAAAGACAATTAGTTGAACTCTTTAATTACTAAATATTATGAGAACACATGTTTGAAATTAGATGTCCAATTGCAAACTCTATTATGAACCATATTATAGCCATCTACATAATAAAAGATAAAATTACCATTTTGCCCTTAATTGGTTTTCCCTTCTAAATCACCCGCTTCACTCTATATGCTGATTAACAAACAAGATCTCATCTTGGTGTTAAGACTTGATGGGTAGCTAGTCGATCAAACTAATGGTGCCGATTTAATCACCAATCTTTGTAAAACATCTAAAAGTGATGATATCACTATAAACTCTTTATTTGAGTAAATGTTCACTGATACATGTTTCAACTAATAATTCCAATATGCAGACACTAGATTGATAATTTGTAAAAATCCATTCCGATCATATCAAGAATTATAATGAAATACTCATGAGTTCACCACTCATCAAGATTGCGGTTCGTAATAAAAGAATGCTAAAGTGTATGTTTTAAGATTAAATAAATGGCCTACTTTAATCTTTAAAATCATATATGATGATGATATCACTATAAACTCTTTATTTGAGTAAATGTTCCCTGATACATGTTTCAACTAATAATTCCAATATGTAGACACTAGATTGATACTCTGTAAAAATCCATTCCAATTATATCAAGAATTATAATGAAATACACATGAGTTCGCCACTCATCAAGACTGAGGTTCGTAATAAAAGAATGCTAAAGCATATGTTTTAAGATTAAATAAATGGCCTAATTTAATCTTTAAAAACATACATGATTCCATATTCATTTAATAGTGCTATTATTAATAGTCAACTACTATCATGATATGAAACTCATCATTCCCTTGAAGTAAACTCCTTTACTTACACAGAGATAAATCACAACACTACAGTCTAAACTATAATCAAGGAACCAACTTGATTATTCAACTGTGAATTCATTAATTTAGATTCTAATAATATACATGTTTCCCATACATCTCTATGTATATGTATATTACTTACAAAAGAATCTTGATACCTTTTGACTAGATATATAATGCTCACACAAATAAAACCAAACTCTTTTGTTTTATTAATAATAAAAATTTCCATTACACAACTATAACTAAAGAAGATTAAGGTACATGTAAATACACTTGCTTTCTAAGGCACTATATTTACATAACTCCAGCAAATCCAACATTTAAATGCATGTTTATAAGGACTTTAATAACACACATTATGGCTCCCACTATTTTCACAAATTCATAACCATTAATATAAATTTGAGAGAACTTATAGAGAAACTCTCCTGGTAGGTAGATATCCAATATCCCTAAGAATGACCTTGGGTTTGCCTAACAAGCCACCTTAGTTCAACCAGTAGGTATCGATCATACCAATTGCATCTCCAATGTAACTATTGAATCTAGTGCTATCAACTGTTGATGTGAGCACACTTATTGGTCTATCAACTCTTGACACATGTACATCTAATATACACTACCCAACTTCGCCTATATCCATATTAATTTTGGGTTTGCCCAACAAACCAATGCTTCTAGTTAAAATCGACCCATTAATCTAGAAATCCTATTTTTATGGTTCGAACATATCTGTGTAAAGTAGGTTTGGGTTTGCCCAACAACCTTAACTTTAAAAGGACTATGGTTCTTGCCACATTAAGATGAGGGGACTCCCATAAGTTTGATTTCTTATGCTTCGGCTATAGGATCAATCATGTACGCTATGTTATGGACTAGACCCGATGTATTGTATACTCTAAACGTTATGAGCAGATACCAGTCAGAACCTGGTGAGGGTTGGCTATCAAGAATATCCTTAGGTACTTGAGAAGAACTAAAGATGTATTCCTGGTATATGGAGAAGATGATCTTGTGGTAAATGGGTATACTGATGCCAACTTCCAATCTAATAGGGATGACTTTAGATCCGAGTCTGGATATGTATTCACACTGAATGGTGGTGTAGTCAGTTGGAAAAGTTCCAAACAAGAGACGATTGTTGATTCGACAATAGAGATGGAGTACATTGTAGCTTTAGAAGCGGAAAAAGAAGCAGTTTGGACCAAGAAGTTCATTATGGAACTTGGTGTGGTTCTAAGCATCGCTACCCCAGTGCAGTTGTAATTTGACAACAATGAGGTTATAGCAGAGGCGAAGGAACTCTCATCAGAAGTCCAAATATGTACTCAGGCACTACCATTTAATTAGAGAGATCATTGGTAGAAATGATGTCAAGATAGAGAGAGTTCCCACTGATCAAAATATAGCTAATCTGTTGACTAAGCCTATTTTCCAAAAGAGTCTTGTGTCACATATACATGCCTATGGTATTAGATATCAAGGTGATTGGCTTTAATGCAAGTGGGAGTTTTTTAGAGAAGTGTTATAAAGGCAACCACCTTTAGCACTTATTGCACATATCATTTTATGATTAATAAAGGTATTTTTCATTATTTCGATGTTTATACATTTACGAATTTGATGCTGACTTAAATTGATTTAATGAAGTCTTTGATACAAAACATGCATGGAGGAATCATGATGAGATCTTGATAATGAGATTCCTATCATATATAATTATGTTAGTATCTAAAATTTCCCTATTCATAGGATTAATGAGATGGGATATCATTAATCCAGATAGACTAGCACATGTTATACTCCTTGATTAGATTAAGCAGTAAATCTCATAAGCTGTAGACATGAGTTGTTTAGAGTTAACATGTGGATGCTTACTAAGGCTAGTAAGTACATCGGATTGACCTACTATGAGACAATCATATGGATATTCTATTCCAATGTCAATCATAGTCTCATAATAGTATTGGTGCAAATATCTTTGACTTAAGGTACTTAAGGATATCTTGGATACTAATCCTGTGCTTTGACTCCATTCATCTGTGCCTTTAAGGGGTTACTTATAGGGTGGTGATTGGGTACAACTTGAGGTATTCATAAGTAATTAAGTAGCGAATAAAAGGATTCACCACTCCTGATAGAAGGAGATGGTACCTGTAGCCTCTTATCAGGGTCATTACTTGGCAGTCTTTAGCTAGAACAGATATATGTTATGAAGAGAGTCTTTAATGATACATAAAGTAATGAGATCCTCAATATAAGATCTAATAACACTTGGACTAGATGTGATGCAGTCAATCTAGTAGGATTTGACACTTTAACCATCTTCTGAACTAAGTGGGGTATATCAAGGTCATTACTCGGGAGTCTTTGGACAGAGCAGATATATGTCATGAAGAGAGTCTTTAATAATACATAGAATAATGAGATCCTCAATATAAGATCTAATAACACTTGAACTAGATCTGATGTATTCAATCTAGTAGGAGTTGACACTTTGACCATACTTTGAACCAAGTGGGGTATAAATGGTGAAAGAATGAATTGGATGGCAACATTATGATGGGAGGGTTCGTAGTCAAACCATTAACTTTCTGGTCAATTAGGGGTCATGACGTGTTGCTCGATACCACTCTTTAATTACTTGAATTAAGTGTTAATTCAAGTGGCCAACATAACTAGGAACTTAATGGGTCACACATATAGGAGATCTGAAGGATGAGTAAAATGGTCTTGAATGGTGATTTTAGATATGAGAAAGTGTTTTAGGATTGTATCTCAATGTGATCGTGGTAGAAAACATTGTATGGAATGGATTAGAAACAAGTGTTGTTGGCTTCCATTAATGCGTGCTATTAATGGTCATTAACTTCCCATAACTTCCATTAATGCATGCTATTCATGGCCATTAACTTCTCATAACTTCCATTAATGCATGTAATTTATGATCATTAACTTCCCATAACTTTCTATTAGTGATGGGGATTATGGAAGGCCAAATGGTGTAAAAAATTGAGATGATTTTCGCGCATCTTGTGTAAAACACACACAAAAAACATGGTTCTTTTTCTTACACACATACTTTTTCTCTTTAACTCTCTCAAGGGTTCTTGTCTTTACTACCCCAAAGAAAGAATTTTATCCATCTGGTAGTGTGGTTTCATCCTTCTATCTCTATGTGGACCTTCATTAGAGACGGTCTGCATTGATCGTTGTGGTTTATGACAACCTAACACGAAGAAGATTAAAGAACAAAGGAGATCGTCAAAAAGGTATGTAAACATCTTACATTTCATGTTTTTGTTTTTCTATATCTATATGCTTGAGTAGATCTAGTTTTTGAGGTTCAATTTTATTTCTATTGGGTATATTTGATATATATTATATATGAGATGCATGATTGGAACCTAACATTTGATGTTGGTGGACTCTTCTGGTTTAAAGAGGAAGAACCAAATGAAGAATAAGTCCACAAGGCCTAAGGGAGATGTGGCCAAGAAGAAAGCTAAAGGGAAAAGAAATTGTAAGGCCTATTTGGAGTCACTGAAGTAGAAGAAGGCATTAAATGCTCCATCTACTTCAGTTATGTTTGCTGTTGATATTAATACTATTTCTAATAATAAAATATGGTATTGGATACTGATTGTGGTTCACACACATATATTGATATGTAGGGCCTTAGGAATAGTAGATAACTCAATAAAAGAGAGTCAGACCTATGTGTAGGCAATGGAGCAAGAGTTGCTACATTAGCCGTATCAACTTATGTATTGACACTCCTTAGTGGGCTTATAATAGAATTGGGTGATTGTTTTTATGTACCTATATTAACTAAGAATATTATTTCAGTTTCTAGTCTTAATAAAGTTGGTTTCCATTTAAATTTTAGTAACAATGGTTGTTTTATTAGTTTGAATGGAATGTTTTATGCTATAGGTACATTATACAATGTAATATACATATTAGATATGTCCAATCTAGTTTTAAATATCAATGGCAACAAAAGATAAAAACGAGATAATATGAAATCATCATACTAATGGCATTTTTGCCATAGCTATATAAGTGAGAGACGTGTGACAAAACTACACAAGTATGATAGATTGGGTCTTTTGATTATGTGTCATATGAAACATGTGAATTTTGTCTATCAGGCAAGATGAAAAAGTTACCCTTTAGGGGAAAGGGTGAACGAACTATTGGCCTATTAGACTTACTACATTTAGATGTGTGTGGTCTAATGTCCATACATGCCAAAGGTGGTTTCACATACTTCATTATATTTATCGATGATTATTCAAAAAATGGGTATGTGTATCTTATGAGATACAAATCTGAGGCTTTTGAAAAGTTCAAAGAATTTAGAAATGGGCTAGAGAAGCAGCTAGGTAGAAGTACTAAAAAATTTCAATCAAATTAAGGTGGTGAATACTTAAGTTAAGAGTTTCTAAATTATCTCAAAGATAATGGGATAGTATCATAGTAGACTCCACCTTACTCACTGCAACACAATGGTGTGGCAAAAAGGAGAAACTGAACCTTATTGGACATGGTGAGGTCAATGGTGGGCTTAGCAGATCTGCCAAAATCCTTTTAAGGATATGAACTCGAGACTACTATTTATATGTTAAACATGGTTCCTTCAAAGTTAGTTGATATTACTTCATATGAGATGTGGACTAATAAGAAACCCTATCTTTCTCACATGAAAGCTTGGGGTTGTCCGGCTTATGTGAAGCAGATTTAATCAAATAAGCTAAATTTGAAAAGTGTCTATTTGTAGTATATATTAAAGAAACGATAGGAATTCAATTATAAAATATTTTGGAACAAAAAGTGTTTATTTCAAAGCATGTTATTTTTTAAGAGAAAGAGTTTCTTCTAAAAAAAGACAATAGGAGAAAATTTGAACTTGTGGAAGTTCAAAATAGTCAAGCAGACGCAGATTAACTGCCTGAACCTAAGACTATTGTTTATAATGATGAAACAATAATTCACTCACAAGAAGTTCATAGGTCAAGTAGGATATGTCATGTTCCAGAGAGATATGGATTTCTCATAAATGAACATAATGATGTGTTGCTCATAGAAGACGATGAGCCTACTACCAATGCAAAAGTTCTGAAGAGTTCAGAATCTGACAAATGGCTTTAAGCCATGAAATTTGAAATGGATTCCATGTATGAAAACCAAGTATGGAATTTGGTTAACCCACTCAAAGTGATAAAACTCACAGGGTGCAAATGGGTTTTCAAGAAGAAAACTGACATGGAGAGTAATGTAGTTACCTATAAAGCTAGGCTTGTAGCTAAAGGTTATCACAAAAATAAGGCGTTGACTATGACAAAACATTTATCTCGGTAGCCATGATTAAATCTATTAGGATACTCTTAGCCATTGCTTCTCATTATGATTATGAGATGTGGAAAATGGATATGAAAATCGCTTTCCTTAATGGAAACCTAACAGAGGATGTGTACATGACATAACCCGATGGTTTCATATCCAAAGACGGCAAAAAGGTATTTAAGCTTCAAATTTTCATTTATGAATTGAAGCAAGCACCCAAGAGTTGGAATATCCAACTTGATAAAACAATCAAAAAGTTTGGTTTATCACAAAATCCAGATGAACCTTGTGTGTATAAAAAGGTTAGTGGGAGTGCAATTGTATTCCTTGTGCTGTATATAGATGACATACTACTAATAGCAAAAGATGTCTCAGCTTTACAATTATTCAAGATTTGGCCGTCCAAGAATTTCTGCATAAAAAACCTTGGAGAAGTAACTTATATTTTAGGGATAAGAATCTATAGAGAGATCTAAGAAGTTGCTTGGTCTTTCTCAGTCTACACATATAGATAATATGCTAAAGAGGTTTAGCATGAAGCAGTCCAAGAGAGGTTATCTTCCCATAATGCATGGGATTACACTCTCAAAATCTATGTGTCTAAAAACACAAGATGAGAGGACTCGCATGAATTTGATCCCTTATACTTTGGCTATAGGATCAATCATGTATTCTATGTTATGTATGAAACTTGATGTATATACTCTAAGTGTTACGAGCAGATACCGGTCGGATCCTGGTGAGGGTCATTGGGTGGTTTTTAAGAATATCCTTAAGTACTTGAGAAGAACTAAGGATGTATTCTTGGTATATGGAGAAGGAGATCTTGTTACAAGTAGGTATATAGATGCTAGTTTCCAATCTGACAGGAATGACTCTAAATCCTAGTTAGAATATATTTTCAAATTGAATGGTGAAGCAATCGGTTGGAAGAGTTCCAAATAAGAGACAACTGCAAATTCCACAACCAAAGTATAGTACATTAACACTTCAGAAGCAGCAAAGGAAGCAGTTTAGATCAAGAAGTTCATTATGTAACTTAGAGTGGTTCCTAGCATTGTTGACCCAGTGCAATTGTATTGTGAGAATAATGGTATTATAGTGTAAGCAAAGGAACCAAGGTGACATAAAAAATCCAAACATGTACTCAAGCGATACCATTTGAATAGAGAAATCATTAGTAGAAATGATGTCCAAATAAAGAGAGGGCCCATTGATCAGAATATTATTGATCCTTTAACTAAATTAATTCCCTAAAAGAGATGTGATTCTCATGTACTTGCTTATGGCATTAGATATAAAGGCGATTGGCATTAGTCCAAGTGGGAGATTGATAGAGAAATGCTCTAAAGTCAATCGCCTTTAGCACTTATTATGCAAATCTTTATAATTAATAAAAAAAAGGTATTTTTGTTAATTTGATGTCCGTGTTCTTTATAAATTGATATTGATCTTAAATTGAATTAATGAAGTCCTTGACACATTACATAGCATAAAGGAAATCATAGTGAGATCATGATAATGAGATTCCTATCATATGTAATTATGTTAGTATCTAACTTATCCCTAGTTATAGGATTAATAAGATGGGACATTATTAATCCAGACCAACTTGCACATGTGTTACTCTTTGAATGGATCATGCATTGGATCTCATAAGTTGTAAGCATGAGTTGTTTAGGGTTAACATGTGGATGCTTGCTAAGAGTAGTAAGTACATTGGTTGACCTGTCATAAGACAATCATATGGATAATCTATTTTAGTGTCAATGATAGTCTCATCATAGCAATGGTGTAAATATCCTTAGACTTGAGGTGCTCAAAGATATCTTAGATACTGATCCTATAGTTTGACACCATCCCTTGTTGTCTCTCAAAGGTTGCTTATTGGGTAGTGATTAGGTATAGCTTGAGGTATTCAAAGGTAATTGAGTAGCCAATATAGGATTCACCACTCTTAATAGAAGGAGATGATACCAACGGCCTCTTGTTAGGGTCATTACTCGAGAATATCTAGCCATAGTGGAAATGTCATCAAGATAGTCTTCAGTGACATATCTAATTGAGTAATGAGCCTTAGGGATAAGAACTAACATCACTTAGGCTAGATGCAACGTAGTCAATCTAGTGGGAGTTAATACTTTAACTATGCTCTAAATAAATTGGGGTATCGATGGTGAAAGGATGAATTGTATGGGAACATTGTCAATGAAAGGGTTTGTAGTCAAACCACTGACTTTTCAGTCAATTGGAGGTCATAATGTATTACTAGATACCACTTATGACTTGCTTGAATTAAGTGTCAATTAAAATAGAAAACATAACTGAGAACCTAATAGGTTGTGCGTATTGAAGATACAAAGAATGAGTAAAATTATTTTGTATAGTGATCCAAAATATGAGAGAATGTTTTGGGATTGTAACACGATATGATTATGATATAAAATGTTGCAAAGGAATGAAAGAAAGCACGTGTTGCATGGCTGCCAGCCTGGAAAGTTTCAACATTTCCAGTAAATGTTTCAAGCCAAATTAAATGGAATTTATGGCCATTAAACTCCCATTATTCCTCCACTGATGATGGGTTAGAGGAGGCCAAAAGTTGGCAAAAACTCATTCATTTTCGTGCATAGGATTGTAAGAAAACTAGTGAGAAATGTGAAGAGTTCATCTTACACACACTTATTCTCTAAACTATTCTCTCAAGAACATAAACCAAAGCTAGCACTTTGTGTGTGTTCTAACCATTCTTCCTAAGAGGTTTCAGGCTTTGCTCTTCATATGGATATCATTAGAGACGTTCTCCTTTGGTCATTATGTTTTACGGTAACCCAAAGAGCTGAAGACAACGAAGAACGAAGGAGTTAGTAAGGTACCCATTTTAAGTTCATTTTTTACTACATCTAATGAAACATGTATGATTTTGTATTATATGGGTTTTGTTTTATTTTCTGCTGCATATTTTTTGCTACATGATGCATGTGCTGCCTAACTTATGCTTCCATCAGTAATACCAAAGATAATATCATCAACCAGATTTAAAGAATTAAGATATCTTGCTTATCATTTTTAGTAAATAAATTTGTATCAACTTTGTGTTATGCAAGACTATTTTTCAAAAGAAATGCATTTAATTTAGCATACTAAGCTTTAGAAGCTTGTTGTAAGCCATATAGTGTTGTATACAATTTATAAACATGGTTAGGTGAATCACAATTTTCAAAACCAAGTGATTGATCAATATAAACTTCATCTTGAATAAAACCATTTAACAAAGCAATTTTAACATCCATTTGAAAATTTTTGAAATTCATATAAGAAGAAATATTAGTAATAATCTAATAGCTTCTAATCTAGCTACCAGTGTAAAAGTTTCCTTAAAATCTATGATCTCATCTTAGTTATACCCTTTAGTCATTAAATTCTCATAATAATTAATTCAATTTGTTTTTAAATACCCACTTGGTACTTTTGATTTGGTGGTCTCAAGGTTTAGGTAGAAAAATTCAAATCTTACTTTTCTTAAATTTATTTAATTCATCGATCATGACAACAACCTAACTTTCATCACTAAGGGATTCTTCAATAGTTTTTGGCTCAATTATAGAAATAAAATAATGATGAGATATATTTCAAAAATAAGAACTAGTAATTATTAGCCTTGTTGAACATCACGTATGATTTAATTCATAGGATGATTCTTCTTATCTCCTTTACTTGTTAAAAGATTAGCTCTTCTAAGATTTCTTATTCATTATTCTTTTTTTCTTCAAGAGATAATTTCTCCAAATCCTTATATAGACCTATATCATCATCTTCTAGATTTTTCATGGAGCCAAGATGGTTAGATTTAACAAAACAATATTCATGGATTCTTTAATAATAAGAGGCTTTCTATTAAAAACTCTGTATAGCTTGCTAGTTAAAGAGTAACTTTGAAATTTTCCCTCATTCACTTTTAAATTAAATGTTTCTAAGTTATCCTTAGTGTTCAAATATAAAACTTATAATCAAACACTTTTAAATAACAAATCTTTGGCTTTTTCCATGCCAAATCTCATAAGGTGTTGTATCCATAATTAGTCTTATATAAAGGAAACATATCTTATACATACCTTTTACAAGGCAGAACATAGCATCTATATGGTACCATATAGATGACATGTATTATAAAAGCATAGATATGTGTTGGACTACACAAGACCATTTTTGGTGAGAAAAAGTAGTATGAAAAATACACGATGGGGTGTGATAGATCATAGGTGTTCCATGAGCATGACATAGGATTGTCCTTAACCATGGCATATTTTATAACTTTATAACTCCTAAACATGACCTCCATATAATTTCGTGTTATACTTGCCTGATTGTTTGTTTTCTAACATGAATTATACAACCTACCATGTAGGGGCATGTTATAAAGTGGCCGATACTATAAATTTTTTGTCCTTTCTCATAGGAAAACATGTCTCTAACACAAAAGAAACATAGGAGGGTCTATATGTACACAACCCTTACATAAGACTATGTAGGTGACGTGTTCAAGTATGTCATATTGTATTGCTCCTACTATGTTAACATGTGGTTAAACATGGGAACGTGAATGAGCCTATATTGACCTAGAAACCTACAAAAACCAAAAATACCCTAATTTTGAAAAAAAAAACTTATCATGAGAATTCATCCAAGATTCAGTGAAGTGAGATTAAGAAAATTGACAATGTTACTAAGTAATATGAATAACTAATAACTAAAACAATTAAAAATGTTAAAGTCTAAAACATGAAAAATAAAAAAGGGTTGAACTTATAACCTCAAATAGGAGCTTGTTGGGATCCTAATAACTGCTTATTTTAGTTCATAAGTTAAAACCCTTTCCATCAAACTTTAACCTAACAAATCCCTACTCGCAGGGTGTAAGCTCTCTTGAATTCTTCCACTTTCCTTATTCTTATTCTCCTCCTTCTTCATAGCTAGTTAATTAGCTTTTGATCATACTATATGTTTCCTTATAATGGGTATATCTATTTCATTTACTTCCTTTTACACTATACTTATCCTTATTTTATCTAGTGCTTTTGCCTCCTATATAACATAAGATAATTCATTATTAATCATAACAAAAAAGAGGCAATCATTGCACTTACCATATAAAGGAATCGATAAGATTTCTTTTAAGATTTTGGCATATAAAGGCCTTTATTTCAATGAATTTATAAAGCAAATGTTAGTATATATATTTTTCAAAGAACTTCCAAAAACTTCTCAAATCCCTTAGGTAATTTTGCCTTAACTAGTCTTTAGAACAGAAAAAAAGGTATAGGCAATATATAAGGTGTAGGGGGACTATATATAGGTTCTTCTTCCTTTTTTGATTTCATTCTTAAAAATAGGTTTCTTCCTTGCCTTGGTTTCCTTACTATCAAGCTTCTCCAACTTACGATTCTTTAATAACTCATCACTCCTTAACATCACAAATTTATAATGTTCATTAGGATTCTTAAGCTTGCTAAGGAATTGGCCAAGTGGTATAATAGAGGCCCTAGTTTATTAGGCAATTTGGGCTTTAAGCATTATATTATGGATAGTAGTAGAATCTAACTTAAAGTTAAACTTAGTATTTCTTCCTTAAAAACCTCATTCTTCTGAGCTTGGTTAGTTAAGAATTTCCTTAAGATAGAACCCAGGTTAGGATTTTGAGGAGGGGGCTATAGGGCCTAGGCTAGAAACCAGGTGATTGCCTATTTTTTTAAGGTAAAGGATTGAACATGTTTCCTTAGGAAAATTTTGGATGGTTCCTTAAACCAGGGCTGTAAATATTTAAAAGAAAGGGTCACTCTTTTGGGTAGGGTTGCTGAAGAAATAAACCTATTCAATAAAACGATTATGTAAAAAAAGAGTTCCCTAATTGATAATAAATAGCTAAATGTCCTTAGGCTCTACAAATTTTACAAAACACGTTAGAAGCACTAACAAATTTAACATTCATATATTGACGTAAGTGTATTGTACCGCTATGCAAAATAAACTAAACTTATAACTATAGCAGTGGTGAGTATAGGTCGATCCAATAGAGAGTGTTCAATTAACTTTTGTTATGAAAATAATCAGTGTTTAGGTTATAGAGGGTTCGGTTTGGTTTCAAATAAGAAAATAAAGGAAAACTAAACTAATGAAAACAAATTAAAGAAAATATTTGAAAATGATGAAAGTGATCAATTATTTAGGAGTATGGTTCTTTAATTTAATCTCAGCCTACACCAAGAACATACTTCATTAATTTATTGTTTTTAAATATCTCCCAGCAACTATTGATCATAGATTAACAACAAGCTCTATTAATCCCAGTTTTCCCTTAGGTCATGTTTAATTAAGATATGCTCGTTAATTAAACCTAGCCACTAAATAACCTAGGATATAATCTCTAGATTTAATTGGATGGCCTAAATATGAATTAGAAAAATAGATCAATCTAAGCAACAACCACATATTTTTAGGTCATTTAACCTAGGTTATGTTATCCCTAATGATTCTGAGTCATAGTCGCTACAAATGAATCTCAACTATAACAATTACATATTATATTGAAATTCTAGCTATGGGTTCATACATAAAGAATCGAATGATAACCAAAATACGATCATTTATAAACAAAACCCTAATATTTATTCATAGGATAATACAATCAATTACTAAAGAGAGAAAGAAAACAATAAATACAAGGAAGGAATGCTTAACTAGGTTCGTCAGTGTCTGAACTGGCATCAGGATATGTAGCCCTTTATGAGTCTCTCATGGTTGAGGGCTAACTAGGTTCATCAGCATTGATATCACCTCTGAGCTGGTGTCAGGATATCTAGCCCTTTATGGGTCTCTCACGAATGAGGGCTTCCATTGTCCTCTTCATTCTCCCAAAAGCTACACTCTTTTCCCAACCGAAAACACCAAAACATTCATCTCGCTCGGTCATCCATCTCTTCCTTTTTATAAGGCTAGGTTAACAAAATGATGAGGTGTCCATCTTCTCACGGTCGTGAGAAGCTTCTCATAATTATGATTGTGTCTCATAGCTATGAGTGGTGTCTCACGGTGTTGAGACACCTTGTCACAGTCGTGAGTTAATGCTCACAACTGTGATAAGTTGATTTCTTAGTCGTGAGTCCCCAACTCCTTCATTTCTGTACTTTATCTTGTCTCCTCTTCTTCTAGTCTTTCTCATTCCTGCTTTATGAAGACAAAGGATTATGAATCTCTAGAAAATGGTTAAAATATTGTGCTTTGATCTCACTTTGGTTCTTTGCTTCCAAATTGTGCCTAAAACCATATATGAACTAAAGTGAGTACCTTAAGCATTTTCATATCATTAATAACTAAGTGTAATGGATTAAATATATAATCAATTAAACATGTATCATATATTCAAAATTTTAAGATGAAGAATCTATTTTAGCATCTAGAAGATTTAAAGCATCCAGATCATACTTACCCAGAACCATCTTTTGAGTGGATATTTCACTTGACCATTGGTAATGGTTTTTAGTTACGTCCCTATCTATTATGTGCTTCATCTATACTTTTATTCTTAAAAGCTCCATTAGTAGATGCATCTATAGATATCTTCATGTTAGAGGTCATCCTATTATAATTAGCCACTTCTTCAATCAGTGATAAGGATACTATCTCAACAACTCCTTATACCTTTCCTAAACCTTATATAGTGATTCACCTTCCCTTTAGGCAAAAGTAGTAATTTGATTCCTTATACGTGCAACCTTGCCTAGGGGCAAGTACTTAGCTAAGAATGTGTGGGAAAACTAATCCTATGAGGTGATTGATGATGTTGGTAGGATCTACAACCACATTTGCTTTTTCCTTGAAAAAGAAAGGTAATAAACTAAAATTAACATAATTAAGGGAGACACCGTTGAGCTTTAATATATTGCAGTACTTAAGAAACATCAAAATATGTAAGTTAGGATCTTAAAATGGTAATCATTCAAATTGATTCTACTAGGCTAGAAGTTAACAACTTCAAAGCTAGGCCTAGCAATGCCTAAGTTAATGCCTTGGGCATTTGAAGAGGTGAAATCTTTTAGAGAACTTATGTCATCTTTGCTTTTTCAACTTTTATTCTCCTTTGAAGTCTTCTTTTTATGTGTAAAGTTCTCTTAATCTTGAGGTCTAACTAAATAAGATTCCCAAGATTGTTAGACTTGCATATAGAAGAAATAAGTTACAAAAGAGAAATAATAAAGAAATTTTAATAAAAAATAATGAAATTAGCGCAAAACAAAACAAAAGCCTATCCTAATTAGTTTGCAAATCTATCAATATTAATGCTTATTACTCAACAACAATGCTAAAAACTTTGTTACTCTTTGTTTTAACTACAAACGCATGATATAATTGTAACTAACATAAGTGAATATAGGTTGATATTAAGAGGGCTATTGGTTAACTACTAACTATTCACAAGTTTAATAAGCTAGAAAAAAGGTTGTGAAATGATTAAAGAATGAAAATAAGTAGATAAATCTAGATGACAAAATAAGATAATGATAAAAAAATACATTAATCTATTAATAAACTAGATTTAAATAAGATTTTCCTAGAACTTTACTACATTCAACTTCTCCCTGATTTACTAATGATTTAAGTTTCTTGGATTAATGAGAATTCCTAACTTAAATTTTATTCTCTCTCGAGACATACAACTTCCATTATTAGATTATTCAATTGAAATCCATTTTAAATCAGGATAACTTAAGATGCATTAATACATTCTATGAACTCTCTTAATAGGTTTTTATCCTAAGCTAGAAAGATCTTGTGGCCTTCTCTCTAATAGCTTATGCTTAACCCTCTTTATCTATATTATGATCTAACCACACATCTTATCTCTTGAATTTGATGCATAAATCAAATTATTGAAACTTCCACTTTCTCTCCTTTAATTCATTCAATTACAAAAACATGGATAAATCTTAAGAAAATTAAAACTTTATTAAATCAAAGATAAATTCAATCCATAAATCCTAGGGTTCATCCTACCTAAATCTATATCCCAATTAATTCATAATCAAACAAAGAATAACATCACAAAAATAATAAAGAAAACAAGAAAAAGACATACATTATGATGAATCTTTAATCTTTGATCTTCAATGAATCTTTTTGTGAAATCTTGTCTATCTTTCAAGGTTGATTTTTTCTTAATTAAAAACCAATGTAAAATAGTCTCTAAATGACTTTTCAACAGTTTCTAACTATTTCCTAGCCAATAATCTCTCTTTCGTTTTCTTCTTGTCTTCTTTTATCTAAAACCTTTATGTTTAATAAGTTACACTACTCCAAAAGGGGTCCTTGTATCAAGTAGTATTGACACACCCTTATCCTGAAATGACTAAGCAGCATGCCTAACACCCCACATTGACCTTCTGGCTAATATCTGATCTAATTGGAAAGTTCCTATGGAGCTAAGCCTATTTCCTTTTTAATCGAAAAGCTTTAACACATCATAAAAAGATATAAGCAGTGGAGTTTTTTTATCAATTTTATTAAAAAATTTAGCAGCACAACGGTTGTATTTTGACTTTCCCAAAATTTTCAAATCTTTCTAAATGTTCAAAACCACTCCTATAATCATATTAAAATCCCCACTACAAAAACATTTACAAGGAAAAAATGCTTACATAACAGCACGTGACAAAGTTGACTAGTCGTGAGGTGGAATCTCTGCTGCTGAAACCCCTAAGTGTGCACTTGGGAGGTTTCATTTAAAAACAGAAAAGAGAGTATGAGCTAAACGAGCCCAGTGAGTGGTTGAATTTCTATTCAAATCATATTTAACCATTTAAACCTTTCTAAAACAAATTCATCTCAATTTGTATAATTCAATATTTAATATGAAACATACATACTTCTAGAAATCAAGTTTCTCAAATCACTTTTCAAATAAATAGTGGCGGCATTAAAAATTTCATAAATTTCTTACACGACTTAGCCTATCACTAACTTCTTTGTCATATGGTACCCTCAGGCATAAAGTCATGGAGCTGGTTCTGCATCGCTTACCTGCGACTGGTTACCTACTAATTGCAGAGTTGATTCTACATCGTTTACCTATACTAAGATAACCGCTATACATCGGTAGTTATGGAGCTATTCTACATCACTTATCCACAACTGGTCAACCACTAGTTACAGAGCTGGTTCTACATCTCTTACCTATACTAGGTTAACTGTTATATACCGGTAGTTACAGAGCTAGTTTTGCATCGCTTATCCGCAACTAGTTATGAAGTTGGTTCCACATCACTTACCTATACTAAGTTAACCTCTATATATCAGTAGTTATGTAATTGGTTTTACATCACTTATCCATACTAGGTTAACCGTTATGCACCGGTATAATAATATATATAAAACCTATCGGTATACCATAGGCTAAAAAATCATTTCCTTTTTATCAACTAATAACATCATCTCTATATAAACTCAAATTATATAAGATTTAACTTTCAAACTTCAATTCATATATTGCTAAAACCATAAAATTATACTAGCAATATTCACTTATAATGCATCATTCACATCAAACTCGATCCATATTCACTTCACGATAAAATAGAAATCATTTTCATAAAATACATTTAAAATGCACTCATCATTAAGCAACTTTATCGCTAAGCACACTTATGCCTTTTGTGCCTTTCCTTTACCTACATAAGCGCATTTCACTTAGACATTTATTTCCAAATTCGGAAATAATACATTAAAACTATAAATTTAGATTAACTAAATTCAAGATTAGTATTAAATCGCATAACACATACGCTAATCGTATTTTCGTTTACTACCATAAGCTAACCTATTGTTCTCCGTTTCCAATTCTAACTTCAAAAATTACTTAAAACCATATTTTACCCATTCTAGCTTATCAATTTCTTCAAATATTATCTCACTCAATTTAATTCACCATATCATGATCATGCATGATTAGTCACGGTTATGACCTATGTCCCAAATCCATACCTCCACTTGTTCCTCACTTTTCACATATCAAAATTTCAAATTAGGCTTTAAGGTCTTCTAGACATTCATTCCCCTAAGTATCTAATTTCCATATCATTTCAAATCATGCCATTTCAAATTCTAAATCATGAAAAATGTACCAAATATCACAATTTGTTTCAACATAGGGGCAGTATCAGGTCACCATTTTCAATCTCAAACTTCGATATCATTCATCCAGAATTAGGTATATGTTTTTTCTAGAGATTTTTATTACTATATCTTAGGTTTCATTTTCAATTTGAATAACTCAATTTAGAGGTCTGTAGGCTAATTTATGACCAAAACAATGGGATTGGTTAAAACTAACCTAAGATAGAATTTTAGTACACGTTCCTCTCTTGTCATATTCAATCAATTCTATGTAAAGAAACACCAAAATAATACCAAAAAACCACTGATCTTAAACACATCCTTCTCACTCAAAACAAACCCATAAAAATTAGAAATTTAAGTTAGGAAAACTTACAACTTCCTTTCTCCAATATTTTGGGTAAATGATGAAAACTTAGGTTTGATCAAGGTTTCTCCAAATCTCCATCAAAACCTATCAACAATGGAATCCCTCATCTTCCTCTCTCCTTGGACGACCTTCAACCTTGCTTCTCTTCTTTTCATTTTTTTTCTCTCTCACATTCATAATCATAGATTACATCATGTTTTGTGGGTAGTTTAATATGTGATTAGTGGTTATATTGAATGTTTAATGTATGTTTATGTTACAATTTTGTTATTTAGTTAAATATTTGTGTTTTGAGTGTTCTGTAAATTAGAGTATGCGATTGAGCTTCAGTTTATGTGTTTGAGGTGCCTTAATGTGTTTACTAGTGTTTCATTGAAAATATTAAAGAACGAAGAAGATTCGCAGGAGGCCTGAACTAAAATAGAAGGCAACGTTCATGACCAATGAGCCACGATCATGATATAAAACCAAACAGAGGGCTATGATCATGGCCAATAAGCAATGATCAGATAGAAAGCCAAAGAGGGGGCCACAATCGTGGCTTGCATGCAGACAAAAATGGACAGCCTTCCAGACTTAAGTTTTCAAGGGGCTTTTTGAACCTTTCAAACCCAGAAAAAGCCCTAGGGTTGCTCAAAATAAAATTACTATAACTAGGAAAGAGACGGAATCCTAAAGGGGAGCCTCAAATATGCCATTTTGGGAAACACTCTAAGAGGAGAGAAGAAGAAAAGAGAGAGAGGAAGAGAGGAGAAAGAAGCAGGTCTTCGTCGCTATTGCTTTCCAAAGGCATCTCGATCCCCATTCCACGTGTATTTCTTTTATCTTTGTTTTCATTTTCTTGATTGTTAAGATAAATGCAAATATGTTTATGGATTTGAGTTTGATTACTATGTTCTAACTTTCTTTCAGGATTTTATCTTGAATTAATTTTAATCTAGTTATTTTTGTGTTATTTTGATTGGGTGTTGTGATTAATTGTTGTATCTTCATGCTTCGGTAACAAACTAAGAGAGTGAGTCGAATGTAAAATGATTGGGTCAAGTTAATGAGAGTCACAAATCCAATAGACCACGTAATCAATCTTATCGGTTATTATACAAAGAGAGATCCTGTGTGAGACCGGTAGCTTATTAGAGAGTTTAAGAACTGATTAGGTTGTGGATTGATAGTTAATCAAGAGATAACAATTTTGGTGACTCGACTTAATTACGATTTATGAATTAGGGCTTAGTGATTATAACTCGAGAGAGAGTAATTCACTTATGATAATCTAGAAC
>JAOQMP010000008.1:34860276-34879414 GCA_027563575.1 Erythroxylum pedicellare
TTGATGTTAATGATGTATGTTTGCGTTTTGCCGATGACATTTCCAATTTGTTCATTTCACTTTCAAGTTCTCCATAGGGGTAAGAATGTGTGTTCTGACTTCAGGGAAAATACTGTATTGATCTAGACTGAATTTGATAAAGTTGTCTCTTTGGAAGTTGAAGTTTATCTTTCTAGATTTCCAATGCTTTATAGTATAAAAATTTTTGGACATTAGAGTTGAGAGATATGATTGTTAAAAGTTTGTGATATTGCATAGGATGGACATTCAGGAAAGCTGCATTGATTTGCAATTTTAACCCTTTTGGAGGTAAAATATCTTTTCTAGGTCTTTATGGAAGTTGTAGGTCTAGAAGTCCTCTTCGAAGCGGTCTTTGAATGATCTTAATCCAATGTTTGTAGTGAAAGGTATACCCTTTTACCAATATAAGTCAGAAGAAGAAAAGCAGGAAGGGGCAAGTCACGATAGCGACTTTGCGGAGTTGCGTGAATTCGCAATTGCGACATCGTGGTAGCGCATGCGCAGGTCCCGATCGCGATTCACAGGTCCCAATCGTGATCAACAGGTCCCCCCCCCCCCAAAACCTGAACATATTCCACTCTTTTGATCATAACTTTGTTGTTCGACCTCCAAATGACCTGATTTTTAAACCAATAGATTCCTAACACATTTCTCTATCTCTCCATAAACAAATTTTAGCTTTTTTTATTGATTTTAAAAATATCGATTGAATCAAAGTAAGGGTATTAGTTGGAAGAGCATGAATTGGATATTTCACTGAACATACTTCGGTATTTAGATAATATCTTGAACTATAGAGTTCCAAATGAGATCATTCTTATTTCTAAATAAACTAGAGATATAGAGCTAGGAATCCTCTAAAGAAATTGAATTTTAATTCAATCTCTTTGACTTTTAATTTCTGGATGGAATTTTCGTATAGTGTACTATTTCAATTAATAGCAATCCGAAAATGTTTGGGCTATAACTTACAGATTTTTTAACCAAATTGAATGATTTTGGTGTCATTAGAAACTTAAGACAATGGGAAAAAAATGTTTTGAAGAATTCAACTTGAAATTCTAGTTTGAGGTTTCCCAAAATCTATTCTGAAATAGGAGTAATGAGTTTGTTTTTGATGTTTGATTGGTAAGGGCACGTCACCCTTATGGGATGCGCGTTCAGATGTCACTTAGAACGTCGGGCATGTGACTCGTAAAGGCGGGATCCCAACACAAAAGCTCCCTTTTTTTCTCTACATCTTTATGTTCTTTTTATACTCGTTTATTTTTTGCGTCACCCTAGGGTTTTTTTGGTCCAAAAAATCCCTCGAAATATGACATTCATGAGTGTCTGTGCGTCTGCCCAATGTAGGCCATGATCGTGGCTCATATATGAGCCTTTTGTCATTATCATGGCATGCAAGCCATGATCGTGTCCTAAATCTGGAGCTTCTGTCACAATCGTGGCCTGATAAGTCACGATCGTGGGTCGTTGTTTTGGCCCAAATGTGTCTGAAACTCCTTTGTTCTTCAATATTGACCCTGAAATACTAGCAAACACATCAATGTACCTCAAAAATATAATATTTAAGCTCCAAAACTTGTACTAACCCTTAAAGAACTTAAAACATAAATAATTAACAAAATAACACAATTCTAACCTAATCACATACTAAATGATTGAATTATCGGCTAAACATAATCAAATTATGCCCTCAAACATGATGCAAGTTACACTTATCAATACATATGCATTAAAGTTAACTTAGACAAAGAGTTATGCTTAAGAATAACGAAAGTAAATGAAGATGGAAAACTTGTGAAAGATTAATATCTTTAAACTATCAATAGAGACCTAAGATGAAACATCAATATACAGTTTGGATACCAACTAAGAGAAATATAGGTCAAATGACAATATCGAGAATTAGAGAACAAAGAATGGAGGGATTTTGAGGATGAAGGGAGAGATAAATCTACTAATGTCCTTGACAAAAATGTAGATGATAATGGAAGAATTAATGAGTTGGCAAAAGAAAATCTAGAGATGAATATAAAAGAAAAGTTGGTGGAAATAAGCAACCTAACAAAGGAAAAGAAACACTTAAATAAGTGGAGACTTTAGAAAAAGATTCAATTTTAGCTATTACTATGATTAGAAATGGATTAAAAATAGTTTGGGACCACTAAAAAGAAACCTAGCCAAAAATTTAGGAAAGTGTTTGACAATTCCCCTTCTTAATGATGAATATTATAACATAGAATGTCAAGGGTTTGAAGAATGCTAATAAACAACAATTTTTGAAATATCTCCTAACAATGAAGAAGTTTGGTTTTTTTGGTTTACTTGAAACCAAAATGAAGAGTACCTAATTTTAAAGGGCTTGTGGTTTTTGGATAAGTAGTGGACTACAGTAAGCAATCATGATTTTTACTATAATGGTCTCATTATTATATACTTAATCCAAATTTATTTCACTTACATCATTTGAGCTTCTCTAATCAATAAATCAATTTTCAAGTCTCTCTGATTCACATCCAAACTCAAATTCATATCACTATAGTATACGTTACAGACCTAAAGCATAAGAGAAAAACATTAAAGGATGATTTCATATCTATATAAGCAGGCTTCTTTATACCTTAGCTGATAACATATGAATTTAAATAATATCTACTAGCATAGGAAGTGTATCTAGAAAGATCCAAGATGAAGAACAATAATTAGGATTCACAAGATACATCAGTAGTGTTGGCGTAACTGATACAATGGTACTACATTTAAAATAACTAAAGTGGCTGCTGGTTTCTACAAAAGAATCTTGACAAATCCCTTATTAACTTGTCTAAGATGATAACATATCCTAGTAATATGCTCACAATCCAGTAATCCACTTTGTTGTGATTACACACACATTGAAATTCGCTTGAATGAGAAATTAGTGAAAAGGAATGTCCCTTTCAAGTTTAATAACTATAAGGAATGACCCTTTCAAGTTTAATAACTATCTTTTTGAGGTTTTAAGAATAAAGAAAGCTATAATAAGATAGAACACGCAACGGTAAGATTATAAATGGTATAAATTTTTTAAAAATCTAAAAGATGTCAAAAAGCAACTAATTCAACTAAATAAGAATTGCTACACAACTACAAAAATAGACAAACAAGAAAGTCTAGCCTCTCTTAACTTAATACATGACCAATTGAGAGCTAATCCTATTATAATACACAATCATTAGATGATGCTCTTAAACTACTTGAATGAACATGTTTAAATAGATAATTGAAACACTAGAGATTTATTACTCTTTGATAAAACAAAATTCAAGAATCAGTTAGCTAAAGGATGGATACAAGAATATGAATTCTTTTTAAGAAAAATGTTAACAAAATTGTATCCTTACAAACACTAGAGAACACTATTATCAAGGATCAATAACAATTGAAAGATTTGGTTTTTAACTACTTCGAAAGGATGTTGGGTACTATTGATAAAGTTAGCCCATTCAATCAAGATACAAGATTCTTTATAAAACAATCCCTCTCATTCTCACATTGTTGGCCTTAAGAGCATCGGTAGTCTTAGTTAGATTGCTTTTATTCATCAAAGAATTATTAGTGACAATATACTAATTGCCTAAAAGTTATTTATAAACTACTATAAGAGGAAGTAGAATAAAGTTGCATTTTGAAACTTTTGATTCCTTAAATAGGAGTTTCTTATTCAATACTATGGAAGCTTGGGCATTTCTTGACAAATGCATTAATTGAGTGAGACAATATGTTACTTCTCCTACATACTATATCCTAGTCAGTGGAGAATCAACTACACTCTTCAAAGTTGTAAAAGAAATTAGGTCACGAATTCATTTATCTCCACTTTTTTTTGTTAAGTCAGAAAATTTTATACAAATACAGCGTTATGTACAACATTGGAGTACAACTATAGCCAAGTCTCTGTGAGCTCTAAGCTACTCAACAGAGTTAGAAGGGACAGAGTCCTTTGCCACATAATGGAAATCAACAAGAAACCTTGAAACTGCATCACTTCCTTACAACTTGAACTAATTCAACTCTCCATCTCTCCCACCTCACCCCACATAAGTGCCATAACTTACTAGATTCATTTAACCACAACAATACAGAAATGACAATCCAATCTACTGTCAATAAAAACATAAGCAGCTAAGTTCTTGATATCTGAAATGAAAGCTTTGGCTTAGCCTGAACCAACTTCACCTCATGTTCTCCTGCTAGCCTTGAGGGATAAAGACGACTGAAGAAGTTCCATGGGCATACCTTAATTCCGTAGCTGCAGATGGAGTGCAATGTGTTTCCTGAGTCTGTCCTCTCTGGTTCTGAAGAGGTGTTAGAGCCAATTGGCCTCCTGTCTGCTTTCTGAAAGTTGACACACATGATTGAGCCAATTGCTTTTCCTATGCTATCAAACCTGCAAAGAAAAGTTAGTAAAATAGGCACTCATTTAATTTGGGCACTTATTTAATTACCTCCTCTCGGTGTTTGAGCTTGATGTTCCATAACTTGGGAGATTACTTCGAGTTACACACTCCCAACATCCTTGGCTTCATCTTTAAAGGTTCTAGCATTGCTTTCAGACCAAATGTGGTAAACAGTAGTAGATAACAGGATTGGGACATTTGTAAGGTTTAAAGTGCGGGTATTGGAAGCAACTTTAAACCAAGTGAGAATAGAAGAGAGAGTAGGCTAATTATGGCATTGTAAGTGGAAATGTGAGAGGCTTTGGTCCCAAACTGATTTGGAGTATGTACACTCAAAAAACAAGTGGTCTATGGTTTCATTAGTCGAAAGGCACAATGAACAGTGGTTAGGAGTATAGAGGTAGGGAAGTTTGTCGCAGGTTTGTAACTTATGAATGAAAGCAAGCCAAAGGATAAAGGAGCACATGGGTCTATTACCTTTAGCCCACACTAACTTATACCATGGAACTACCTGTAAAGGAGGTCGCAAGAAGTTATAGGTGGAAGCAGTTGTATACGGTCTAATGGAGCCAACTAGCTATTCTAGACAATCAGGGTGGGAACTATTTGGTAGATGTCTAGGTATTTCAAGGTTTCTGATGAGCTTTATGGAAACTTCTTGCCAACTCCACTCATTATGATTGATAACTTCAGAAACTCTTGTTGTCATTGGAAGCTCTGAGCCATTAATCTCCCTTGGTGAAGAGAAGTTCTGCAAAATGCCTCTCGGGTGCTAGGGGTCCTGCCATAAAAGAGTAGATAGACCATTGCCAATTCTAAATCTAAATTGGTTCCTCATTTTATCCCTCACAAGTAAAATTTTTCCCCAACTCCAAAAGCTATTATAGGTTGGTTGGGCACTCCAAAAGTTGCTCCTTCTCAGAATGATGTTATGCACCCATTTAACACATAAAGCCTCCCTATCTTCAAACAAATTCCAAATATGTTTCCCTATCAGAGCATGGTTCCATGTGGTCAAGTGTTTCACTCCTAAACCTCCCTCCTTTTTAGGTTTACTAATGTCACTCCACTTGACCTTGGTATGATATTTCAAATCTACCCTCCTAGCCCATAAAAAATTCCTAAGCTTCTTCTTTATATCCTTAAGTATAGAGGAAGGGAGTATGAAATGGGAAGACCAGTATACTTGGAAAGAGGAGCCGACTAAGATAACCAATTAGATTCTGCCAGCATATGAGAGACTTTTATAAGTCCAACTGTTGATCCTATCGTCTATTTTGTCTAAAAGAGGAAAGCAATCCCTCCTAGATAAACGACCTGTTATGAAAGGAACCCCTAAATACCTTATGGGAAGAGTGTCTTGCTAAAGACCAGAGATAAGTTTCGTTTGGTGAGCTAGATAGTTCACATCTGGGGATAGAAAAAATTGACTCTTGGTTGTATTCATATCCATTCTAGAAAATATAGAGAAGGTACACAAAGAGTCAAGCAATGTTTGAACAGACAGCAAATCTGCATGACAAAACATCAAAAGGGCATCCTCAAAGAGGAGATGGTTAAGTTTAAGGCTTTGGCACCTCCAATGATATTTGAAGGAAGGAGAGTTCTCTGTAAAAGATTTCAAATTCCTAGAGAAAACCTCCATACAAATTATGAAGAGAAATGGAGATAAGGGATCTCCCTGTCTTAAGCCCAACTTACCCTTAAAAAATCTAGAGGGAGTTCTATTGATCAAGATTGAATAAGAAGGAGTGGATATGCATTCTTTGACCCAGTTAAGGAACTTGAAAGGAAGGCCTACAGCTTGCAAAGCATTAATAAGGAAGTCCCATTGAATTGAGTTGTAGGGTTTTTGAAGATCCATTTTAAAAGCACACCTCTTTTGATTATTAGAAAGGTGATAATTCTTGAATATTTATTGAGCCAACAGAATATTATCCCCTATTCTACGATTCTTAACAAAGGCACTTTGATTGGGACTTACAATGTGAGGAAGGATGTCTCGGAGCCTATTTGCTACGATTTTTGCAATCACCTTGTAAAGCATGTTACAACAAGAGATAGGTCAATAGTCTAAAACTGTGGAAGGGTGAGCTTTTTTGGGAATGTGAGAGATAAAGGTGGAATTGATCTCTTTGAGGAGTTTTCCATAATGGAAAAAATTTTGGATGGCTTTGGTCACTTCCTCCCCGATGATAGGTCAAGTTTTCTTGAAGAAGAACCCATTAAACCCGTCTGGGCCAGGGGCCTTATTTGGGTTAAGAGAATTAAAAGCTTCCCTTATCTCTTAGTCTGAAACTTCAGCAATCAAAGAATTGGTAAGATGTTCAGACAAAGGGTTAGGAAAAAGGTTTTCCACCAATGCTTTGGAAGAGTGAAGAGCCTTTTGTGTCGCTATAGTACTTTGAAAGTGTTCAAGGAACTGATCTTGAATTTCTATGAAACCTACTATCTTGTTCCCATTTCCCACTTCTAGGGAGTGTATGGAATTTCGGTTTCTATAGACTATTTTACAGTGAATAGTACTAATGAATCCATGTTTAAGTATCATTAAAAATGTAATAAGATTGGCATTTTTAATATATCTTTTGCAAATGACTTACTCCTACTTTGTGGTTCTACAAAGGAATCAATAAAGATTTTCACTAAATCATCAGATAAGTTCAAGGAAATATAAAGGTTAAGATACAACTTCCAAAAACTACTTTTTCATTTTAGCTAGAAGCAATGCAACAAAGATCTTATAAACTAAAAATGGTTTCAAACATGAATAACTCATTTTCAAGCATTTAAGGAATAACTACAAAGAGATTATCCTTCTCATATTGCAAGCCACTCATTTTTTCTATTTGCTAAAGGCTTGGTAACTAGTGCAATAAATTCCTTTCTTATAAGGCTAAGGTAGGCTAGGCTATAATTACTCAACTCTATTCTAAGCAATCTCTATATATGTTAGAGTACTCATCTAGCAATTCCAAAGTAATCAATGAAGTTGATTGAAAAGTTATCGAGGAAGTTCTTATAGTCGTGGTTGGAGGAGAAAACAATGCAGATAAAAATCAAGTGGAGGAATCTATATCTGCCTAAAAAGAATGGGGAACTTAGAGTAAATTTTGGCAGAGTTATTGAAAAAATGCTCTCAATTAAAAGGATATAGAAGCTATGCATGTATAAAGAGTTATTATGGGTACAATGGCTACATACTCACTTCTTAAAGGGTGATAGCATATAGAAAGCAAAAACTAAATCTATGTCATGGACTCTTAGAAATATCCTAAAGATAAGGTACTTGGCAAACTATGCTTTTAAATACAAAATTGGTAATAGTATGAGTACCTCTTTCTAATTTGAAAATTGGTATATTTTAGTATCTTTATACAAATTTCAAGAGTTTAGTTTTATTGTAAACTCTAAGGTAGAATTTACCATAATTGCAGATAAATAAAGCTGGTCAGTTCATGCTTTAAAGGGCTTTCCTATATTTAGCGATAATCTCCTAAGCTATTCTCTTAATCCTAGCAAGGAAGATGCGCTAAGTTGGCAAAGATGGAATTAAGTCCACATATCGTATATTCTTCAACTAAAGATTCTAGTCTAAATTATAGCCCTAGATAACGCCCCTCTATAACCTACATTATGAAAGCACACAGTGGCACAACATAATTGACTAGGTTATGAAAATTAAGTTTTTTAGAAAAAAAAGGACCTTAACATATTTAGGATGGCATATGGATCTCTAGTTTGCATAATATGGTTGGAGAATAATCAAAGGATATTTATAGATTCCTAAGTGAGTATAGACATCATTAGCTGAAGAACTGTGGAAAGGATAAGAGAAGCTACTATAGCTCAAGGAATAGCAACAAAATTAGGCGCCAGCTCAACACAAAATTGGAACTTATAAGTAGGAAAAACAATATGTTACCAGAAGGATTTTATAACCAAACCTACTTGCTATATTATCATTTCTATCGATCTTTTTGTCGAGGCTTCTTTCATTGTGTAAGTTTTCTAGTTTTCCAAAGACCAATGTACTATTTGTAATACAAGTGATTGTTGCTTGTACCTAAATATTGGTCCTCTTTTGAATAGTATTAAGGCATTATTTATCTTTAAAAAAAAAGTTTCTCTTAAACATATTTAAAATAATTTGAAGTAGCAATTTCAAAATCTAACATCTTTTAATCACCTTTAAATAACAATTTTGATTTTCAATATCATCAATGTTGCTTTCCAACATTTCCATGCAACTTTTGATGTGATAATCCTATACTAAGCATGCTTGATTTAACACAAATTTTAACTTGAGTATTATGTACATCTTTTTGCATGATTTGATTTCATACTCTTTAATAATATGATTCTAAACACAAAGCTATGAAATCTTTATTAGTATTTTATTTTGTTAAATTGAAATTCTATATTGGAACCCTTCTTAATCCAACAATTTAAATTCAAAACTAGATCCAATTTTAGCACAAATGAAAATAATTATCTTTCTAAATTCTTTTAAGAAATAAGTGATAAAAATAATATTAAAATTTTCTAAAATAATATAAAAATACGCACTTTCCTATAATAAATATTCTTTCAATTTTTTCTCTTTTTTGTTACAATGTTTTATAGATAATTGTTACAAATGTTTTTGAATTCCTTAAAATTGAACAATTTTTTTCAATTTTCTAACTATAAGATAAAAAGAAAAACTTTTTTTGGGTAAAGAAAAAAAAATTGTTATATAAAAAGAAAAACTTTCTATATAACAATTTTTTTAAAATGGATTATTTTTTCAACATTCTCCAAGTAATTATCATATAGTATTGTTTATGTCAAAGTAACTATATTATACGTAATTTTTTTTAAAAAAAAAGTGAATATATATATATACTATTATCACATCTTAGGAACCTTTGTTAAAATTGAAACCATGTATAACTTTAAAAAAAGCATACCTTATGAAAACTCAGTATATTAACTTTAATACAAAAAGCATTTAATAAAAGAAACATTTCAATGCACATATACAAAACGTACTAATTTGCATCAATTTAAATGTTCAAGGCTTGTTTACAATTTAAAGACTTGATTCATCTTTTTAAAATAATTTTGTTTAATTGGATACCTTTTCCTTTCTATTTTTAGGCTGAGAAAAGGTTTTATATTGTTCTCATAATGGGAAAATACTTCAAAGAAAAAGAAATATACACTGTAAAAGCAACTATGCAACTTAATTAAACTCCAGTTCATGTAACCCCTTCTCTGAATCAAAGAGGGCAAAATAATGACAAGTGTAGAAAGATGTTTTCATAACTCTAAAGCTACCGCTTCAAATGTCATTAGCAGAAATTAAGAAATTGCAAATGGCTTGTACAGAATGAAACCTCGTGCCCAAGGGCATAGCGTCCGAGAAAAATGGAACAGTGCCTGCAATCAGCAAGCAATCTTTTGCCCAACAAACTTGTCAGTAAACTAATTGAATCACTTATTACAGTGATCAAGAACAAATGCATGTACAGAGAAAGGCAACATAATCAGGATGGTTTACCAGAATAAACAATTCGCCATTTCGCGAAACAGCAGTCTTGTGTTTGAGATTGTCCTTCCCTAACCTAATGCCACAGCTTACTACAGAAACCATTTCTTGGCCTCTTGCTTGATATAATATCTGAAAAAGAGTCAACCAACTGTCCAGCCAAACTACTAGGATCATCATTCAAAGTTTGGATGAAGGTATTAACCACTCTACGTTCCTGTTCAGATGATCTCAAGCTAAACCAAGTCAGCAATTTCAACCTGAATTCTTGATTAATGTGACCCTCACATTCCAACCAGCGGATTATCTTCACACAATACTCGAAGTTCTCATCCAAGCTACCTGAACCATTGGAAGCATGAAATGGTGACCCATTTATCAGCGTGCTATCAGAGTCATGTATGTCTTCATTGGTAACTGCACTTCTTTTTCTGCACAACTCTGGCCAAGAATTAACAGCAGGCACTTCTCCACTTGGCCCTCGGACCCATAGCTGAAAGTCACCACTACCATTAGATCTTGCTAGATCATTTTTCTCTATTTCATGTGAGGCAGCATCATCGTCTGCCTCCATAGTCTGCTCCAAAGTACATCCATTGTCCTCATCCCGAGAAGAGTCAAATGGTGGTATCACCTCTTCATTTAAATCTGGCACCGAAACAACATTTAAGTCCAGACCTCGTGAGACAGGTGGCAACTTCTCTTGTAAAATTTTAGGTTCAATTGCTTTGCTAACCGCACAGCATTTCTCAGTATCTGCACTACAAAATCCTTCAAGGCAGCCCTGTTGCTGGGCTCTGCCCAAATAGAGGATCTTCCCAAGTTCTCGAACCTTAAATCCAGAAGAATTAGTAGCAGTTGTTTTAGATGCCCCCTTGGCACTAGACATATTTCCTCCACTAAGGCTATTTTCTTTGTTACCATTTGTGGCAACAGAAGCACTAGGATTCTTGTGAATTACCTCAATGCTCTTAGTAAAACACTTTGCTTCAGAGTGCCCCAAGTCACCAGCCTGTGTGTAAGAAACAATCCGAAAGGTATACTCAGTGCATGGCTGCAGATTGGATATCAAAATCCTCCTCTGAGTTCTAGGAAATACACAGATAGGGTCATTTCTATGTATATCTTCTCTGCTCTTGCTAAACCATAGCTTGTAGCCTTTTATATCAGAGGACAATGCATTAGACAATTCAATTAGTATAATTACCACCGATGAAGAAGTCACCTTTTCAAATAAGAATTTGCAAGCTGCAGGAAGTGAATCCTCTGCAGAATATAACAGGGATTATTTTTTCAGAAAGATACTGTTTGACATACAAAACAAAAACAACCAAAGGTAACTTCCAAAATTTCTGACCTCTAAAATTTGGATCCACATTAGAAATGGTATCCAGCCATTCATTAGCTTTTTCAATGGCAGCAGAGCAAAGTTTCAGCACTTCACTACCAATAGAGAGTCTGCTGACAATACCGCGAGCCATTTTAGCAGAAACACCATTGACTGGACCAACTTCTGTTTCTAACTTGGCTTTTGCATCTCGTACAATATCATGCAGTTCTTTGAACCTTGTAGTCCCATCCAGTAGCCTGTAACTTAGGTATATCCTATAGCAGAGCACATCAACACGACGGGCATCCTTGGCTATAAGTAGCTGTTTCTTCCAAGATCTGTCAAAAATAATTGCATAAAAGAAACTCAATGATGACCAAATGTTGAAGTCAATAATGCAAATTATAATTTCATCCCAATTCATTACTCGCTGCATCACTAGCTATATTAGGAGCCATTGCAAGTCGAAACTGAGAAAATCATTCAAAGCACACTCATGCAAATAGTATAAGTGAGATCAAGATATAAAAGATGCATCTACTCTTACATAGACTTAAAATCAATGCCAAAAGTAGTGAACATTAATCAACATCACTTTTTCAAAGTTGCGGGAAATTTTTCCAAGACAGCATGATCTAGAAAGTATTGCAAAGTTGCAGAGAAGTGTAGGCTGTCAAGCACATCAACTTAACCTACCAATAATTGATGATACATGACTGAAGCCAATAGTGACACAAAAGTAGATGTTGTAATTAAAATTTACTCACCGAAGTATTCCAGAAACTTTGCCACAAAAAGCGCAACAATAACTACCATCTAGCTGCATCAACTGGCCAAGATCGACAACCCCAACCTTTTCATGTTGAAGGGCACACTCAACATGACAAGATAGCCCACAAGCATCATCCTGACCATTTTCAGATGTACAAACCAACCAGAGACTGGGATCCTTGTTATCATCAAACAAATGACAAATACAACACGAACATCTTTTGCAAAATGTGTCATCAATGGATAGAACAGCTCTACAAGCAGAATTCTGGCATACCCAGGTACTTGAAGATCCAAAATCTTGTGACTGCTCGGAAGCTGGCAGAAGTCTTACTGGGTTTTCCCCCTTCCTGTGCTTCTTAGAAGAAGGCTGGGTATTGAAACTAGATGAAGCTTTTTTAGGCTCCTGCTTCTTAATTGTTTTGTTATTCATCTTTGTCAGTTCTGTCATCTTGTTTTTCGATGAAGCTGAGGGCTTTTTGTTCCTGTCAAAGCAAGTCTTAAGAATTTCTTTTTCTGGACCAGATTTTAGAAACTCCTGGAGGAGTTCTGGGCTTCTTGAAGCATCATCTGAATTCCCATTTTTCTCTGGCGTGCTTTGCACACTAGAAGAGAGGCTTTGAACTCCAGAAACTGAATGGAAACAACAGATTAACCTAAAAAATGCGCAAGTCTTTGGAGAAAATGAGCAGTATTACTGCTAAAGCAAGTTCCAACAATAATCTCATCCATGCACAGTGAAAGAAGTTATCTAGTTTTTGGTTCCTTTATAATGCTTCAAGTTTTAAGTAACTAGATTATTTGTATAGTTACTTCTAAATGACAACCATTTGGTAATCTATGTTCTCTTTGGATCCCTAACAACAGTGACCTTGTTTCTTAGTTATTTTGCTAATCAGAACTTAATAGCCACAAAGTTTACAAGGAAAAAATATCTATTCGCCAAAAATCTTTTCAAGAAACTGTAGGCCTACATAAAATCCAAACATATTTAATTGCATTCACATTATAATGTTCCAGGTGAAAATTGAAACTTCAACACCATCATAAATAACTGCTTCTTTATAGAAACATATGCTTCTTCATAATTTCTGATGGTAACTTAAGCAGATGGTAATAAATTGGCCCAGACAAAAGAAAATTCCACTTAGCTTTCTATTCAACAGCAAGTGAATATAAATATTCAGACTTGCTAAATGATAATCCAAATGGAACGGGAAAACCATAAAGCAGAACAAGTGATAAAAATACAATATCCAAGTATAAGGTCATTATGCTTCATAATATCACATAGAGATCTCATTGAAATTCTAGAAATTGGCAGGAGAAATTGTTAGTTGGGAAAATCATGACTGATGATTCTTTGGCTCCCCAGAGTCGAAGATGAATGCTTATAAGAAAATAAAGAACAAACAATTATGCTTTAAGGATGACAGTCACCTTTCACAATGCTTCTGCTGTTTCACTATAAATATGAGCATCTACTCAAGGACATAAGAAAACAAGGTGTACTGCATCTACATGGCATAAACAAATATTGATTTCAGGGCAGAGAAAATTGTTACAATTATTGAATAGTAGCGTTGTAATGTTGAGATATCAGCATCTCACATAATCACTGGTTGCTAAGTCTAACTACAAGCTTATGGCCAAGCAGTGGACTTGAATTGGAAATCCAAGTAAATTTAGAGATTGCTCCTTTGAAACAGACAGGGTTTTGATTGGAACGAGACTCCTGCAACTAGGAATCCAACTGTTGTTCCACAATAGGCATTAGAATTGCATTTTAATTGGAAATCACTTTGGAAAGGCCTAAGTATTAACTAGTCAGCAGAAATCCTCATATAAAAGCCTCGACACCAGTTCTTTCTCTATCTCATATAATAGGACTAGCAATCATTTTAGTTCTAATGACCATAAAATATCATCGAAAGTGAGGCTGACAGTGACTGCAGGATGTTGAGAAGGAATTAATTTAGGACTAATGCTTAGGATACACCAAGAACGGCATCAAAATCAAGCAACTCTCTTAGTAAGTTATCATGACAATGCTATTCACTTTGTTGGTTGTCATGTCATAATTGCACCCAGATACTCCTCTGAATGTCGACCCAAACAACATACTAACAGCAACAAGAAAGGGGGCCTCTTAAAGTCAACAACTTGCTATAGCACAGAAATAAACCAAACATCATCTCCCTTTTGATACCACACTGTAAGAAATGCAAACTGTGGAACACAGAAGCAAGAGTAAATTAAATCCCATGAGATAAGGAGGAGCGCAATCATAAATACCTCTAGCAAGAAACTTGTCCTCCAAATCCATTGTCAACAGGCCACAGCAACAACTTTAGCAGCCTTGCCTATAACGATTAAATTCAAACACTGAAACAGCTTAAACTTTGCACCACTTTCTTAAAAAAGAACAACGTCAAAAGTACATTAAGCCTCAAACTAATATCGACACGTCCTATAAAAAAGAAGTTCAAGCAAATTCAATAAGACTATTGGAGTCAGACAGTCAAAAATATAGCTTTACTATCCTTTTGTTTCTCCTCCTCCTCTAATCATCAAAAAACACGATACGTACATTGAAAACCAGAAGCTCTGACCTTTCACTTGCTTTTGGATTGCTGCGTTTCTTACCCTCTAAATTTATAACCAGTGTGTAAAAAATGTTTAAAATATTTTGAAAAATGAAGTACCCCAAATAAACGTAAATAATTAGAAAAAGAAATCACATGATGTCGCGCAAAATCAACGTTATTGAGTGGAAAGATAGATACTATCAAGCTGCGTTCTTCAGCTTAGTAGTGAGTACTCAAATTCTTTGTGTGTAAATACATCTCGACATATACATATATATATACAATGAATAAGAGAAAAGAAGTAGGTAGACACACTCAACAAAAAGGTTGTAAATTTCGGACAGCAACTATAACAGTCACCAGCATATGAATCCCCGTACATTGTCTGAATTTAACGTAAATTACGCAATTCAATTAAAAAACGAAAAGAAGAAGACGCGCAACAATGAAACTCAAATATTGAAAAAAATAAGAATTCTGAGGGTATGAGAAAGAAAAGAAACGGAAAACTGACGGAACAGAAACAAGGGCGGATCTGATCAGTGCAAAAGTCCGAACAACAATTTGTAGAAGAAGCAAACCAACAAAAAATAAGCCAAATACGACAGAGAGAGAGAGAGATACCTGTAGATAATGGAAGAGGAATCTAGGGTTTTAAATGGGTCCAAGCCAAGGAATTCTCTATACCAATCCTAGGAGAAGATTGGTAGAGAGTTTGTTGTTCGTGGTTAGCGAGAGAGAGAGAGCGAGATGGCTTGTGTTATGTTCACGTTTTTTGAGAGTTTGACGAGAAGAGAGTGAGACGGAGGAGGGGTATAAAGATCACGCGCGTTTTTGAGGCGTTTGGGTAAATTTGTTCTGTTTAGAAGCAGGGTTGGTCCTGCCCAGCTGAAAAAGTACGCGTACCCGCTGTCATCTACTTCTATTGGTAGGTACCTACGTTACGCCCTCATGGCGCGTGGCGTATATACGGTTTCACGCTTTATTTTCCGTGTTAACTTATTGTTCTTTGAGGAGGAGCGGAACAGAGCAGGGCGTAACGTGTTTGGTTGACTAACGCAACCCAAGTGTACCTATTCAATTTTAAGAATTATAACTTTTTGAGTAAATGAAAATACTATCATCTCTTTGTAATTAAGATTTAAGCCTGAATGTTTGTTAGAAAGGTTGTTGAGACTGCAACCTGTGAAAACTGTGGAAACGGTGCATACGTAATTTTTACCGAACGTAATAGAATAGTGACTAGTACAGTGGAAACGAATGAAAAGACAATGCATCGACAAGTGTCCTATCTCATCTGTGTAATATTTATGAATTAGACAAATACATGTCGTAGTCCTCTCCTCCTCCTCCTCCTCTCTCTCTCTCTCTCTCTCTCTCTCTCTCTGTGTTGGCTTGGATGAAAAACAAAAACTGCAAAGGAAGTGCTTATACGTACGTATTAACTCAGAGATCTAAAGATCGTTTGTGCACACAAATGTTGGTGAATTGAGCTTGGTCGAAGAGAGAGAAATATGCTTAATGCAATATCACCAGTCACTTCAGTTAAGAAAAATGAGTTCGTCGTATCGAGAACGCTTCGCTGCGTACTCTGTAGGATTTATGGTACAACATACATGGTAATCAACAGAAACACCACCTTACCATTACCAAAAAAGATAAGACAAATTAGTTAAATTATAACTTGAAAAGAAGACGTGAAACAATGTTGGAAAGAGGTAATAAACTGAGCTGCCTTTAAGGTGGCAATACAAGAAGTTTGTTTTGCTTGTATAGAGTCTGAAATCTTTATGTAAATTGTCGTGTCATCCTATCAACAGATTCCATACGCAACATTAAAACGAATTATAAAACGACTAACGATGTCAAAATGAAAGTAGAAGTAGAACAATGTTGAGATCTAATTAAAAAGTTTAGTATATGATTTTGATTTAGTCATGTGATCATTACATCCAATTTTAGTTCCAAACTTACTATAACAAATATATAAATATCACATGAGATAATATGTATATAATTAATATAATATAGTTTAATTTAATTTAAACATTTGATAATCCTAAGAAAATTGCAATAGTATAATATATGGTAAAAAGGCAAAAATAACCTTAATGTTTACAAGTGAATACAAATTAAACATTGATGTGTTCAAATTAAACTCTAATATTTTCAAATTGTTCAAATTAGATCTTCTTTAAATAAAAATATAACGGGAAATTGACAATGTCAACTGTAGTCAATAATAATATTTTATTTAAAAATTGGGTCCCATATTTTCACATAAGTGCCACATGACACTTTAGAACTTAATTATATATTTAAAATCTTAAAATATAGTAATTAATAAAATATTTTCATAATTATTTTGAATTAATAAAATTTTACCTAACTATAATTTTATAATCCCCAAAATTTAACCCTCGACCCAACCCTAAATCATTGTCTTTCATCGTGGCTCTACTTTGGTTTCTCCTTTAACTTCATTTTGAGCTCTTCTTCTCCAATTGTGGTGATCTTCCAGTGACTTCTTCGACTCTTTTGTCTTCTTCAATGATGAATTATTTAATTCGTTCGCTTGCCATTTGCAATTTTCTTTCTCCATATTCAATCATCTTCTTGTTTGTTCGCCATCTGCTTTCTCCCTTTTCATCCTAGTCATCTTGATTGGTGTATAATTAACTTTGTTCTTATTCAATATTTGCAGCTTGTGCAATTTGATGTTTTATGCATTCTTGAAAAATATTTGAAGCCGCCATTATTCTCTTAGTAAGTTAATCTTGAATTCTGAATCTATAGTTTGTCCTTAAAAATTATTTAGTAATGATTATGAATTTGCATTTAGTCTTAATGTCTTGATTTTCTTGAATTTTTCTTTAGGGTTAGTTGGTCAACTATGATCCCTCCTAGAGGCCTCCACAATTAAAAGTTTAATTTTTTATTCGCAATCTTTACTACATATCCACAATTGTTAAGATACTAAATTTTATATTAGGTGTGAAGTCATCTTATAGATTTTATTCATCCAATTCTTGGTCTACTACACCTTATGTAATAGGTAATAGGGCTGTAAATATATGCACCTGCTTTGAACACCATAAATCCAAAACTTTGTCGTATTTTATAGTATACATGTCAATCTTATCTCATTATGATATCATAGTTTGGCATTGTTCAAATATGTCTTTTCAATTAATTATGACATTAGTTTTTGCCAACATCTAACTTTTTCATGGCACTTCTAAACTTGTTGCATTGACTATTATTATGACAATTCCTAAACCTATGGAATCCTCTTCATCTACTAATGTAACAATAAGTTCAAATATTGAAAATGTAGCTTGCTATTGTGGGGGAAAAGGCCCACTAAGAACTTCATAGAGTGATCATAATCTTGGTTTAAGATTCTATAGATGCCCCAATTATCTTGTGAGATTATATATTTTATTAGATTAAAAACTTGTGTTTGAAAATAATGAAATGAAATAAAATATTTCAAGTTGGGAGAGGCAATTTTTTTAAATGGTACGATGACTAATTTATTGAGAGAGGCATTGAAGTGATTTAAAAGTTAAGAAAAGAAGTAACAATGTTAAAGAAGGGGGTTGAGAACAAATACTGTTGAAACAAGCATAATTAAGGAGTTTGAAGAACAAATAAAGCTCATAAAAGAAGATATAAATTTATTGGCAAAAGAGAAAAAGGAAATGAAGTTTATGTTAATGAATATTGTAATAGGATTTATTGTGCTTATGGTACTTGTTATTTTCAACTATGTTATAGGGAAATTGTATTAAATTATATTTATATATGAATTATGTAATGTACAATTACATTATATAAAAATTGGTCATGCAGTGGAGAAAAACCAGCTTCTTGTTGAAAGCTTTATTCCCACATTAGAAATCGCCATATGTTAATCTCAATTTTTACTAATTTGTATGAAATATGGTTTAAATTACAATTATAAGGCAAAATAATCATAGTTTGTAGAATACATAAGAAAAGAAGAAACATATTACAAAATCATAATCATAAGAATAAAACAAAGCAAGCTAGATTGTTAGAAAGTTATTGGTCAGGTGGTTTGGTTATGTGTAAGTTTAAATTATTAACCCTTGATAATCTGCAAGCGCATGATTCGTTAGCGTAGTACCAAAGGTGTCGATTCTATGAAGAAGAAATTAATCTAATCATAAAATCTAAGGCTATAAATAAATAACATAAATTCAAGATGCACGAAACTAATACAAGAATTTAATTCAATTAATCAAATTAAGAATCAAATCATCATCATTACACCCAGTCCGAAGTTCCGTAGTGAAGGTGGGTCTGGGGAGGTCTGATAATACGCAACCTCACCCCTACATGGTAGAGAGGCTATTTCTAATAGACCCACATGTAGATATGACAGGAAAATAGTGATGCAGATTAAAAAAGTAAATAAGTAAAAATT
>JAOQMP010000008.1:34887767-34902619 GCA_027563575.1 Erythroxylum pedicellare
GTTTTTAACTCATTTTAGCTTTTTCGCTTCTGAATTATACCTAAAACCAAATATAAGAGAATGTCTTAAGCATTTCATATCATTAAACACTAAATGTTATGAAATAAATGCATAATCAATTAAGCACATATCAACATCTCCAAATCACCTAAACCTTATCTCTCTTAATTTATTAATAATGTTAGCTACCTTCAATCTTTCCCTTATCATTACATTCCATACCTTATTTCTTCTAGTAAGGTTGCACATCCATCGGAGTATTCTCATCTCCGTTACCATTGGCTTATGACTATGCACTTGTTTGATGGGCCAACATTTTGCCCTATAAAGCATGGCCGACCTAATCGCTAGGCGATAGAATTTACCTTTAACCTTAAGTAGTATCTTCTTGTCACACATAACTTCTAATGCACTTCTCCATTTAAGCCACCCAAATCTGATTCGGTGAACTATTTCTTCATCAATCTCATCGTTGCTATGGATGATAGAGCCCAGATATTTAAAACATTCCTTTTGTAGCAAATCTAGAGATAGGTCGATATAAATCCTCTCTATTAGGGTCAAACCTAATAGCAAAGTTCATAAATTGATAAAGCAATCCTAGAAACTTTAACCTGAATGATTTGGATTAATAAACTTGTGGATTAGTTGTTAGTAGTCTCGAGAGAGTTATTAACATAAGATATGAATTTCCACGATTCAATGGTCAATAAAACAATTGGATAATTAAAGGTTAATTATCTAAGGGTTTTAGGGGGATTTATTACCTAGACACTAATTCTTGATATTGATTGTTTTCTAAGTAACTTCATTTATTTTTGTGTTCAGTATTATTTCCTATTTATTTTAATTATTTAAGTACTATTTTTAATTAAAGACCAAAATTCAATTTGTAGGCTAGATAATAAAAGTGAGGTAATTACTAGTAATAATTTTCTTCGTGGGATCGACTCGTACTTATCTGTGCTAGCTGTACCTACACTGTGCACGTACAGTTAATTCAAATATTGACAAATAAAATTAGTCAATAATCTTCCTGCTTATTAACAATTAGGAAATAAAAATATGGACATACATGATACTTATTAGCCCATTAAGAAGCATTAGACATCCTAATTTGCTTATCATGAACAAAAGGTATTACTACTATGGCAACCTTAAGTTCTTTGGAAAGAGCTTGACATGCAGCAAAGTTAAAAGTTTCCTATAAATCAAAAAGCACAAAGTTTCCTTTTATCTTTTCATATAAAAGAAAATAATGATGATAGTAGCTAAATGAAGGTGAAAATAGTTAGATTGATTATCTACTTGCCTATTAATAATTAAAACATAAAAATTTAGACATGTAGAATATGTATAAACCCATTAAGAAGCATTAGACACCATAATTTTCTTATCTAGAATAAGAGAGCATTATTACCATAGTAACCTGCAACAGGAGACATGCTTAACTACCATATTGATATCAAAATTTAACATTAACGTTTGGATTAAAATATAGGTCAAACCATAACATTTTAAAACGTTTAAATTAGACTTTAATGTTTTTAATATGTTCAATTTAAACTTCAAATGGACAAAAATATTGAAAAGAACATGTTTTGATCTATTATGTGTCACATCCATATTGACATGACGTATATTTTTAATATTATTTATATGGATTCCACCTTGTCATATGATATAAAAAGTCAACTTATTTTAATAAAAATAATTAATATTAACATTCATTTTTAATTTTTATTTACTCCAACCTGACCTTATTTAGCTCTAATAACCTTAATTGAATCAAAATTTTGGCCCTATGAAACCATAATTTAAAAAGAATATTTGAATTGATTTAAGAAACACATAAATTTAAACGACACTTATGCTTATTCTCAAGATCTAAGAGCTCTTCATTGTCTTTAATAGATCCCTTCAGCATGCTCACCTCCGAATTAACAAGGATTTTTTGATTCTAAACTAAAGTAAACCTAAGAAGATGGTGCATAGCTTTTGGGTTTCTAATATTAACTAGAGAAAAACAAAAATATAAACAATCTTCTAAGGATAGTCCCTGAATCTTCTCCAGCATATTTGCAACCTTCTTTATATGATCATGTTTACACAATAAGTATGAACCAGCAAAATGATAAAATTTTCTAATAGCTAGAAGAAAGTAACATTAAGTAGTTTACCAACAAACAATTCAACCTAATCAAAGAAAGGAATTAGACCTAACTTTTTTACTTCATTAAAAGACTACTTTAAGCACTCAATGAGTTAAGCCAAATCTGCTGGTTAGATATGGTAATTAAGTCCAAGCAAAATTGACCTATAGTCAATAGACCAAACCCAATTTGATTGAGCCTTAGGTCGAGCTTGGGCTTAGGCTACCTAGACCCGATAGTTATAAGGAAAATAACATTGTTTTGTGGAAAATGATGTTGTTTTTTATTTTTTAATTTAAAAGATTTTAAAAGTTAGGCTGAGCTGGGTTGGGCAGATTCACGATTTGAGTTGCCTGAGTTCTAGCTTGGGGTCAGGCCGTTAGTTGCAAGGTAATTGTCAATCCTTTTAGATATCGTCTGCCTCTCCTATCAGTTCTTCTAAGAATATGTTTTACTTGTGATGATGCAACTGGAACATTCTGCCACCATTATAATTTAAAAAAATATTAAAAAATAATTGTTTGATATTTACATTTAACCTCATACCCACAACATCACTTGAAACTAAAACATCAAACTCATTATCTTAATCATTAAAAAAGTTAGCTTGCTTCCTATGAGTCTCTGGTGGTAAGGCACCATGAATCACAACAATGAAGCTTGGTATATTTCTGAATTGTCATTTTAACCTCAAAGATCTCTCTTCTTGAAAATGCAACTATACAGTCTCTAGATCAGACATTATAAAGATATCCTAACAGAATGTTGACTTTAATCAATGATGATTTGAATATATTATCATAATGTTGTTCATACAATTCATCCCCTGTTTCTAAATAGATGCTTCTGAAAAATAGAAAACTAAGGGGCAAATGATGAAGAAATTAGATTGAGAAATTATAAGTTTTGTTAAATTAGTATTACGTAGGATTATTTTAATCAAATTAGGAATATTAATGTTTAGGTTTATAATGAAATAAACAAAAATCAGAAAATTTTATTTTATGTTTAATTAAAATAAGTAGTCATCATAGACATATGGTAATGTGAAATTCATATAGCTAACAAAAAATAAGAAAAGATGTATTATGTCAATGCTAATATGACACATAACAAATGAATACATAATCCCTTAAATATTTTCGTTCATTTAGAGTTTAAATTAAGCAGTTTGAAAATATTAAAATTCACTTAAAATATTTTAAATTATTAGATTATAATAATTATATTAATATAAATATTAGAATTAAAAATACTTTTTTTAGTCGAAGAACATAACTTAGAAATGCGAACAAGGATAGAACTAAAAGAAAGATCTACAAGCGTAGCACAATAAGAAAAAAAGAAAAACAATGGAACCTAGACGATGACCCAATAAGATAACATAGTCAAAACAACTATTTAGTAGAGAAATATGTGAAAATGCAAGGCAAAAGAGGGGGGAAAGATATTAATGGAATAATTGGGATAAAAATAAATCATCTAGCTTAAAACATGATGCCTTTAGGCTTGGCATTTTCTATACCAGTTCAACTCAATCCAACTTGGCCCATCCGAAGTTAATGAGCTTGGCCCAATTTGATTGGGTTTTAAGTCGATCCCTTTTTTTAAAATTTTAAGCTTCAAACAAAACTTGAGTTTGGGCATTTTGATCTGCCTGACCCAAGGGTCAAATCTCACATTTAAATATTATGTGAAATGATATTCTTATTTTTAGACAAAATGATATCATTTTGTATATAAGATGTTGGAGTCTTTATGTCTATGTTGAAATGATATCATTTTGTATATAAGAAATTGGAGCCACCATGTCTATATTGTAGCAGTCATTTTTGTGATGACTCGAGACATAAGATGGAGGAGTTATATTTTTATTATCAAAAGTTGTGTAATGATCCGACTCAAGAACATGTTGATATCATTACATAATTCTGATATGATTTATTTAATGATTATCAACTTAGATTGAATAAATATTAGGATCACAATAATTCAATTTTAGCTTCATCTGTAATTCATATGATAGGTATGAGTCCTGAATTTGTGCATTTCATTAAAAAATGCTAGGACTTCTTATAGTAGGATGGAGTTGGACAACTATTTGGAAGCAGATATTATGACCTTGGTTGAAAATGTGCAATTCAATATACTGATATGGTGGAATAAATAAGGAGTACTTTTTTTTATTATGCAAACAATTGTACGATACCTCTTAGCAATTTTAGTATCTACTATTGCTTTAGAGTCTACTTTTAATACTGGTCGTTGGATAGTTAGTTATCATCATGCTCAATTTCATACTAATACTGTGAAAGCCTTTATGTACATCCAAAGTTGGTTAGGTGATGAAAATATTTAGGGTAAACTCTATTCTTTATGAAATATTAGTTTTGTTTACCTTGATAAATTTAACAATCGTATATTATATTATCTTATTTTATTTTTTCAATATTAATACAAGTATGGAGACTAGTCTTTCAACTGAAAATTTCCTCAAACAAATGTCTAATGATGATGGTATATTTAATTGTTACTTATTATATGTTAAATATTCATTTAATGTAATTATTACGTAATCCAATATAATTTACATAACACTGTTTCTTTATGTAGATCTACTGACAATCCTAATTTTAATGGTTAGTTTGCCCCTATCTTCTACTATGAGTTTGTTTTCTTTAATCTTTATTTCTTGTTTCACTATTTTTTATGTGATTGTTTTGACTTTTTAGAATTGAAGATATAAATCCTTACTTGCATGCTTTTATGTAGCTTGTCAAAGAAAATACCATACTATTGTTTTTGCCCATTTGCTCAACTTTAGTCTCCCGTTATAATTGATTTTTTAAATGTTTTCATTTGAATAATAATAACATTATGATATTATTTTATTTTGAAAATAACAATAATGATATTTTGGTACTCGTAATATTATGATATTATTTTATTTTGAAAATAACAATAATGGTATTTTGGTACTCGTTCCATCTACAAGCTCATAAATTGATATTATTCTTTCATGTTTAAATGGACCAAGCCTTATATCATTATTAGATGTAGATAAGCGAATGGTGACAAAAAAGAGATAATAATTTAAAGCAACAATATTTTTAAAAATCAAGCAAATAGATATTAATTAACTTTTTTTTCAAATGTAAGATATTGAACTTAACAATATTAATACAATAAAGAAATGAAATGAATAAGGATCCTTTATTAGAGTTGACATAATTTAATAAAAATGAGCAATTTAGTATATCAAGGCTATATTTAAAGTTTGAGCTTAAAAATCTGTAATGTTAGTATGTTTTAGAAAAATGAATGAGCTAAAAATCACTTTTTCTATATAAAATGAAACATATTAATTTTTTTAATGAAAATGGATTTCAGTATAACAAAGTAAGTTATAACATTTTTACCTAATCTTTGTTCTTTTGACAAACATATTTACTGATTTTTACTGTATATTTGAAATTTATATGAAAAATGTTCATTAATATATATAAAATTTGTGATAACGTTCGTATTATTTATAAAAAATAAGGAATATTTACAATAAATATTATTTGTGGTTTCAATTATCTAAGATAAAATCTTTTATAAAAAATGTTTATAAATGATATAAATTTAAATAATTAAAAAAAATGCCCTTACCCTGAAGTCTGATCGAATCGAATTTCGAACTATGCGCAAGTAAGTCGGACCTGAATTTAGACCGCACGTCCCGAGCCAATTGTGCCTCAACCCTGAGGGCGCTCGGGATGGCGTAGACGATTGGCCAGGAATGGAGCATCTCATCCGTCGATAAGAAACACAAAGAGGCTCACATCTCTGCCGTACGTTTAGCTTCATTTGTGTACGGAATTCATGTTCTCTAAATGGCAGATTCTGATTGGTCAACTGCTCAACTCCGCTGATGAATATCTTTAGTCGTTGGTGAGCGTGGACGAGTTATGAGCGTCAAATTTAGCAGTAAAAGTAGGCAAACTTTGACAGCTGAGATTCCATAACGTGCAGATGCATACGCAGGAGCATAATCTTTTTTTTTTTTTCCCCATTCTTTTCGCATTCCGTTATAGCTATTTGCCTTTCACTCTTCGTACAACATCGTGGATTGAGTCCCAGAGATTTAATAGCCTGGAATAGTAGGGTTCAGTGTAGTTCGTGTTTCCATTTCGGTCGTTCAGAAACAAGGCCTAATTTTTCTGAATCCCTGCCCCTTCTTGGTTTATGCGCCGCTAATGTATTCCCTGGCAAAACTCACATCATCAATTTCAAATGGGACTTGCCCAGGGGACGCACGAGTACTTTGGATTTGGTTTTGAAAATGATACCCATTTCTCTCTAGAATTCTCATCTTCCATAAAACGACTGTTTTTGATTGACAAAGGAAATTCATCTTATTTTACGATTGATTCAGAAAGTTGATTGACCTAGCAACATTTGGTGTTCTTATTTTCTTTCCTTTGACTAATTTTTCCGCTTCGCTCGTCTGATGTTTTCTCCATACGATTGTACAAGAGCTCAAAAATGGACAAAGGAAGAGCTCAAATCAACAAGATCATTCGCCAGAGATCTAGGGTTTGTGGAAGTTCGAACTTCCAAAGAAGAAGCCTAATGCTTCATGTGTGAAAAAGAAAACACATAGATGAAAAGTAAACGAAATACGAGGGAGGGATGAGATTTTGTGACAGTTAAATATTGCCACGTGGTCGCCCGTGTAATCAACTTTATTGCATCCGGTGTTCAGAACACAGAGGCAATCTCGAAATAAACATTTAAAATGAGTCATTGTCAATTAGCTTCGGAGCGCAAGACGGTTCACCCAATACGGCCCTAGAGACGGCGCTTCCCGGTAACGCAAGGTTTCTATCACTTCTTCTCTCCATCCCTCTCTTTTATAATTGTCATTACCAGGCCATTAATTATTGTGTTTGTTTCAATTTTTTGTGTTTGTTTTAAGGTTTCAGGTGCAGTTTGGTTTTCATCCTGATCCTATGATTTATTCTTTTGGCGTCCTGATATAGGTTTGTTTCCTTAGCTTAATTTACTCTTTTTTTTTTCTTCCTCGAGTTAAAATCACAAAACGGGATCAGTTTGTGATTCTATTGCATTTCACATTCTTTTCGGATTTTGGGTTGGTAGTTGACATTAACTGATATGGGTTGGATTTGCAATCTTTTTTTCATCTTCTTAATTTGGACGCACTGAACTTGTGATTTGGGAGATGTATTACCACCGTTCGGCGTGAGTTGTTTCTGTGTGGTTAAAATGCCTGTAAAATATTGTTGCCTGGAATCAGATTATTGTAACTAGGACTTGTGGTGCAATTCCTCGTGTATTTTGAAATAAACCCGTTGGGTTAGCGAATGGGAGAAGCTTTTCTTACGTCTTCTTTTTCTCTTTTATTTTTGATACTTCCGAATTGAAGAGGTTGAGAAAAGAGTACATGCTTGATGTTAACATTTCAGTGTTAGTACTTAGTTGTAATGGTTCTCTATTGCTTTCTAAGGTTCATCGCACAAAACATGGCTTCATCTCTTTCGTAGTTAATTCACCCAAATGTGATTCAGCCTCCTTTCTGTAACAGTTTAATTACAGAGTACACCCGTCGTAATTAGTTTCAAGTACATCGTGAGACACGCGCTCATATGAGTTTGTTACTTGCTCACTTTGTTGTGTATCTACATCATTTCCTTGAGTCTCGAACGTTACTCTTCACTTACATTATTTTTTTGTTTCGTATTTTTTCTTTTTTCTTTTAATTGTTGCTTATTTTATTTACTTTTGTCTATTTATTTATTTACTTATTTTTATCTTTATTTTCCGTTTATTTTTTTATGTATATTTTCATTTTTTTCATTTATGAAGATGTTTATGTTTTTTAACCGTTTTCTTTTTTTAGTATATCTATCGAAAGCAATCTCTCTACTAATTAAAAATAAGGCTATGTATTTTTGGACTTTTTCAAACCTCGCGTCTTAGTGGGATTTTTATTGGATTGTTGTTGTTGTTTTACATTTTGACTTATTATTATCGTTTTCTTCTGTTTATCGATAGTGCCTGCTGCTTGTATTTTTGTCCATGTATGTTAGAGCTAAAAGGTAGTACTTTTCTTTATCACATTAACCTTGTATGAAAATGATCTTATTTATGTCAGTGAATGGGTTATGGCTGATTCATTACCATTATCTGGCGATAAAAGGGAGAGCAAACTATGGAAAGGGATATTTGCCGTGGTTGGAATAATGAGCACTCTTGTTATCTATGGTGTTCTACAGGTAATTTAGCTACATTTACAAACTTATATTGGGTAACATATTTTCGTTTATGTATGGTAAAATCAATTATTGCACGCTGGTTAATAAACATATTATGGAAACTACAAGATATTTCTTGAGATAAATTACATACTTGCATATAATTGCAACAATTACATACTCACATTATATACTCATGTGACATATGCAACATAGTTCTGCATGACGTGTGTGGGCATGAATGTATATATGTTTTTGAATAAGGGCAACAAGCAAGACTGATTAGGGAGGTTCCACTTATCATTTGAATATAACATCAAGTGTTTTGGTGCTTAATTATAAAGGAAACTGTGCTGGAGGTGGACTAATCTTGTATTTGTTTTGGATCAGAGTTTTAACCTCAGTCACTATAAATGCCTTCAGCTGACTTGTCATCTTGGTTTTGGATGGTAATGGAAGACTAGTTGTTAATACATGAGGAGAATAGTGATTTTGCTTTTAGCTTCTCTTTGTTGTGAGAGCACATTTCTATGCATCTAATACTCGTGTATGTGATAATTAATATGCTGTTTTCTTTTCTTTTTGTGATTTTATTGTTTTATCCTACTCATAGCTTGAATATATTCAGGAAGAATTCACATGCAATTCTTTATTTTGTAGGAAAAGATAATGAGAGTGCCATATGGAGCTAACAAAGAATACTTTAAGTTCTCCTTATTTCTAGTTTTCTGCAACCGCATCACAACATCTGTTGTCTCTGCTGTTGTTCTATTGGTAAGAAATATTGTTGATCAATTTATGTTTGATGCTCTATTTTTCTATTTAAGTTGGTCATTGTCACTGTCTGGACTAGGAATGTTACGTGAGATATATAGTGCACCTGCCATTTAAAGGAGACGGAAAACTGTGGATATGACATAATGCAAAACTTATTTGAGAAAAGTTTTCTGTGCCTTTTAGGCAAGGAGAAAGGCGTTGGATCCTGTTGCTCCAGTTTACAAGTACTGTGTCATTTCATTATCAAACATTCTGACCACAACGTGTCAGTATGAGGTAAGTTTCCTTTTCAAGGTGATGCCTGAAAGATATATGGAAAATCTCCTCATCATGAACAAGTTTTCTGAAAATTTAAGCTAGAAGTTTTCATGCTTATCCTATTCCCATGGTCAACATTATGCTATGTTGATAATACAGATCCAGTTACAATATGTGCCGTTTGCAGGCTCTTAAATATGTCAGTTTTCCGGTTCAGACTCTTGCAAAGTGCGCCAAAATGATTCCTGTCATGGTAAGTTTGATTAGCTATAAATCATTAACTTTTCATTCAAATTCTTAGACAACAATAGTTCTTCGATCCTGTTTTTTACTTGTAATAGGTAATTAATATTTGTGCCTCTTGTTATTTCAACTTCTTCTATAAATCTTAACTTCGGACAAAAGTGCAATTTGCATTTTCTGTTCCTGCTTATGACGATGTTCCTTATCATCATAAAATAAACCAGTCCACTTGAATAATTTTGCACATATTAAGTGATCAAGTGTTATCTGTTTAATGAAAGAGATTCTTAAGTCATTAGATCACATTGTGCCTGTAACCTATTTCACATGCTTGGGTAATTAACATCACTGTTTGATTTTTTGGATAGATAAGTTCCACAACCACTTGTGGTTTGTCACATGCATGAATGTTTGATATGGCTTGTCAATTTAAGTAGTTTTAAGCAAGGATTTAGGAGTTTGTTGCACATAGTCATGGCCTCCTCAGATGTCCCCCTTTTATGGTTATCATTAGAAAGTCTTCTTGCTGAACGGCATTACAGTCGTCTGAATAGTCTACTCAACTCATTGAACAACATGAAAAGTACTGATGCAGTAAGTAGTAAAAGATAATTTTGGTTTCGTAACAAGTTTTGATTATAATTTTGGTTTCGTAATAAGTTTTGATTGTTTAGACTTTCGATAAAAATTGTTCCACTTGCTTGTAACTTTTGGCCTGCAATTTGACCATCAGCTTAGCATTTAGTTTACAACTTGCTCATTTGGGTTTGTATTGTTTTGTGCAGATCTGGGGAATGGTCATCATGCAAAAGAAGTACAAGGGAATGGACTACCTGATAGCTTTCCTGGTGACCGTAGGTTGTTCAGTTTTCATTCTGTTTCCGGTAATTTTGTTGATCTGTTATTCAGCTCTGTAACATCATTCTAGCATCTACTTAATACTCTATATCCCTTGAGGAGTGGTGGCATCATCAACTGGTTATCAACTTTATTTATTTTCTTTTAATTTTATCCACTACATATGTGGTTTTGTCTACTAAACTAAGTCTAACTTCGTTATTTGGTGCAGGCTGGTATTGATGTCAGTCCATACAGTAGTGGAAGAGAAAACACTGTTTGGGGAGTTTCTCTGATGCTTGGTTATCTTGGGTATCAATAGAAACTTATTACTTTTTATCATACGTTAACAGATTGTGTTTGCTAATGATGGCATAAATTGGAAGAGTTGAATAAGACCTATAATAGTAGGCACCATTGTATAAAACTACATGAAATATCTCCTTTTTCACTGCTTATTGTAGGAAATATGAACATAGTTAATTTTATATTTCACAACTTTTTTAAAACTAATTTATTGTTCGGATAGGGAAATGTTGAATTGAGCGGCATTTAGTATTCAAGAGAATACTGAATACTCTTTTTAAGTTGTTAAATTCTAATTTCTGATGAGAGTGGTCACAATGTTGTGCTGGCATTAAAGTTCTTGTTTATGCATTTAACAGATTTGATGGCTTCACAAGCACATTCCAGGATAAACTATTTAAGGGTTACAATATGGAAATACACACACAGATTTTTTACACGACAACATGTTCTTGTATTCTGAGCTTTGCAGGTGAGGGTCTGATCTAACCCAATCTCTCTCTCTTAAAGTTGTCGCTGATCTTAGATTTATCGTCTGCTTTGTTTAGTTTATATGGACTGGTGGTAATTTATATTTGTAGTTACAGGTCCCTTGGAAATGTTTTTTCCCAATTTGCAAAAGCAATCACATTTTCTATAATTTCGTGATTTTACATAGACGCTAGGATTATTCTTATGACACTCAAAATTTTACAGCCTGGAGTTGGAATGTTCACTACGATCTATCAATGCTCCTATTGAGCAAAGTAAGAACTATGTGTCAAATGAAGTAGATACCAGTAACAGCATTTGCAAACTTTAAAATTTTCATTGTCTTGCTGTTTAAGATGAAGAAGTTTTGTGTCATTGGTTGTTGATTGAATTGTTTAAGTCCGTTTCTTTCATTGTAGGCCTTATTTTGCAAGGACACTTAACCCCAGCATTAGACTTTGTTTATCGGCATCATGACTGTCTATTTGACATAGTGTTGCTTTCTACTGTAAGCCATCTGCTCTTGACTTGAGTGACATAAACCAAATTTCCCTTTTTTTTTTTTCAGTTATAGAGTCAATGATCTTGATGGATAAAATTCTATGCAACATCTGAGGAATGATTATTGTTCCGTACAGGTAGCAACTGCTAGTCAATTTTTCATTTCTTACACAATCCGCACATTTGGTGCACTCACCTTTGCTGCCATAATGACTACAAGACAGGTAAAAATATAATAATCTCTTAAAGAACTGATAATTATCCTCTTCAAACTCCTCCCTTTCCTATCCTGCTTTTGTCAATAATTTACCTTTTCTTATTCTTTTTTCATTCAAGTTGGTAAGCATCATGCTGTCATGCCTTTGGTTTGCTCATCCTCTTAGCTGGGAACAATGGATTGGAGCTGTATGTTTTCTGATCTCCATGTGTTGATGTTATTAAAATTTCTCCTTTGAGATGTTCTTTTATTATTATTCTTCAATTTAAACTCCTCCACGTTGCCATACCTTTAACAGGTTGTCGTCTTTGGTTCTCTATATGCCAAGAACTTACTCAGAGCTGCATCTCCAAAGCCCCCGACATCAGACCAGGCATGAAATGGAGCTTCCAGTCCGGTAAAGCAAAACCCTTGGTGTTTGTTTGATTATTTTATAGTTTTTGGATTTTTACTGCCTCCAATTTTACAACGTGAGGCGGATATGGTTATCGTAGAAAGATGCATAACTGCAGTCTAGAATTTGTATGCAAGGCCCAAAGGGATGGTTTGTACGAGTCTAGGCAGCAAGACATGCCAATCACGAAAGCATCTCACTGAGATGCAGTTGAAAGAGTTTTGTTGGGAAACAAAGTCACATGGCAATTTTTGTGTAGAGATTATTTTTATTATTATTTTATACCAACAGGGTTTACTGCTCTGATCCTTTTATGTTTGGGATGCAGACATTGCCTCAGCCTGAATTCTTAAAGTAAAATATTAGCTGTAATAATTTTTCATGTGGTGGATTCTAAAATTGAATAGAGAACATTAAGGAAACGTTAGGCTAGACTTTTGGAAACAGCGCAAGTGCATAAAGATTTTAAGGGTATTATGCTATTCTGTCGGAAAGCAAAAACAAGTATCGGTTCGCTTCTGGATAAAGATGTCTTGTTAAAATTGAAGTTGAATGACACGAAAGATGTAAATAGTCAACTAACTTGCCTCATTTCCTATTTAATTATAGTATCAAGGGAAGTATCTTTTGTTAAAGAATAAATAATTTTCAAGATTTATTTAAATAAATAATTTTCAAGATTTATTTAATTAGTTTCCATCTTTTAAATTGTTTTAGTTTACTGTCTTTCTTAATATTTTGTCGATGTGATGATGGAGGACATGACTATTGACACCTTGGTAGCTTACTTTGCATTTTTATTCGTTGACATATAAAAATTTGTCATTGAGTTTCTAAGCTTTATGTATTTGTTGAGTTTTCTATGTTTACAAACTAATCTCTCTATTTGAGAAATGGGACTTGCACTTCTTTTTTAACTCCTACATGTTACAATACATATATATTTTACTTATGATAATTACTTAAGCATTAGGCTCATTAGTTTAGTGATATGGATGGTTATAAGCTAATTACTGGTGCAACATTACCTACTAGTGTTGGACAAGGACATTGTGGGAAGAATATATACCACAACTATTTTTCCAACATTAAGGAACTCTTGGAATCAAGGGAGGAAAAGAAAGAAAACATTGCTATGTACAGGCATTCATCAATCACAACCCTAACCATGGCCAATTTAGAAAATTATAGGAAAAGTAAGAGGAATCAAATTCTAAATTCTTACATCTTTCTTAAAATTAAAATGCAAATGTTCATGGTATTTATAGAATGACAAGAGTTAGTATTCTCCAAATTCCAGAAATCATTACTCTTAGAATTACCGTCTCAAATGCTATAATATTAAAATAACAAAGTCAGTATTCACAAATTTAACACTCTTAGCACTTCAATTTAGTGAATTTCATAGGAGTTTTATATGCTTTTTTTCTCGTTGTCCTCACCCTTGCATTTGTTTCATCCTAAGAAGATAGTAACACTCTTTCATTTAATTGACTTTATCATTGGTGGTAGGCTCGATGGATTAATAGTGAAACTATTTGATGTTGACTTGACATCTACATTTGAAATTATCCAGTGTTATTTCTCCTCCTTGTGTAAATAATCGTCACATCGATGAAAAATAGTTAAGCATATTTAAGAAATATAATTGAAAGATAACAAAATAATATAATATTTGTTAGATACTAATTTACTCAAATTTTTAGGCCTATAAGTTGCAACTTGTTATGACATACATTTCATTGGATATACACTTTTATTATGTCTTCGTTAGAGATATACTTGATAAGTCATTTTCATTCCTTTCTTTGACAACTTGTTGCATTTGGTGGAATTCTCACATTCTTCTTTTCTTCATTCTTTTTTGTTTTGCCTCACATTTTTTTGAGTAGAGTAGAGGTGGTAATAATGAATTATGTTTGGTTTTAAGCCATAACTTCTCTCCTTAGATTGGCTCCATCATATATTGATAAACTTGTCGATTTTTATCTTTCATAAACCAACGTGACATATATTTTTAATAGGTTGTCGTCTTTGGTTCTCTATACGCTTTGAACTTACTCAAGGCTACATCTCCAAGCCCATGACATTAAACCAGGCATGAAATGGAGCTTCCACTCTCATAAAGCAAAACCCTTATGAACTGTTTGATTCAAGGGAATAGCTACTCTTTTCCTAGCATATTCTTATTCCATTTTTTAAACTTGTGTTTGGTTAGAAACAAACACAAAATAAATAATCATCAAGAATATGTATTCTGTAACTTTGAAGAATAACTAATACCAATCCCTATCTATCTTTATCTATTCTAAGAATTACTATTCTTAACCAAGACAACTTTATCTTTTTTCCATTACTTCTCTTAATAATAAAAACAAGGATAAAATAATTGATAAAATTAATAATAATAAGTAGAAAATTTGTAATAATAATTA
>JAOQMP010000008.1:34902719-34912854 GCA_027563575.1 Erythroxylum pedicellare
TACTTTCATTTCCTACACTCATCTTATACACCATTTCATTACTATTTCAAACTCCAAAACTCATTTCTACAATATCTGATCACTAATAATCATCAAAACTAAAATAACACTATAACCAAAATTTTCATCCCATCAACACTGTATTCATGAATATATAAATGTAAAGGTCATGTTTATGCAACTAACAAAAATCCATTAAATAATTTCATGAATCAACAACTCTAAAGAATTTATTCATTACTTACTTGTTGAAAACTCCAAAAGCTTCAACTATCTCCAAGCCGTAACTCCATACAAAACTCACGTATTTACTGTGCAAAATGACCAGGTTCTAGTTTTTCTTAGGGCAGAAGAAACCACTTGCAAGGTGGGGTTGGTATTGGAGAAGGAAAAGCACAGAAATCTTTTAGAAGGATATTTGATGAAAAACTTTGTGTAATAGAGGAACTTCGAAGAAGATGATAAAGATGAAAGAACTTAGAAATATCACTTAACCTTTATAACTCTTCAGATAAGATAACTTACTTTCTACAAGGTTCTAAAAATCACTTTGTCAGTGACACTTGTCACTTTCCTGCGCCTAAACTCTAACCAAGTTCCTTTTGAAATAATTTCCTTAATTCTCATTTTTATAATCCAAGTATCTCCAATATCCTTTTAATTCCTTTTCCTAATTTTCCAAAATACTCTATAATTTTCGAAATTCACTAAAATTCACCTAAGTTCAAAAATATCACAATTCCACTAATCAATAATATTTAAATTCACAAAATTCTCAAAAATCACAACTCATTCTAAATATACTCGAAAAATGTCAATGAATGCATGTATAGTCATATGAATGTGCAAAAATGTGCATGTCCCAATTAACTCATGCATGATGTGCATTTTCCTGATTTCTCATAAATTTCCCATAAATTACAATTCTAGCCCTAACATGGGTAACGGGATGTCACATCGATGTGTTTTAATTCCAATAACATAACATGCATCACTCCTATCTTTCATCTTAAAGTTTTTAGTGAGAATTGCTTTACCTTATGTAACATGTTATCATTGGTTCTAAGTAAAATGTCGTCAACATATAGGACAAGGAAACAAATCTTACTACTAATAACCTTTTGGTATATGCATTCATCCACAATGTTCTCTTTGAAACTGAATAATGATAACATTATGGAACTTTAAATACCACTGATGAGAGGTTTGTTTCAACCTATATAATAATTTATTAAGCTTGCAAAAAAAAATTCACCTCTATTGCAGGATAATCCTTCATCTTCTATCATATAAACCTCTTCCTCTAGATCATCATTAAGAAATGTCATTTTCATGTCCATTCATTTCAACTTCAAATCAAAATATGCAATCAATGCTAAGATTATATGGAGAGAATCCTTCCTAGATATAAAATAAAAGGTCTCTATGGAATCAATTCCTTCCTTTTGAGTGAATCCCTTTGCAATAGTCTTGCCTTATATCACTCAATGTTGCCTAATGAGTATTCCTTAGTCTTTAAAGCCCATTTACATCTTGTGGGTTTTACCCCTTAAGATATGCCGCCAACGTTCACCTGAGCCAGGATCGAACTCTCTATAAGATTCTTAGTTGCATTACTTATAGCTTCGTTATTTATAAACAATGCGGATTCGGGACCTAAAAGATCGAATGCAAGGAGACATAGACAAGTCAATCCCTTATGACTTCCAAGGTACTACGAATTCATCATTCAAATGGAAGTAGACTACTTAAGAATTTAACATTTCATTTAGGGATTGCTCCTTTTTTTTAGTAATATTAACTTACCCACAAATCTTTACTCTTTATAGAGTTCATCTCATCTTTCATGAAATCATACCATAAGTCTGATTCTTTACATCTTATGGTTTGTGAAAATGATTTAGGATCATTTTAGCTCCAATATTTAAGTCATTTTCTTATAGATACACCATATAATCACTAGAAATTGCTAATTCTTTTCTTCTAGCAGATCTTTTAATATTGTCTCAACATTCTCACTAAAAGGTTCTTATATAATTGGCTGTTCGGTATTTTCACTTAATTCTTGAGCAACTAGATCTATTGTATTTTTAGTATCTTATCGAATTTCCTAATTATCATTCACTATTTGTTGAGTTTCGATAGCTGGTTGCAAAACATGTGTTTAAACTTAACGGATTTTATGAATGATAATCATCTTAGTACCGAAAGTGGAAGATTTGGTACTTGAATATTCCTTTTCAAAAACTATATCCTAAAATTGATCCCTTTCACTAATTAAGTCATTATTAAGAAACTATGCATTTATTAATTCCACAAATCTAGTATGATGAAATAGACAATAAATTGTTATCCTTTTGACCTTTCAACACATTCACAAAATACCCATTAATGGTCCTTGGATGCAATTTCTTCTCTTGTGGATTATAAACCCTTATTTTATACGACATCCCTAAATGGGTACATGTTGCCACTCAAACCTTTAAATAATTCAAAAGGCATTTTTGATGCCGGTTGTGTTATAAACCAGCTTAATATAAGCACTTACGTTTTAAAAGCTTTAGTACACAAAGACTTATGAAGTTTAGAGCTACTTAGCATACTTTGTAATGTGTCTAATAAAGTTTTCTTCTTTAAGTCACAACATTTTGGTTTAGGGAATCAAACATGGTATATTGGGCACCAACCCCATTTTCTTAAATAAACTTCACAAATGGACTAGATGTGAATCTATCTTTAGTGTATCTACCATAATATTCTCCACCTCTATCTGATATCAAATTTTAATTTTCTTACCAAATTTTTTTTCTACTTTAGGCTTGAAAGCTTTAAAGATGTCTAATGCTTCGTTCTTATTATAAAGTAGGTACAAATGAATATATCATAAGTAATCATTTATAGAAGAGATGTGACCATACGGGTCTATATCTATACTATATATATTCGTACGTATGATCTCCAATATGTTTGAACTTTTATAGGCAACTTTTTGTGTCTTATTGTTCTATTTATGCAGTTTAGCCAGTTTCAAAATCAGTTAAATCTAAAATACAAAGTACTCCATCCTTTTCTAGTGTTTTGATTCTCTCTATACAAATGTGTCCTCATATCCTGTTCCATAATAGAAGAAGCTTTATCTTTTAATTCCAACATGCATATGTATTACATTATAGCAGACATTATTTTGCAAATCTAATCTAAAGATACCACTTAAAATTGTACCATTTCTAATATTTTTTTTTTAAAATTAACTTTACTAATATTGCATTGAAAAGTAAAGAATATCTAAATTGTACAAGCCTTGAAACATAAATTAGATTTCTAGAAAAGTTTAAAATATAAAAACTTTTTCTAACTTAAAAAATCTCCACTCTTTAGCATGAGAATCCCCAATGGCCTTTATATATAAGCAAATCTTATTTCTGAAAAATATATCTGCTCACTTTCCATTGATTTCCTTAGATTTTGTAAGCCCCGTTACACATTTCTAATGTGAATAGTATGATCAAAATAAATCCGCCATATGTCATGAAAAATGTTAGCCTTATTGGATTTAAAATAGACAAGTGAGATTTTAGTACCTTTAGACTCAAGCCATTTCTTGTACTTTTCATAATCCTTTATCATGTGCCATTTCTTTTTATAAAGATAAAACTTAGATTCCTTTTTGCTATTTGCTTGGGTGGGCATTTTTAACTTTCCTCTTTGGTTTGATTTGACTCTTTCCTTGGATTGTTATATGTCCACTACTAGAATTTTCCCATTGTTCCACCTAACAACCTTCCCTCCCTTTGTGCACATTTGGCCATTTTTCTTTATATGTATTAAAAGATATTCTAAAGGGACTATATGGTTGTGGGAGTGTGTTCAAAATATAGAGCACAAGGAAAGAATCTAACATTCAACTTCAAGTGTCTTCATTTGACCCACAATGTCTTGTAACTTTATGATGTGCTCGCGCAAACCTTGAACAATGATGGGGACCTTAGTGTCCCAAGTTGTCCTTATATAGGCAAGTTTCTATCAAACTAGACATTTAACTCGGGAAATGGCTACCTGAAATCATGATAACATTACCAGTACTCTGATGAACATTAACAAGCTTCATTGTAATCGTTAGGCTACTCTTACAGTAGCAAGATAACTTTAACAATTGTGGTTTTTGATTTAAAATTCAAGTTTCACCTAAACTTTTTTCTTATATGTTCTATTCAACCATTGAATTCATAGTTATATTTTTGTTTAAACTAACAAGCAATTTAGTAACAATAAAATTATCCCTTTCAATATTGTTTTGAAGAATTAAGGTAATTAGACAATTAATGAAAATGAATAATATGTTAGAAGCCTATATCTCTCATAAAATTTCTAAATTTAGGGACTAAGTACATGTTTCACACATGTCTTTATCTCTGTTCTTGTAATTCCTGTGTACAGGTGGCAACATCTTTTACCTTCATTTGTTGTTGAAGTAATGAGTAATCATGTTGTGTCACATGAAAAAAGCACTATTATTTCGTCTTTCATAGTGGTATGATTCTTTCTTCGTCATTCTACATTTACCTAGAAACATCAAATTGATGGTGATGTCTTAACAGAACAAAATAATTTAAGGAACACATGGTTGGTGTAATATAACAACTTGCAAATTCTTCTTTTAATTGAGAAAAATTATGAAAATAATGAAGGTCTATTATATTTTTATTTCAAGTTTTATTATCTAAATTCAATAAAAATATCCCGTTTAGTTTATTAACTAAAAACATATAGTGCTTAATTATTTAAAATTAATAATTATTAAAAATTATGACTAATATAATATAATTTATTGTTGGGTAGTTATACAATGTAAACTTTAGCAAATAACTAGTTGTAAATATTTTCTTCGTAATTGCTTGATTTTAGGCATGCGATAGGAAGACATAGTTGTATATATTATTGTATACAACATTGTGTTTGATGAATGAGAAAAAAAAATTTCCTACAAAAACTTTATCAAAATCTTATGGTATTCATTAAATGTTAGAACCAACAGAACCATAGATATTCGATTCTGACCACCATGAACAGTGGAGAAGACAGCGAGAAGAAGAGTGAAAGGAATAACAAAGAATTAGTGATCCTTTCACCATATTACCTGCACCCATCGGACTATTCGGGAACACTGATCACACCTGTGCAAGTTGATAACTATAAAGAATAGGGAAGAGCAATACAGAATACACTACAGGCTAAGAAAAAGCTCATGTTCATTGAAAGAAGTTTGGTTGATTCACCAGAGATTGAAGAGTGGTAGATGGTGAACTTGATGCTAGTTGCTTAGATCCTGAATACAATCGAATAGAACTTACTTTCCACATTAACTTATAAAGAGAACATGCGAGAATTATGGCACGAATTTTGATAAAGGTTTTCTATTGGGAAGGGACTAAACAGTTACTAGCTCAAGATTGGTCATGTCACCTGCAAGTAGGAAGGGCAGGCTATCGTAAAATACTTCAGAAAGTTGAAAATCATGTGGGAGATGTTGGTTAATTATGAACAAGTCCCTGCATGTTGATTTAGTGGCTGCAAGTGCAATATAGCGAATGAACTAGAGAATAAGTATGAGAAAACATAGATATATTAGTTCTTCATAGTACTGGGTGATGTTATGTACGGGACTATGTAGTCCACTATTTTAAGTATGGAACTGTTACTAAGCTTAGCCGAGTATACTTAATGGTCATACCAGTGGAATGACACCAAAACATAGCACGAAATAAGGAAGAACTAGGAAACACTGTGGGTTTTATGACCCAAGCAGGTGTAGGTGTTGGGCCAATGTTGTATGACCTCGTTCTATATGCTGAAGCTACGGAATCACAGACGTAAGTGATAACAAAAACTTTGGAGGTATTTTGTAAAGCTTCAGGAAAGAAAGTTGATACTGCTAAAACTCGATTTTTTCTCTAAGAACATTTCTCGAGAAAATGCTCATCACCTCAGTCAAGCCCTGCATATTACATGTACGAACAATCTTGGAAAGTGTTTAAGAGTTTCGTTGATTCATGAGCATACAACGAGGAATACCTACTAGTACATCCTCGATAAAGCACAAAAGAAACTTGCAAGAAGACGTGCAAGGGTTTTTTACTTTAGCGGGGTAAGTTACTTTAACCCAATCAGAAATTTCGTCCCGCCCAATTTTCACGATGCAAATGGTGAGACTTCCGAGGCAACTTTGTGATGATTTGGAGCGAATCATGAGGCATTTTATATGAGATTCAACGAGAGAGCATAGGAAAATGCATTTAGTTAAATGGGAAATAGTGTGTCAACCCAAAAAAGTAGGAGGTTTAGGGATGAAATGCATTCGTTCTTCCAATGATGTGCTACTGAAAAAGTTAAGATGGGCTTTGATTACTCATCCCATAACTTTATGGGTCCAGATCCTAAGGGCAAAATATCAAATAGATGCATATCATATCCCTTACATGCTAGATAGGAAAAAGTTTTCTTTCATTTGGAGGGGGATATCTACAACTTGGCAGTTTGTACACCAAAGTATAAAATGAAATCTAGGTAATGGACGGCATATTTTCTTCTGGCTAGATAATTAGGCGGATGGTTAGGCATCATTGATATTAGTGGCGACCTCTCCAATTCCTATTAGCAGTCTTTTCGCTACAATCGTAGATTTTACGATTGAAGTCAGCACCTGGCAGTGAAATTTGTTCTAAAAATATCTTCGTTCCATAGTTTGTATGGATATTACGACCATCCGTCCTAATGTAGAAGGCATAGAAGAAGATAAGCCAGTGTGGGGACATACTGATTATGGAAGGTTCACAGTGGCGTCAGCTTATGACTTAATCGAAGTTAATAACAAGGATGCTAGTAATAGAATATGGGAGTTAATCTGGAAAGGGGCTAGGCCCCAACAAATTAGGGCCTTTCTTTGGTTACTGGCTAAGAGAAAACTGTTGACCAATCAACAACGAGTGGCTCGCATATCATCATGGATAGCAATTGTCACTTTTGTGGGCAAGAAGAGTCAACATTCCATGCTTTATGGGATTGTCCGAGAGTGAAAACCTTCTGGTGTAAATTCCCCTTGAGGTGGTTGACTTGGAATTTTTTCAACAAGATGAGGGGATGTGGGTAAAATCTAATCTTATAAAGCACTTGCAAGTGAAGCAGGTAGAGTGGGTTACAATATATGAAGTAGCTTGCTAGTTTTTATGGCAATGGAGAAACAAAAGTCTTTTTAGGCTGAATTTATTTGCTCGGAATATGGTGTTATGGATTACGTTGATTGGATAGTTAGGATAAGAGCTATGGAAAGTTGCGTATTTAAGACAAAGGATTTGGCTGTGGGCAATTAAGTTGGTTAGACCAAACTGACGAAGGATTGGCTCAAATTAAATATAGATGGAGTGGTTAAACAAGGGTCTAACATTGTTACTGCTGGAGAATTAATTAGGGACTACCACGGACAGTGGTTTGGTGGATTTCTACAGAACATTGAAAGGGGTTCACCACTAGCTGTCGAACTCTAGAGAGTCCACTTGGGCCTTACACTGGCATGGATGCTTAGATATCGATGCGTTGTAGTTGAAGTGGATTCATTAAAGGTAATTAACATTCTTTCTTCTTCCAATATAGTTTTGTATGAGGATAATTTTTTAGTAGCAGATACCCGTGGTTTAATCTATCGAGCATAGGAGGTGCATTTTTAGCATGTATACCGCGAAGAAAACCAGTGTGCCAATAGGCTGGCTTCTCTATCAATTTTATCCAACCCAAGCCTGCATATACTTCAAGTTCCAACGGTCGTTATGGAGCTCATCCACCAAGACAAGCAAGGAGCTTTGTAACATAGAACCTTATGTTAGTAGGGTGTTTGTAGTTTGATTTATATGGGGTTTGTTTGTTTTATTATCCTTTGTATGTAAAAAAAAAAGACAAGGGCAGTAGTTATTCTTACTGTAGCATAATTGGCATAAAGTGAAGGAGTGTTTTCAAATCATTGGATATCTAAAATGGTGGGGTAATATACCTCAAGCAACTGGAAAAGAACTAGCCGCAACCAAGGAGGGATTTGTGCTGGTATATTTAGACGAGGTGCCCAAACGAATGAAATCCATACTACTACAACTAATGAGTAGCAAGCTGCTGCTATTAATGAATCTATCCATAACTAGAGACCAATGGGCAACACTGATTAACCTTTTGAATGCCCCATAAATCAGGAGGAATTGACTGTTTGTCCATTAAGAAAATTTTAAGTGACTAGTTAATTAACTTGAGAGCATCCCATCACATGATTGAGGACATTAACTTATTGATCATTGTTAACAAATTTGCGTCATGCCTAATAGGCTTCTTAAAGGGAACCAAACATTTGTGATGAAGGAAAATTGCATTTCGGTGAAGGAGTTTCTTCAAATAATGTCCAATAACAACATCCCAGTAGAAGTCCTACTATGCAAGGTTTAAAGAGGTTTAGAAGTACATAGTCTTACTCCTAACTAATAGAGAGGCTATTTTTAATAGATCCATATGAAAAAAATAAAAATATACTAAATAAATAAATAAATAATGTACAAATATAAAAATGAAAAATGAAAAATAATAAAAGATAAACATTAAAATAATAAATAAAAATAGACACTAAAGAGAATAATAATAAAATAAAAATAAATACATACATACGAATAAAAATATAAAAATAACTAATACAATAAATAACATATAACTCAAGGCAAAGAACAAAAATCAAAGATAACATAAGTAAATAAATACACAAATAAGAAAGAATACAAGTTAGTAAATAAATAAAACACAAAAGTCATCACAAAAAAAAGTATTTAGGCCAAGTAAGAAAATATTTAGGCTAAATAACTAATAGAGAAGCACTACATATTAAATGTTTAGGGTAAATGTATAAGACTTGAAAAATATTTAAAAGACCAATGAGAAAAAAGGGCCTCTCTATATAAGATCTTTACCTGTATCTTAGTACGTTAAAGTTTTTTTTATTGAGGGTAACATTCTCGATAAGTTTCAATAAAGTCATATCATTATTGATCACCTCCCCACCCCCTCCTAGTTCTTCTTAAGGCTTTTCTTTTTCCTCTTATAGTTCCTAAATACAATCTTCTTGTATCTTTTCATTGGAGTGTTAGGATATCTCCCCTTAATATGTCCAAACCACTAAGCTTTGTGCCTCTTACCATTCCTGGCCTGATATCTTCCAGTAAGGTTGCACGTATAACAAAGCACCCTCATCTTCGCCACCATTAACTTATGACTATGCACTTGTTTCATAGGCCAACACTTTCTCCATGAAGCATAGCCAACCTAATCACTAAACAATAGAATTTACCTTTAAGCTTGAGTGATATCTTTCTTCATATAAAACTCCTAATGCATTTCTCCATTTAAGTCACCCGATTTGAAACGGTAAACAATGTCTTCATCAATCTCTTAATTGCTTTGGATGATAGATCCTAGATACTTAAAACACTCTTTTTATGATCTAACTTTTGAATCAATATTTACTTCTACATCGGAAGCCACCCTATAGCCCAAAAAGTTATACTCTAGGTACTCAATCTTAGTCTTGTTTAATTTAAATCCTTTAAACTATAATGTATCCCTCTAAACTTCTAACTTGATATTAACACCCTCCTTTACCTCATGCATTAGAATAATATCATTAAAAAATATGGACTAAAGCACATCCCCTTAAGTATTTTTAGTGAGCTCATCCATCACTATAAATAGAAAGGGGCTCAATGAGGAGTCTTGACGTAGCCTAATATTGATAGAAAAATGTTATGTATCTCTTCCTATCATCCTTATTCTAGTATTTGCAACTTCATACATATTCCTAATAAATTGTATATAGGTTATAGGAACTCCCTTAACTTCTAAACACCTATACATAATTTCGATAGGTACCCTGTTATAAGCCTTCTCTAAATTATAAAAATTATGTTTATGTTACACTATCTTTCCCTTTAATATTCTATTAATCTTCTAAGGAGATATAAAACTTTTATTGTGGAACTTCCTAGTATGAAACCAAACTGATATTTCAAGATAGGTTCATCCTTTCTCACTCTTTTCTCAATCACCTTCTCTCATA
>JAOQMP010000008.1:34935724-34952080 GCA_027563575.1 Erythroxylum pedicellare
CATTCACTCAAATAAAGAGTTTATAGTGATATCATCACTTTTAGATGTTTTACGGAGATTGGTGATTAAACTGGCGCTAGTAGTTTGATGACTACCTACCTATCAAGTCTTAACACCGAAATGAGATCTTGTGTGTTAACCACCATATAGAGTGAGGCGAGAGATCTAGAAGGAAAAACCAATTAAGGGCAAAACAATAATTTTACCCTTTATTATGTAGATGGATATAATATGATTCATAATAGAGTTTACAATTGGACATCTAATTTGAAACATGTGTTCTCATAATATTTAGTAATTCAAGAGTTCAACTAATTGTCTTTAGTGGAATGACACTTGGTTAATAAGTTGGAATTAATTCTAATGAGATTAAATTAATTTCGGGCTTATTGAAGCTAAAATTATATAAGTCCAAGATTCCCCACTTGGCTTCTAGGAAAGGTTATCAAGCAAAGTAAGAAAAATAAATAAAGGTTACCAGAAAGAAAAAAATAAAGGAAAGGACCGAATTAGATTTAGAATAATAAGACCGAAATAATTTAATTAAGAGTTAATTAAATTGTGTTTTAAGCCTATAATTAAATTTTAGGCTTACACTAATTAATTGTTAATTTGAAGCCTAAAATGAACATTTAATATTAGGATGGATTTTGGTTTGATTTTATTAATTAGATTAATTAAATTGAAACAATATTTGTAAACACAAAAATGAGGGCAAAACTGAAATTTACAATGATGTAAATTTTCAATTTTATATAGCTAAATGGATAATTGCATATTTAGCATTTTATTACTAAATATAAGGTGGTTTTTTTATCATGCTTCATCATCATTAATTGGTTTAATGGTGTCCTCATTAAATGGTTTGGTGGTCTTATCATTAAATGGTTTAATGGTTGTCATTTAATGTTGGTATGTAGGAAAACATATGAACCTTTTTAGCATTCTTTTGATAAAAGAAGGAAGTAGTGCATTTTTTGTGATCTCTCCCTTCTTTCATCATATAACTGAAAATGAGAATGTTTCATTTGTTGACCTCTCTTTCATTTTGATTAAAAGAAGGAAGTAGTGCATTTGTTGATCTCTCTCTCTTCTTTCATCATATAACCGAAAATAGGAATGTCTTGTTTTAGTTTTTTGTCTTTTCATCTAGCCATATTAAACAAATGATAATGTCTCATTTATTTCCCTCTCTTTCATTTTGATTAGAAGAAAGAAGTGTATTTGGTTGGTTTTTACGACTCCCCTCTCCTTTCTTTCATGAGTTAACCAAAATTAGGAATGAGAGTGTCTCATTTTGGTTCTTTCAACTAGCTGATCATAAAGGAAAAAACCTCTACAATATTTCTTCTCCTTTCCCACTAAAGGATCTTATTAACCAAGTTGTACAAGGAGAAAAATTGGTAGATCAGATTGGTTAAAGACACAATAGCAAGGAGAGGATATAATAACAAGGAGAGGATACAATAGCGATGAGTCAAAGATGTAGCAAAGGAGTCGGTAAAATTTCAATCTTGCTCTTGTGGTATTTATTTTTCTAATACCGTATTATGAATGGATTAAACATGTTGATTTGGTTATCATGCTTCCACTGTGTTTTGATTTTAAAAAAGGTTTTTGAAATCTATTGTTTAGCCAAATCTAGTATGCTTTTGTTTTCGATCCAACAACATAAAGGCTCTAAGGCATGCCAATTATCAAACCAAAAAGTTGTGTTCTTCCTATTACTAACCTAATGCTTGAAATGAGGATGCATAAAGGATCTCATATTTAAGATTTGTTGAAAAGTGTAAGATTGTAAAGTAGTTTAGGAGATAGACCAAATGCTTTTCTATTTGATGTGAAACATGTGAACCCATCTTACACAAAGGCTTTCTTTATCCCAACATAACCTCCATAACCTTTTTGTCAATAAAATTTTACTCATTATACTAGTTGAGTTAATTCCCAACCATCCATACTGCTTAGGAAGACATAAGACAATCCAAAGTTTCCCCCATTGGAATTATGTCTATTCTAAGTGAAGTCTCTAATACTTCTATCAATTTTCTTCAGGACTCCTTTAGGAATAGTTAGATGTGATAAACAGTAGATATGCAAATTATTAAGAATCACCTCCATATGATAAGAATTTGTTATTCCATTGAGAGAGTCTTCTGCTAACTTTTTTAATGAAAGGTTTGCAATCAGCTTCCTTAAGCTTCTTTGTAAAAATGGGGAAACCCAAATAAGTGAGAGATAGCTAGTGTACTCTAAGTCTAACATCCACTATCAAAGCCATCAAATTTCCACAATTATGTTTAGAAAGATATGCTACACTCGTACTTAGATTCAGCTTAAGTCTAGAGACTTCCTGAAACATCTGCAGATCTTTCAAAAGTGTTCCCACAGAAATAAGATCACTACCACATAATATAACTAAATCATCTACAAATGAGAGTTGAGTAGTCCCAAGAACACCATAACTATAATGGATTTTGAATTAAGAATTCTCCTATATACACATTTGCATAATCCTTTGCAATACCTCCATAGTAACAGCAAATAGATCAGAAGAGAGAGGGTCCCCTTGTCTGATTCCTTTAATAGTTGTATAAAGTTAAGAATATTTTCCATTCATTAACATAAAGTAAGAAAAAGATGTGTACATGCTTATATCCATGAATGAACTTAGATGGATATCAAAAAGCTTGTAAATAGTAAATAAGAAATCTCCATTCAATAGTATCATAAGCTTTGGTGAAATCCATCTTAAGTGCACAACTCCTGATATGCTCCTTAGTATTGTAATCTTTGAGCAGTTCCTGAGCTAACAGGATGCTATCACCCATGCTTCTTTCTAGGATATAAGCACCTTGACTTAGATTGATTAAGCCAAATAAAGTAACTATAAACCTATTGGCAAGAATTTTGGCAATAATCTTGTATATCACGTTACAACATGCTATAAGCCTGTAATCATTTAAGCATTTGGGATTAGGGAATTTGGGAACCAAGACTAAATTAGTCTTATTCATTTTAGTAAGTAGTCTACCATTTCTAAAGAACTCTTGAATAGCTCTTACTGCTAGAGTTTGTAGACATTCCATTTCTTTTGGAAGAACCTTGCACTGAAGCCATCTAGTCCTGAGGCCTTGTTATGGTGGAATGAAAACAATACTCTTATCTCTTCAGTGGTCACTTTTTTGAGCAATTCAAACTATTGATCATGCCTTATGAAACCTGCCAATTTATAGAGTAAAATGTCAGGAAGATTGGTTCAGTATGTAGTTTCCTTATTTATCTATTTTAGGCATCTTCTTATTGGCTCTTTTAACTCTCTTTGATTATGAATTAATCTGTCATTAACATCAATGGATATTACTTTGTTTCTATTTCTCCTACTCTGAATCATATTATAAAAATATGTGCTCAATTTTTGCTTTTTTTTAGAATTGTATGCCTTTAGACCCTCTACGTGTGAGTTGAGATCAAACCTTTCTTTCTCAATAAGCATAGGATCTAAGGCGTTGGCCATTAGGAGTTTTTGAGTGGAAGCAAGTTATTTCATATTATGCATTATTTCTATCCTCCTAGGATCATAAGACTCCTTGGGAAGTTTAACATAACCAACTCTATATCCTGAATCTTTGCATGAATTTCTTCCCTCTATACTATAATCTGCTGCTTACCTAATGGACTAGCCATTGCTTGCAGCACCTCTTTTTATTTAGAAACTTTTTATTAGGTAGTTACATTATTTTCGTAAATTTCATCAACTTGTTGGGTACTTTCTGAAGCCTTTGGGGCTAGAATTTCTACTTTTCTACTCTTTCCTTCTCAGTGGATTTGCTTGGGAATCAATACCTTGGTTTTCTCCTTCATATAAGGTCTCCAATGGTAAGATAATAAGACTTTATCCTTAACAAGCTCACCATCACTATTGTATTTGATGATTGGAATGATCTCGGGTAAGATTTTTTCATGTTCAACTTCAATACAAACTCTAACATACCAAGGTAACTAGTTAAGTAACTCATCCCCTCTAACGACCAATATTTAAAAGGTACTTTTTGCAAGCTAATCCACATCGAAATAGTTTTAATTTCAATTCCATCAAAATTAAAATCGATTATCCACTTCCTTAAAAATATAGGTTTACCTTGTATACGCCAAGGTCCCACGTCAGCTACTTTGTTCGCCATCTCCTTGGAAGTAAAATGAAAGATGAACACCTCATCTTTAGTTATCAAAGTAGCTTAGAGTCCCATTTTTTTCTAGTTTGCTTACCTATCGCTGCACCATCAGATTGGCCATCCTCTTATTCTAGAAGTAACCTACCAATGAAGCCTTCCACTTCATAGCTCCCTATTGCAACACCCTCTTAAGTGGAGAAACTAGTCCATCAGAAACTCCAACTACAAAGTATAGACGTCCAAAAGTATCTGGATCTCCAATAACACGATTCCATGTAGGTTTCTTGATTTTTTTTTATGAGGAAGGGGATAACATCTAGAGTAAGGGAAGGTCTAGTAGAGAAGTAGGAGAAGATAGCAATGGAGGGAAATCCTTAGTGTTCAAAGGGGAGGTCAAGGAAGATGGTAGATCTAATGAAGACATGTTTATCATTAATGATAAACTGGTACGTATCTTTTTAGTGTGGTTTGGGTGGGCTTTTAAAAATATAAATAAAGTAAGTTGGTTGACATATTTTTAAGAAAATAAGTTTCTCTCTCTAGTGCTCGGGGTAGATTCCAATACTATTAAATTTAAATAGGAAGTAGTCTTCTTCAATAATATAAACGTTCTCTAATCCACACTTTCCCTATTTTTTTCAGACTAGGCTTTGGTTAAGGGGGAAGGAGGTCTTTTTTCAAGGAAGAACCCCATTAAATCTGTCTTCCATTTGGCTGCACATATTTGGAGGATCTCGACTGGAGGTGAGACTAATGTTTTTTTCTTAACATCTAGTATTAGTTTTATTTTAACTTTAGGTTGCAAATCATTAATTGTTGCATCCATGTTTCTGGTATGAAGAGATTATAGTTCTGCTTAGATTGAGTAGGGAAAAAAGAGGAGGAGTTTAGGGAGTTGATTGGGACAAATCCATGGTTCAAATAAGGAAGGGAGATAGAGTTCGAAGGTGTGGTAGACGCTGGCGAAGGAATGAGAAGTATAGGTTTTGGAGAAGAAGAAAATTTGAGATTGGTTAAAGGAGGAAAGTGGTAAGGAGAAGACAAAAGAGGGGCATCCATTTCTAGAGGAGGAGAAGTCCAAGCTTAGATGTTAAAGGAAATGATCTCAAATAATCAAAGAGGAAAGAGATGCAGGTTGATTGGTGATCAAAATTAAGGATTGTTTAGCAATAGTTGAGGCCATAAAAGTAATGACTAGTGGTTATAAGGTTATCTCCACACCGTTGAGGTTAAGAGCAACTTTTAGGAATTAGGTAAGAAGGAAAATTGTCAAAAGAAGGAATTTAGATGAAAGTTAATGACTACTGGTTAAGGGTTAGACAAGTGAGAAGGAACTCCTTTGAATTCTAAGGCTTTAGGAAATTCCCTTGTGTTATTTTTTGTTGTTGTTTTTATTATTTTTGTTAATTCATATAACTAAAAATTTACATCAAGTTATAGTTTATAATTCTTATAATTAAAAATTGATATGATGTGCAACTTTTTAACTATTAATTACAATTTTCTAATGATAAGAGTCATTTCTATGATCTTTTAACCATATCTTACAATTTAATTTAGCTATCTAATACAACTTTTTAAATACAATCTTCTTATTGTACAAATTGATAGATGCATATTTGACTATAATTATACACCCATATTTGATGCGTTTTGCTTGATATTTCATAGTTTTGCCATCCTAACAAGAGGTAAATCTAACAAATGTTATCATAGTGACCTTAACTAGTGGCAAGAAGACTGAGAATCCTAAAAAGGCTACTCAAAGGATGCTTAGTGAAGAAGAAATTGAGAAAGAGCTTAAAGGTGAAAGGGGCATATAATCTAGCTGAAAGGTACATGTTGAATCTCAAATTGATAGTAAGACTAATGCTCCACCTTTCCCTAGCAAGTTAGCAAATTCAAATAAGGATGATAAGGATAAAGAGATCTAGGAGACCTTTCGAAAGGTTGAGGTGAATATATCATTATTAGATGCAATCAAGCAAATGTTGACCTATATAAATTCCTCAGTGAATTATGTACCAATAAGTGGAAGTTAAAAGGTAATGAAATGATTAAGACGGGTGAAACTATTTCTATGATCTTTAAAAAGAAAATATCTCCTAAGTGTAAGGATACAGGCATGTTTACCATTCCTTGTAAAATTGTTAACACTAAGACTGAACCAGCCATATTAGATTTAGGATCATCAATTAATGCTATGCCTCATTCCATGTATGTTTCTTTAAATTTATGCCTATTAAAAGATGCATGATGAAACTTACTATAATCTAATACCTATCTTACTAAAGAGACCGTTTCTTAACACGACCAAAACTAAGATGTTTGTGATGGTACTATCATGATGGAATTTGATTTATTTTTGGTAATTAATTCTCTCCAAGTGCATTTATAAGTGAGAAGTGCCTTTATGAACCAAGGAGACAAATTTAGATGAAATCGTGGTATAAAACAAAGATTTTAAGCAACTTAGAGCTACATAGTCATATATGTGGCTGTGTAAGTCTCTGTGAATGTGTAAAGTCACAATTTTAGGGGTTTGTGAGGCTACACAGCCACCTACATGGCCATGTAAGTTACTATGTTTGTCCCAATAGCCCTAATTTTCATTATAAAAGGATGTGATTAGAGGCAAATTAAAGGGAGCTTACTTTTGTATTAGTTTTGAGATGTAAGACACATATAGAGGCAATGATTTTGATTAAGGATGAGGAAAACATGAAGAATATTTCAAGAGATCTATTAGATAACAAAATCAAATCCTAACTTGCAAGAAGATCCAATAGAAGAAATGGGATATTTAGAATTATGATGTCTTTGTTTTCTATTAGTTTTTTTACATATTTATCTTTGGATTTTTCCTAAGTTTAGTAACTAAACTTGTTTAGAGACTAGGTGTTATGAACCCTAGTTTGGGATAACAATTGTTTTGAACTTTTAGTTAATACAATTATGTGTTTTACTCTTGTTCTAATATATTTGGAATATTAATTCATAATTTGATAACTATAATCGAGATTGATAAATCATCTTGTATGAATATATCTACTATACTTGAAAGGATTTGTGTAAAAACCTAGAGATCGGCCAATATAAATCCTTTAGATTAGGGTCAAACCTAATAGCAAAATTCATGAATCGATAATGCAATCCTAAGGGTTTTAACTAGAACATATTTTGTTAATCAAATGATGGATTAGCTATTAATAATCTCGAGAGAGTTATCAACATAAATATCTGAAGATTCTTAGGATAATTTATCACCAAGACATTACTATTTGATATTGATTTTTCTTTGGATTCTATTATCATAATTTCAAAATTGTTTAATCTTAATTTAGTTCAATTTTTAGTTAAAAACCAAAATCTAATTCATAGGCTAAATAATAGAAAAAAGGTAACTACTAGCAATTATTGTCTTCATATAAATGACTTATACTTGCCTATGCTAGCTAGAACTAAGTCGTGCACTTACGGTAATTTAAATATTGATATAAAAACAATATCAATTAAGTTTTTGGCATCATTGCTAGGCACGATAATATTAGGAAAACCTAAATTTTACTACTCTATCCGTCTTTTTTTATTCTTGATTTTATTTTAAGTTATTTTATTTTATTTGATTAATTTGTCTAGTTTACTTTTTTTATAGACTTGGAATCTTATTCATTTTATGACCTATAGTAACTCTGAGAGCTTAATTGACACACATCCATAATCAAGCAAAAAACACGTAGAAATCTTCTTAGGACGTAAATGAGAGAGTTTGAACTAGATCGTCAAATAGAAGACTTGGGAGGTCAAGTAGGCACCAAAAAATCACACAACATGGCTAATCAATCAAGGACCATGTCTGACTATGCTAGACCAGACTTGACTGGAGTATAGTCCAGGATCGTAAAACCGACTGTTAGTGCCAACAACTTTGATATAAAGTCTAGCATAATCTAGATCGTGCAACATTTAGTCAAATTTGATGGACTTAGAGACAAAGAACTGAATGTTCACATCTCCCATTTTTTAGAGATTTGTTATACTTTCAAAATCAATAGAGCTAATGATGATGCCATCAAACTATAGTTTTTTTCTTTCTTTAAGGGGAAAGGTCAAACATTGGTTGAACTTGATGCCACGATCTTCACTAGCAATATGTTACCAAGTGGTAGAGAAGTTCTTGTTAAAATATTTCCCACCATCCAAGACTTCTAAATTGAGGAATGACGTATCCTCTTACTCTTAAATGGAAGTTGAATCTTTATACGATACGTGGGAGAGGTTCAAGGAGATGCTAAGAAGATGCTGACACCACGGTTTAGCACTTTGGATGCAAATCCAAATGTTTTAAAATAGGCTTAATCAAAGAACAAGGAAGTCTATCATTGTAGCGGTTGGGAGAATGCTTAAAAATAAGACACCAGAGATGGCCTAAGATATTATAGAAGATAAAACTATGAATAACTACCAGCGGTACTCGTCTTGAGCATGAATCAATAAGCCAGCGAGAGCGTATCATGTAATAAATGTTGACAAAGACAAGTTAACATTAAGGGCAGGGGATGAAGAGGTCATTTTTAGAATTTCTAATATCATTAATCACTCCCTTGAATTTACGGATGTAATTGTACCTAATGAGTCTTATCATGATATTTTACAAGACTTTACATTTAAAGATTCACCAGAACCTTCACAAGTTTAAGGGAATAAATCGAAAAAAACAGGGCGTCAAAGACTAAAGATAGCCTACTTATAGGTCATGGAACCCACAGTAAGGCTGCAAAAACATAATCTATATAAGTCATTTTGAGCTTAAAAGGCACATCGAGCTAATGACATTAAATAAGAACTATATAGGAGGTAACCAATGAATTAGTTAGGTTTTATTTGAAATTCCAAATTTTTTGGCTTTAATGTTAGTATAGGATTTAATTAAGTTTTTATATGTTTTAGGATAGAAAAATTAAGCAACTTAATGATGAGTTTGTGCATAATTGGCATGTTAGGGTATGTGTGTTAATATTTGATAATGTATAGTTCAAATTTTTTATATTTGATCATATATTTTTGAAGCTGCACACCTTTACAGAGGACTACACGCTCTCTATACATGCTAGTGTGGACTTACATGGTTAGATACGTGATTGTGTAATTAACCATGTAAGTTCACAAAAAGTTATAATTCAGTGACCTATATGATTAGCTACATAGTTATGTAGTAAACCGTGTAAGTCCACAATACACTTTTAAAATACCCTAACCCTTCAAGTTGGTCATTTTCTCTCTTTCCCTCTCACTCCCCATCGTCGCCCTTCCATTATGCCGTCTAATTTTTCAAGTTTTTCTCACAAATTAGTGATTGTTGTTTTCCCTTGTTTATGCATGATTTATTAGGTGTTTTCATTATTTAAGGAATTTTTGCTCAAAAACACTAAAATTAGGAATTTGGGATTTTGTGAAAATTCATATGATTTTATGTTTAATTGTCGTTTGATAGTTGATTATTATCATTACCTATTGGATTTAAAGATTCAATTTGATGAATTGAATGTGAATTGGGTGAAAACTCAACTTGAATTACAAAATTATGTAATTATTGCTCACTAAGTGTTTAATTATGATATTTTGCGTAGGGTTAGTTAGTTGTTTTTTATGTTAATTGAAGTTGAGTCTGTGATTACTTACGTGTGAATTTTTCTTTTTACATGAGTTTAATGTTCAATTTTGTCAATTTCATGTAATTGCTAAGTTAGGGTTTTCAATTTTAATTCTAGGGTTAATTTTGTAATTTGACATTTGAATAGTTTTAGTTGTTAATTAGAATATTTTTAATATTAAAATTGTGATTAATTAGGTTGTTAGTTTATTTTATAATTGTTTTATTTTATAATTGTTTTATTTTATTACTTGTGTTAATTTGGTTTTGATTTGTTTACATATTTTAGTTTTCATTGTTATTTCCATATCACGATTAATTATTTAGTGAGCATAACACATCCTAAGGTTGGGGAAAAGAGTATTCCTATAAATTATCAAAAAGTTTTTTACACTTTTTTAAAGTTTCAGGCATAATGACAAGACCATGATGTGAGAATGAAGACTCTACCCAAGCGACAGCGAAGAGAGAGATCATCTAGAGACCAAAGAGACGCCCGCACAATGCATCCACTTGCTTGACCTCCTATGCTGCTCTTTAATGTAGTAACGTATGAAGAGCAGTATTAGCATTTCAAAGACAAGACATTCATCACAGGATGCCATCTCGAATGGGAGGCACTGAAGAAGGTTGGATTAGTGTAATAAGATTGGGAGTTTATCAAGGGTAGTGCTTGGCCTAGATTCTTCAAGATCATGGAGCGCTCCAACTAGGAATTGACTCTTAAAGTGCTCTCCACTTTCTTTGTGGAGAAGGGACATCTTTGTGGAGAAGGGACATCATGACTAGGACAAGCCAAATACCATTCAGTTCTAGTTGTTTGGGGAGATGATCCTACTAAGCTATTTAAACTTCTCAGTAACCATAGTCCTGTACGATGTAGACTTTGTCGGGGCACGAGAGTACGTGGACTTACATATAGACTTCCCATATGGGATTTCCACATAAAAGTTTTCAGACTCCATTAGTGATGATGGGGATTACAACCTGAGGAGATCTAAGTCTTCGTCGCTATGACACCCAATTCTTTGTTACATATATGGAGTCCTTTTTAAGCAATCGAGGAGATAGCCATAGCGTGGTGGGGAACTTAGATGTGTACTATTTATATATCATGAGTAGGAGGACACCGATCCACCTGGGGCACACGCTTACCTATTTCATGAAATGTTAAAGCAAAGAAAGGAAGGTCGGTATAATTTATGTCAGGCCTTATATGATAAGATTGGCACGACGAACGAGAATATTTGATCCTTTACCACCAATACCATGGCATCACTTGACCTAGACATAATGAAGCATATGCACATGGTTAGTCCACATTGAGGACCATAAGAGACATTTATTAACTTATTAAGAAGCCCGACGAGCCAGTAACATGATTGGACAATTTTAGATCTTACTTTTATTATACATATTGAGATCACATTTGTTAAATGAGAAACATTGAAATGATAAAAGGTAGTTAGATTCAACACTTGTTAAGCCTATTTCTTTGATAATTACCTTATCATATTTTATTCTTTATAAATAACCAATTTTGAGCCTTAGCCTTTTTCATTGATTATAACCATATTATTGACCTTTATCGTATCTTTCTTTGAAACCCCTTTATTAATTTGAACCCTAAAGGTTATTTACATTACTTGAATGTTTGAAACTTGAAAATTTGAAACTTATAATGTTTCTTTAATTGTGGTACATGATGCATGCTCGAAAATATTTTTAAAAAAATTTGTGAACATAGAAAAAAAGAAAAAAAATGTATAGTACCAATGGATTTATGATGGAATGACCTGTAATATTGTGAAGTAACAAGTTTCATATAATGTTTCCTTTGTAAATTTCCTTTAAATTTATCACTTTTATTATCTCACTCATACAGTATTTAAGTCCCATTATAATCTTATAAATACTTTTTGATTTTTGTTTCTAGTTTACATATAAATGGTGGAGATATGATAATATTGCAGGCCTATGGTAAAAGTTCTACAATGTATTAATTTGAGAGTTTGATACTTTTCACACTAAACACTTGGGTGCATTGAGTGAAACCTTGGTGAGGGTGTAAGGAATAGTGCTTCTGATTTCAATAAGATTATTGACATGATTATTATTAGTATTGACTTATAAAGTTAGTTTTAGGATAACTTGACCCTACTTGTGTGTTAATTTGAATAATATGACACGATGATTTAGAGTTTAGATAGAAAGGTTGGGATTAACAAAGGACGAGAGTTGTAAAGCTTATAATTTAGATTATGCTTTTCTTGAGGACAAGAAAAGGTTTAAGTGTGAGGATATTTGATAGATACATATTTGACTATAATTATACACCCATATTTGATGTATTTTCCTCCTTATTTCATGGTTTTATTGTATTTTTGGTACTAAATTCTCCTTAAGTGCTTTTATAGGTGATAATTGCCTTCATAGACTAAAAGGAGACAAATATGAACAAAATCATAGCATAAAATGAATATTTGAAATAACTTGGAGATATGAGGCCTTGTATTTGGCTGTCTAAGTCTCTACGAATGTGTAAAGTCACAATTTTAGGAGTTTTTGGAGCTACACAGTCACCTGCATGACTGTGTAAGTGACTGTATATATCCCAATAACCCTAGTTTCACTATAAAAGGACATAACCGAAGATAAATTAAAGGTAATTGACTTTTGCATCAGTTTTGAGACATAAAACACTTAAAGAGATGATGATTTTGATCAAGGGACAAGGAAAACATGAAGAATACTTCAAGAGATCCATTAGATAACAACATTAAAGCCTAACCTACAAGAGGATCCAATAAAAGAAAAAATGAGACTTAGAATTATGATGACTTAGTTTTCTATTAGTTTTTCTGCATATTTACATTTGGTTTTGTTTCCTATGATTAGTAACCAAACTTGTTTAGTATCTAAGTGTGATGAACCTTAGTTTGGGATAACAATATGTTTTGAACTTTTAGTTAATGCAATTATATTGATTGATTTATTGTTATTTAATTATATGTTTTACTCGTATTCTAATATATCAGGAATATTAGTGTATGATTTGATTTCGTACGATTGAGATTAAGAAATCCTCTTGTATGAATAGATCTACCATAATTAAAAGGAGTTACATACAAACCAAGAGATAGGACAATATAAATCCTTTTGATTAGGGTCAAGCCTAATAGTATAATTTATGAATCGATAATGCAATCCTAGGGGTTTTAACTAGAAAATTTTATGTCAGTCAGTTGATAGATTAGTTGTTAATAGCTCAAGAGAGTTTTTTTTTAAATTAAAAATATATTAAACAATTAAGGGGGTTAACATAAGAAGAGGTCTGGCACAAAGACCCCTTAATACACTAAAATAACAAGGTTAATACTAAAAACTACTACATAAAGAGCAAGCCAAAGTTATGTCGTTAATACAAAAATGTGACGCAAAGAGGAAGCCTCAAGTATGTTGTTATACAATTAGGGTATAACTGATTTTTCCTTTCTTAAAGCTTTCAGAAGCTTCTCGATTCGGGTGACTGAGAAGCGTATCGTAGATGGCAAAAGTAGCGACGTGGATGTCCCGCTCTTCTTCTCCTTCTTTATTCGCACACAATGGAGCTCATCTCAGGTAAGTCTCATCTTTAGAATCACTATGATTCTTAGCGTTTTAGCGCATAACTAACCTTATTCTTGAAATCTACAGATATGGCTAACCAAAGGAGTGAGCAATGCATTCTGAGGAAATCTCACTCAGGTAGGCATATTAAATAGATTTGCTCTTTTCTGTTATTTTGAACACATTATGACTCTTCAATCCGACATAGAGGTACCTTTGACAAAGGCTGAGAAGGGAGCACTACTTTGCTTTCAACAGGTGATTCTTGATCTCCCCTACCCTTGTGTTCATAAGTAGAGGAATGATTTGTCATTTGTATTCTTGAGTGAATGTGGTCTTGATTTTGATCTATAGTGAGATTGAACTCTGGTCATGAATTTATTGAGTACTATGAAGTGGGGACTAGATTCTCCATGTGAGAGCTATTCCTCTGCTACATTGAGAGTTCAACTGATTTATAATTAGTTGTTCTCTTATGCTAGCTATAATAAGCTCTATAATAAAGAGTAGGGAAGCAAACTTCTGTTCAAACCTTCTGTAATTCCTCTCCTTCCAAATTGCTTGAGTGCAAGTAGTAACCAAGATTAGAATAACTGCTCTATCAAATTTAGAAACATGTAGAAGGGGTAACTCTAGTAGGATGTCATAGAGTTTGTTCGAAATTGGATTAGCAGCATTTAGTCTTGAGATTTTTGCCTAAATTTCTTTAGAGAAATCACTCTCAAAGAAAAGATGGTCTCTAGTTTCTTCCTTTAGATTATATAGAATACATATCTTTGAGGAGGGTAGGAATTGCAGCCTATCCAAAGTGTTGAGTCTGTTCAATATTGCTAGCCAGAGAAGAAAACTAACGTTAGGTCTAAAAACCTTGTTCCAAACCATGGTACCATCCCACTCTATTAATTATCCCATCCCTCAATTTTTTAACTTCCATTAGTGTTAATCCCTTTCCATAGATAAGCATCCTTTTCTTCGAAACTTATGAACTGTGGAATGGACAAAAGTCTAATTTCATCGATTGAAACTGACCAGCTTCCATTTGTGACTATTTCTTTGATCTTGGTATTCAAAGGAAACTTTACCAATAGGGTTCTTGCTAACTGATTTGGAAATAAAACTCCTTGCCTAGTCCAATTATCATACCATAGGAAAAATCTTTCTCCAGTCCCTCTTTGACAAGAAATGTTCTGTTAAACTTCATCCTTCATTTTCAAAATCTGTTAAAGCACCAAGTGTAACTGTTTTTAGGTTTTAGAACTCAAAAACTCCTATCTTTTAATATGTAAATTTGAATCCATTTGATCCACATTGACTTCTTATTACTAAGGATTCCCCAAATTCTCTTAGTCATAAGTAATCTATTCTTCTTTGTTATTAACTCCAAACCCAATCCCCCCTCTTCTTTTGGTTGACAAATACTCTTCCAGCTGACTTTTGCTTTCCCTTTCTCACCATTCCTATTCCCCTGTAGGAACTACATCATTCTTTCAATTGTTTTAGTAAGTCCTTTGGAAAGAAATAGATAGTAACATTAGTAAGTTTGCATTGTTGATATGAGTTTCCCCCCATAGGTTAGGGCTCTATTAGTCTATGATCTTAATCTTTTCTGAAAATTTTCAATTAGAGGAATACATTCACAAAACCTTAATCTTCCAAATGAGATAGGAATTCCCAAATAAAGGAGAGGAGGCTCCTTTAATTCCATTCCTGTTGCTAGAGACAAAACGTTAGAGAGGTGAGAAGCACTTTTTGAAAGCACGAAGTAACTCTTTTGGAGATGAATACTCAAACCTAACATCTCTTTCAAAGAATTGAGAGTGCTCATCAATAAAGAGACTGAGTGGACATTCGCCTTGCTTAGGAGTATGAGGTCATCTACAAAATATAAGATAGTTAGTGAAATCTTCTTACATTTGGAATGGTATTTGAATCCCAGGTCTATAGAAGAGTTATACTTCAAAATTTGAGTAATAACCTCCATGTAAGGAATAGGTAAGGTTGTTAAGTCAAGAGAACTTCACTTCTATTAATTTTGATGACAATCAAATAATAATAATCTTAGAAAAGTATGAACTATTTTGATAAGTTTGTTAAGTGTGTAGAAAAATGTAAGTAACACTTAGTCAACTCAGAAGGTACGCGGTCAACACCAGACGAAGCGCTACACTAAACAAAGCGCTACATCAGACGAAGCGCAACACCAGACGAAGTGCAACACCAAACGAAGTACAATAATAGATAAAGCGCAACACCAGACGAAGTGCAACATCAAACGAAGCGTGACACCAGACGAAGTGATACAATAGACGAAGCGGAATAATAGATGAAACATAATAACATAAGAAGCATTATTCCAGACGATACAAAAGAAAGATATTCTAGAACGTTAGACAGTTAGTTAGTTGGAGTTAGTTACAAGACTTAACTAATAACTATTTCTAGAAGATTCAAGAAGCAGTTTTCAAGAAGATAATTAGAGACTTAGGCTATAAATACTAGTTCTAGTTGAAGACTAACATAACGAATACTTTTACATTAGCAAATATTTTGTATTCAAAGTTGAAAAGAAGTGAGTGAATACATCTGTAATGTAAAGATCAAAAATACTTTTCTTAGAGAGAGAAAAGAAGGCTAGAGCCTGGAGAGGCTAACACAACTGATAAAGAATACTTTGTGAGAGCGACCTGAAGAGGCTCTGCAAGTGTAGAAAGAATACTTGTAAAATTGAAAAGTATAATGAAATCTCATACTAACTTTGAGGACTAGATGTAACCTACAGTTTGGGGTGAACCAATATAAAATCGGAGAGTCTATTCTCTAACTTTTACTTTTAATTTTCTTATTGTTCAACGAGTAGATAATACTACTTGCGATTGCATTGCTTATCAACTTTAGCGAAGTGTTTTAGTAATCATTTGA
>JAOQMP010000008.1:34961789-34979170 GCA_027563575.1 Erythroxylum pedicellare
TGAACTATTTTGTAATTTTTAAAAATTTTAGGGACTATTTCATAAATTTAAAAAATTTTCCGAAACGGTACCCGGTACCAACCGGTACCGGTACAGTTCCGTTTCAAACCTCAATCCGGTACCGAGTCCGGTACGATATTCATAACATTGGTTCAGATCCGAACTGATTTTATAATATCTTAAAATAGAAAACACTATTAAATTCTTGAAATTCCAAACGCGAGAGCCACGAATTGCAAATCCACCAGCCTCACCCCTTTCTCTGCACCTATGGTGCCTCTCGCTCTGTGAGATTGAGAAAAGTACATCGCAGCAACAACTATGCAATCTCGTTTGGCATCTCTAGCTCGCACGCTTCGCCCATGCTCTTTCTCATCCTCCACTGCCGACCCCGCGAAGATCGACTTTCCACTGACCTTAGCCGGTCTAAAGGCCAGATTAGCGGAGGAGTCTCCGACCCTGACCGACTTTTTTGACCACGGAGGGGGCTACTCAGTGGAAGTTGGCACCAAGAAAAAGCCCCTCCCAAAGCCCAAATGGATGAAAGAAGCGATCCCAGGTGGGGAAAAGTATGTACAGATCAAGAAGAAACTGAGGGAACTGAAGCTTCACACCGTCTGCGAAGAAGCCAAGTGTCCTAATTTGGGTGAGTGCTGGTCTGGTGGAGAAACCGGCACGGCTACCGCCACTATTATGATTTTGGGTGATACGTGTACCCGGGGTTGTAGGTAGGTATACATTGTAATGAATTTTACAAACCCTACTACTTGTAATTGTTTGTTTGTTAAGTTTTATTTTGGCTTTCGTTTCTTTCTTCCGCTCCAGGTTTTGTAATGTGAAGACATCACGTACTCCCCCGCCACCTGACCCGAATGAGCCTACCAATGTGGCGGAGGCGATAGCTTCGTGGGGTTTGGATTACGTGGTGATTACTAGTGTTGACCGTGATGACTTACCTGATCAGGGTAGTGCCCATTTCACAGAAACAGTTCAGAAGTTGAAGGCTTTGAAGCCAAACATGTTGATTGAGGCCTTGGGTATTGAATCTTGCTGTTCTTGTTGTTTTTAATGCAAATTCATTCATATGTTTCAATTTTCGTACTTAAGGACACTTTTAGGTCCCAGTTGATTTTTGTGTTAAATAATCTTACAGTGTAATTTACCCAGTTACTGTCCTAAAAATGTATAAAAAGTGATATTGCCTGGCATATATTGTTTATTTATTTTGTACTTCTTCTTGCACAAGTGAATAGTATATCATTATTCTTCAACATTGAATTATATATCATTCTGACGAAGGCAAGGTAGCATATAGTTTCTTTTGTTGGGCCTTCCTTAATAAATTGCAGTGTTACATGTACTTGCACTGCACAGTTGTTGAACATGATTTGGAGTAATGACTATTGGTAGCTTAAATAAATTAATATGAAGAAAATTACTACTAACATAAGATCCTGTATGCAATATGCATATTCTTCACCAGATTAATGCTCTTACATCTATCAAATTGATGCTTATCTACCTTGACAAATACTAGAGTTGCCTTTGTTCATTAATTTTTTATTTTGCATTTTTGCTTCGTATTTGTTCAGTTCCTGATTTTCGAGGGGATGCTAGCTGTGTAGAAAAAGTTGCAAAATCAGGATTAGATGTTTTTGCTCACAATATTGAGACAGTTGAAGGTCTTCAAAGTGTTGTCCGGGATCATCGTGCTAATTTTAAGCAATCTTTAGATGTTCTAATGATGGCGAAAGATCATGCTCCTTCTGGAACGCTTACCAAGACGTCAATAATGTTAGGCTGTGGCGAAACACCTGATCAAGTTGTAAAAACCATGGAGAAGGTGAGAGCAGCTGGTGTGGATGTGATGACATTTGGTCAATATATGAGACCGTCAAAGCGACACATGCCAGTATCTGAGTACATCACACCTGAGGCTTTTGAAAAGTATAGAACTATTGGCATGGACATGGTACGATTGACCCTTCATATACCTGTCATTTCATGGACGTGTCTTTGCATTGCTTGTTTGCTCTAGCATATATAAGTACATCAACTTCTACCTGTTTATTTGTTATGGTACGATTTGACCTTTAATACAGCTGGCATTTCATGGACGTGTCTTTGCATTGCTTGTTTGCTCTAGCATATATAAGTACATCAACTTCTACCTGTTTATCTGTTATGGTACGATTTGACCTTTAATACAGCTGGCATTTCATGGAAGTGTCTTTGCATTGCTTGTTTGCTCTAACATATACAAGTACATCAACTTCTACCTGTTTATTTGTTATTTGTGTCTTTGTATTCCTTTAGGCAACGATCTAATGGGTGAGAATTTGGACTAAATTATTACATTAGGCTGATTGCATGAGAGGCTTATGTACTTTCTGTACGTAATTTTTGAACTCCAACTATTTTGTTACTTTGATACTTTAAGTATTCATGTTATGTATTGGTTGCAGTTCCGCAATTTGAATTCATTATGAAATTTCTTATAGAATACAAATTGGTGTTCACTTTTAGTCTCCTCAAAATTCCTTTCTGTTGCCAGTTGTTACGGTTTGTGTCAGTTGCTAGAGGCAAGCATCTTAATAAAAATTCAGCATTGGTTTTTACTAGTGACATTTGAATTGAGGAGTGGAATGCTTACATTACATGCCCTCCATTGTTCCTGGATGTACAGGGGTTTCGATATGTGGCATCAGGTCCAATGGTTAGATCATCATACAAGGCAGGCGAATTTTATATCAAATCTATGATAGAATCAGATCGAGCTGCATCTTTGCAATTTCCGTTGTCTTGATGAATTCTTTATTGTATTCTCTTCATAAATGATTGAAGCACAAGCCTCAATTGCTTGAGTACATACCTGGAAGTGATAAAAGATTAGGAGGGCAACAGCAGTCAGCCTATGTGCAGAGTTAACTTTTGAGATCACGAACTAATGTTGATCATGTCAATTCAAGCAGTTGTAACCATTGTTCGTCAAATTAATTTTGGTAATATATCTGATGTTTTTCACTGAGATGTGTGGTTCTTGTCCATTACTGAATCATGATACACCCATATTATTCCTTTTACACAACATGTAAGTTGGCATTTGAATTTACCATGCTCAGTTGCATAGGTTTCGTTGAACACCAAATCATAGTTTTTGTGTATGCGTAGTATGTACTCTGTAATGCTTATCTAGATGATTTAGCAATGGATAGGCCGAGTATTAATAACGGCTTCATTCTGTGAAGTTCCCAATTTCATCCTTCATTTTGTAGGCTGACTAATGATATCCATAAAGCATAGAAGAACCCTCACTGGAATGGCTCATTATGACCAACATGTGAGGCTAATATTAAATTTAAATTGAATCTATTTCTTAACGTATGAAAATTTATTCTTAAATTAATGAATTCAATTCATTGTTAAACATATCAAAATTTATTTTTATTTAATTAATTTAAGTCTTTAATGGATGTTAGCTTCTTTTATCTTTTAATGCCAATGTTATTAGCATTTGGAATTCATTTTTATGCAACCAAACAAAATTTGGTTAAGAATACTGCGTACTATCAAAAAGGTGGTTGAAAGCATTCGCTTGCATTAAGGCTCTATGTTATAAAACACTTAATTAGATCACAACATATCAAAAAATCAATCGCAGTAATAAAAGAATAAAATTATGTCAAAGTATTGACACAAGGTTATCTAACCCAAATATTGACTGGATGTTTAGTTACACATAGTCAAATATAAAATCAAACATACATTGAAAGAAAAACAGATAGAAAACAACTTAATAATTCTAATCTCGCTTAATGTCTTCTATCGAATGTCTTCTCGATGTAGAAACTTGATCTTATATTCCGATGGATCTTTAGATGAAATATTCTTGTTTCCTGCTTCTTTGGACCAAATTGCACCTAGAGAACGACTCCATGCCTAGAAATCACATCCAAAAAGTCTCCTCTTCTCTTATGCCCACAAAACGTCATTTTTATATTGAATTATAGATTTTTGAGTTATGCACGGTTGTGTCCACGGCTGTGTGTGCACACAATTGTGCATAATTGGAAAACGCTGGATATGGCAAAAGTGTATGGGCGTGCAAAATACGCAGTTGTGCACTCTTTGAAACAGTTGTTTTTCTTATTAAAGCCACGTTTTTGACCGAATTCCTCTCTTTTACATCCATGAAGAAAATTATCAGTTGTAAACACACTTGAAGTATATTAAGTACCAAATATACAATAAAAGTATCAATATCAAGAAAAACACATCAAATATGGATGTCAAAATATAGTCAAATATTCACCTATCAAACATCCTAATCGTGTTATTCGAGCTCTAAAATTTATAAGCCCTCAAATTCTGTAAGCGCACGGGTCACAACTATAGTATAAGAGGGGATTGAGGATTAATCTAATCCTAAAAATCTAAGGCTGAAAAGATATGAAGCTAAAAATAAATAAGAACAAGAAGTAAATACGAGAATTGAATTCAGCCAATTAAATTAGAAGTTAAACATGAAGGAGTTAATAATTGAGCAACTAGCACACACAATGGAAATCAACCAAAAATTTACCAAGTTATGAGAAAGAGAATTTTACCTATCATTAATGCTAACTTAGTTGATTATGTGTTAATGGGGTGTCGGTTCTAGACGATCCTAGGGCTGATTACTCTCTCACAACCATTAACCTTAATTTATAAACCCTAATTAGATTATGAAATTTTTAATCTCTCAATTCACAAATTATCCAAAACCCTAATTAGATCTAAATCACTCTAATAAACTATCGAAATATCACATGGGATCTCTTTTTGCACAATTACTAATATGATTTGTCACAATGTCTATTAAATCACGTAACTCTAATTAATTTGATTTAATCATTTTCATTCAATTCACCCTCTTAGTTTGTTACCGAATTATGCAAGGACGCAATCAAATCACGACATTCATCAAATAAACACAATCAATTAAATTATCATTAAATCAAAATAAAATCTCGAAGAAGAGTTAGAACATCATCAACATTCTACCACCTATCATCATACAATCCATCCCAACTTTATACCTGAATAAAATTCAATCGAAAAGGAAATAAAAACTTAGAATGGATGATCTGGGAAGGCAGTAGTGTCGGGAAGCCTCCTGATCTGGGAAGCATGTCAAGACTGCTTCTTCTTCCTCTTTCTTCCTCTTCCTCCTCACTTTCTCTTCTTTTTTCTCTCTTAGGGTTTCCAAAAGTGGTTGCACAAAAAGCCCTTTTCTTTTCTTTCTTCTTGTTCTTTAAATAATCTCTTTTGAGAAACCTTAGGGCTTTTCTGGGGTCTAAAAGGTCCAAAAAGTCCCTCAAAATGTGAAGTTCATAAGTGTCTATGCGTCTGTTTGACGTAGGCCACTCCCGTGGCCCTACAAGCCACGATCATGGCTCACATCTGAGCCTTCTGTCACGATCGTGGCCTCACCATTTTTGGAGCTTCTATCATGATCGTGGGCTATTATTTTAGCCCGAATGTCTTTCAAAACTCCTGAATTCTTCGATATTGTCCCTGAAATACTGGGAAACACATCAAGGTATCTCAAAAATATAATATTTAAGCTCAGAATCTTGTACTAACCCTTAAAACACTTAAAACACAAATAATTAACAAACTAACATAATTCAAACCTAAACACATACTAAAAGATTAATACAAATCAAATTATGCTTAAAACACGATGCAATTTACACTTATCACATCCCCACACTTAAGTTTTTGTTTGTCCTCAAACAAGCCATAATCAAAAATATAAATTTTACAACATCAATCTATCATCAATCTTAACCTGTCCATCCATACTATACATCATCATATCCTATTAATCGAATTAACACACAATTAGAGTCAAGTTGTCCTGAAATTAACTTCCTAAGCAATATTAATAGTAATCACATCAACAATTGCATTGAAATCAAAAGCATATCTCTTTGCACCCTCACCAAGATATCACTCAATGCATTTAAGTGTTTGGGGTAAAAAGTATAAAACTCTTAATCAATGGATAATATAACTCTTACTATAGGCTTGTAATAAAATTACATCTCCACCACTTATGTAAAAACTAGAAATAAAAATTGAAAGGTCTTTTGCATTGGTTGTAATGGGGCTTAGGTATGGCATGAATGGAATAATAAAAGGGTTAAAAGTGAAAGAAATTTACTCAAAAAAACATTACAATACTTGGGTTACATAACATTGGTCCTTTCAATGCAACTCTATTAGTACCATAAATTTATTCTTTTTTTGTTCTTTTGTATGCATTTTTTCATACTATTCAATTAGTACCACAATTCAAGAAATGTTAGACCTTTCACAAATTTCAAGCATTAACAAGTAAATAAAGTAAATAACCTTCAAGGTTTAAATTAATAAACAGGTGTTCAATGAAAATTCATATTAAGTTTTTAATCAACGAAAAAGGCTAAGGCTTAACTTGGTTATTCCTAAAGGTAAATATTTAGGTGTGGTAATTTTCAAAGAAAAATGCTAAAGCAAGTTATTGAATCTAAGTGCCTTCATCATATTAGTGCTTCTAATTTGATAAATAGGGTCTCAACATGTATAATAAAGCAAGTTCTAGAATTATCCTATTATGCAATGATAATGATTGAGATGTTTGATGTGTGCCATTTTTAATAAATACCATTAATAATCAGCAAGCGAACAGTTCATTCATATAGTACATAAGTTGTTGATCCCACGAGGAAGGATAATTTAATCCTAAAATCTAAGGCCAAAATAAATAGCAGAAATTCAAAATATAGTGAAACTAAAATGAGAATTCAATTCAATCAATTTAATCAAATTAAGAATAAATCATGAAAAAATTAATAATTCAACAATTGCAACAAATTCCTAAAAATCAACCAAAGAGAATTACAATTGAGAGAAAGGGAGTTTTATCTATCCTTAATGCTAACCTAATTGATTATGAATTACTGAATTATTAGTTTTAGACGATCCTATGGCTGATTACTCTATCTCGAGTTATAACCATTAACCCAAAATTATAAACCCTAATCAGATTATAGAAATTGCAATCTCTCAATTAACAATCTATCTAAAATTCTAATTAGATCTTAAGTTATCGAATAAACTATTAGGAACCTATACAAGATCTCTCTCCGCACAATTACCGATTTGATTTAATTCTAGTTCTATTAAATCACTTAACTCTTGTTAGCACAATTTAATTTTTTTCATTTGATTCACCCTCTCATTTTATTATCGAATTATGCAATCATAGAATTTAATCACAATAAATCCAATAAATAAAAAAAATAATCAGATTTCATTAAATCAAGAATAAAACTCGAAAGGTTAGTTTAAAACATAGTCAACATTTAGATCCTATCATCAACTATCAATCCAATTCTATACAATGATAAAACTGAAAATAAATAGGAAATATAATTGAAATGGAGGATGGGAGACAGTAACGTTGGGAAACCTCCTAATCTGGAAAGTATTTCATGTTAGCTTCTTCTCTACTTCTCTCTTCCTTCTTCTCTTTCTCAATCTCTTGATGGATTCTCTCTAGCATTTCTTCAAGGTGGCTGATGTCAGAAACTCCCTTTGCCTCTTTTTCTTGTTCGTTAAATATCTTTTGTGTTCTGAGCAACCTTAGGGTTGCCAACTCTAGTGCTTTTGTCACAATTATTGCCTATTGTGCCATGATCATGGACCGTTGTTTTAGCTCGAATGTCTCTGAAACTTCTTCATTCTTTAATGTTGACCCTAAAACACTAATAAACACATCAAGGTACCTTAAAAACATAATATTTAAGCTTAAAGACTTGTACTAACCCATAAAACACTTAAACACCAATAATTAACAAACTAACACAATTCTAATCTAAATACATATTAAATGATTGAATTAATAATTAGATACATATCAAAATAAACCATAAAACATGATGCAATTTACATTTACCGACATCCCCACACTTAAACAAACAATACAACAAACACGCAAAAATCACAAATCACACAATGCAATAATGAGACAATGACTTAAACTTCATGAAATAAATTTAACTTTAAACATAATCATTCAAGTTATTTCAAATCATTAACATGCAAAATCCGTATATAGGAGCTTTGGACTAAATATACTTATTAATCAAAACTCAATTGTCAACTTACTCACCCTTTTCAACTGTACACACACATTAATAATTCTTTGGTCATTCAAACCCTGTAACCACTCCTAAGTATGTTTTCATGAAAAGTTAAGCTATTTACAAGTTCGGTGGGGATTTTTAGAAAACTTTTTTTTATTGAACATGGACTTAGTCTTTTACTCGGAGGAAAACATTGGTGATAAATATCGATCCGATTACATGACTAAGTCATGTTTTTTTTATTAAGTTGCTTAGTTGAAACGTTATTATAGCCTTTTGACAAGCAGGCACATATTTGTGATGTGTGTCGATCTGGTTACATACCTATATCACGTTCTCAGCTGATAACTAGCTCTATTCATAACCCAAGAAAGGCTAGCGGAATAGTTATTTATTTAAAATTAACCAACATTTTTTATTTTATTTATTGCCTACCTTATTGCTTAAGCTACTTGTTTTCATGAAAAATACTAACAGAGATACTTAGTCGAAATACCTAAAATTATGAACGAGTGTGACAATTTAGAGGGTGACAAACTCACACTAAGTCCTAATTAACCTGCATATTTAGCCAAAAACTCATATCACTAATTTCACGAGCTAATGACTCCTCATTACCTAATAGATTATGTTTAAAATTAAATCGATTTCAATCCACCTAAGCCATTTAAACATTGACAAAATTCACAAAATGCAACCTAATAAACTATCATACAATATGCAAAATTCACATTCAACATAAAACACATAACCCTCCCCACACTTGAATAACACATTATCCTCAATGCGAGAAGGAGGAAAACAAACATATATGGAAAGAAGAAACATAAATTAAAGTAAAAACAAGAATAAAATAAGGACTAAGTTTAAAAAGAAAAGGGTTAGAAACAAGGTCTCACAGTGATGGAGGCAGGGATGGTGTTGGAGGTGGCAGTTGGACGCCTTGAGCCTCAAAGTAATGATGGATACGACATATATCCCGAATTTGACGTCTTTGAGCTCGGGCCATCTCCTTCATTCTTTTACAGTTCTCCACAAGTGTATCTGTAATTACCTTAGTGTTTGTGGAGATTGTATCGAGCACTTTTTTCCAACCTGGTTCTTCTGTTTCTTCTTCCTCCTCGGATTCCTCGCTGGTCGAATCCTCTTCTTGTTTTTGCTGAGCACTTGAATTTGATTGACTGGTCCTGACCTTGATGTGTGTCTTGGCACTAATATCCCAAAATTCCATATTATGGGACTTCAAGATTTCATATAGGACTTTAGGATTTCAGTTCGCCACAGATGATGATGGTTCATGAATTCAGGACGTTAAACTGTGAGTCAACTCCATAGTAATTAGCTATGGCCAAGACCAAGTAACTCATTCCTAAGTTATTGCTCCTCTTACGTCAAGTAGCAATAATTATGATAAAGATATGGGTGGTTATGCAAACTGGGATGTTGTGGTCCATGCACCACAATATTAAAAGTTCCTTTTTTGAGCACTTGCTAGTTTTTATTTTATCAAAAATAGTTTGACACATGAATTTCTACAGCAACAAGTGTTTGTGCCTCCTGATGATGTTGTTGTGTGCATTCTTAGCATCGGAATGCTCTAACCCAGTTAGTTCAGTCCAATAGGGGGTGACAAGGAAATCAAATTGTTGATCCACTATGGATGACTCAGGGAAACCACAAATTTCATATAAAGTCTCATAATTAAGCTCATAAGGTTGTCCCTGTAACCTAAACCACAATTCCTAAGGTTTATTGGATTCGAACTAAATGGATGTAAGAATTCTAAGGTAAGTTCTTTGTAAATGAAATTGAATAAACTATCCCCATTGAATTCTCTCTGCTAAATTTTTGACCTTGTCCCTCAATTCTAGTCTATCTAAAGTCTCAAAATTAAAAGACTTTGGAACCATAATTTGCTTATTGTGAAGAGAATGAAAGTGGGTACCTTCCTTATATGAGAAGATCGGGAAAGGTGCTCCAGCTACCCTATTCCTTTTTCCTCTTCTCGAGACTTGGTTTTGTCCCGATGATTGATCGCACTTTGTTGACTGCTTAATACACGACATACTAGCTTTCATGTAGGTAGAAGTCGGAAGAGACTGAAGGTTTAAAATTTGGTTAGAGAGAAGTGAGAGTGTTTAGAGGTTCTAAACTTAGAGAGATAAAGTTAAAATGAAAGGGAGTGAAAAAGTGAAATAAGAAATGAATATATAGTTGAATGGATGGTAAAATGGTAAAAAATGAAACTAAAATTAGTGTGTCCCTTTATACCCTACCGCAAGCCACGATTATGGCCTGCAATATTTCCACCAATTTCTAATTTATTTTCTTCTTCATGGCCTGCAATATTCCACCAATTTCTGATTTATTTTCTTCTTTTGTCCTTCTACTATAAGACCCCAAAGTACACCCTAGTTGAAATAATATATATTTATGAAAGTACATGTGTGATAGGAGTTAGAATTGTGCTATGATTAGAATATAAAAGACATATGACTTGAATTTTTGGTCAAGTGGATCATAGTTAATGAATTAAAATTAATTGATGCCATTAGATAATTGAGGTATTTAAATGTAAATTTGGTCTAGAAAAAATTGTCAAGTGGCAAGTTAAGTTGGTACATGAAAATTAGAACGATTAACCTATGAATTAGTGATATTTGGCATGTTAAAGCACTGAAAAATGACATAGTTGATACATTGACAAATGCAGCACTAAGTGTGTGACATATGGCCTAATGTGTCATTGACACATGGCAGCTCCTACATGGGACACATGAAGCTCATGCATGGAGACATATGTTGCTCCCATTCAATGACATCTAGCTTTGGATGTGGCAAATTATGATGGAGTAATTTCTATTTTGCTCAAAAGCTAATGTGTAACCTGTTCTGATATGGTACATTTCATTATGAGATCATGATATTTTGGTTCGATTTGAAAATGAGTAAGTAAAAGCTGCTTATAATCTTATGTGATTTTGAATATGTGAATGTTTGGATGACTGTTTGAAATAGTTGTTAGCTTATATCCTATTTAGTTTATTCCCCACTAAGCTTTATGCTTAACACGGTGGTTTTGCCTTATGTAGGTTTAGATAGGAGGGTCTGAAGACTGGGCCAATAACAATCGCAGTGGACAACGAAGAATGTGTTTTGTTTTGGGAATGTATGTTTGAGTTGTATGTAATAATATGAGACATGATGTACAAGTTTGTAAATGTTGTCATACAGAGTGTATTTGAACTTATGAAATGTACTGTTTTGTTTTAGGATTTGTAATGTAATAACTTTAATTAGGATGGTGTTGTAATTGAAGCATGTATTCGGATAAATTCAGTGTGCTAGTTAAATTATGTTTAAAGTTGAATATGTATGGAAAAGTAATGATTGGTTATTTGAATTTCTAACAATGCTTTGTATTGTTTTGATATGTTTAAGTCTTGTCTTAGGCAACATCCGCATATCCTTCTAGGGGGTATGTGGGTGTTACATCTACAGTTCCCGAATTCACTTTTTAACTCATTATAGCTCTTTCACCTCTCTTTTGCTTACTTCCTCGATCATCTAATTCATGTCGAAGTCTTATGCCTTCTAGATTTTATTTGGAAACGAAGTAACCTAACCATGGAATTCAACTATCTAAAAATAAAAGGAAATAACATCTAATTAACAATCCATGGGTTGCCTCCCATGCAATGCTTCTTTTAATGTCAGTAGCTCAATGATCTTTTTGTGCCTAAGGTGGTTTAAATGAATAGTGCAATGGTAGCACTGATAGGATTGAATCATCTTATATTTCTTATGCATTTCAATGTCTTTTCAATCCTATTGTTATGTTTAAATAGTCAATTTGTGTTCATCTTGTGTTTACATATAGATTAAAGGAGTGAACACAAATATATGGTAAAAGGAAGAAGTTTGACAAAGTTTAGAGAGCCATCTATAGAGGAGAAAAGATTAAGGGCATTCGAAGGAGAATCGGAGAAGACCCAAGAAATAAACTAAGGCCACGATCATGGAAAATATGACACGATTGTGACAGAAGCTTGATCACAAGGCCATGATGATAGAAGTTTGAGCATAGGGCCACAATCGTGCACAAAAGGCCACTATCGTGGCTTGTGCACAGACAGATGTAGACAACCTTCCAAACTTAAGTTTTTGAGGGGCCTTTTGGACTTTTAATGCAGAGAAAGATCCTAGGTTTTACCTTAAATGGAACATAGTACATAAAGACACAGAGGAGGACCTAGAGGGAGAGACAAAATCTACCACTTTTGGAAAACTTCAATAAGAGAGAAAGAAAGGAGCAAAGAAGTTTTGGTTATTTTCTTTATGCTTAGCTAGTTTATTTCATTTTCAATGCTTTATCTTCATATGTATTAATCTATTCATTCCATTAGTTTAGAGCTTTCTTAGTTTTAATCACGTTTTTACATATGCTAGAATATTTAGAATGAATGTTTGATGGATTTTGTAGTTGAAACTCATGAATTTTGTAATGAACCTTTGTGATATAGCAATGGATGTTTATTCCCGTAATTTTCCAGTTTTAATCTTGGATGTTTAAGTTTGTTTATTTGTTTTTGTAGATATGAATTTATTGGGTATTTGAATGTTTAATGATTATGTTATAGGTTTTGTTTTCTTAATATCAATGGTGCTTGATATGATCATATGTGGCTAGACTACTTAGGGGTTTAGAGATATTATAAAGATGAAGGGATAAAATTTGTGAGAATAGAGTTGGACTTGTCTTGAATTGGTACTTGTAGGTCTAGGTTATTTCGGGATTTAGGATAAATGTCATGAATTAGGAATTGCTTGTAGGTTTGATCACCCTTTTGGTAATTTTCTAAGTTGGAGGCTAGGGTTGAGTATGTGATATGTAATAGTCCATAGGGATTCCCGGAAGTAGCAATATGTTAGTCGAATTTGTCAGGAAACTTAATCAACTAATATAAGATCCCATACCTTTAGGTTACACCTTCCAAGCTTATGAGTAGGTGGCCTTAGTTAGTTGTTTCTTAGTACCTAATGCATCTTTGCAATTGAACTTAAAGAGCGTATTCTAGTTTATAGTGAAGATCGGGGCATTTTTAGAGCCTATTAGTTTTGCCTATTTTAATGAAATTAATGGTTAAGAGCTTAATCGAGTCTATAAGCTAATACCATCATGAGAGTACCTTTTTTATTTATATTCAAGGATTAATGAACAGCCTGAAACCCCAAAGATATCTCCAGCCCACTTTTTTTTTATACCATTGTTATTAGACTTTTCTAAAATTGCTTTGTGCTTGTCTTTTTGATTACATTCATTGTAGGGTGTTTTGGTTTCTTTTTTTACAACCTTTGAAATAGTATTGGCATCCCAGCTCTTTAAGGTTCGATCCTAGCTCACCATTTACTGTATAGTTTGATAGTTAGGAATTTATTATTTGGTAGTTAACAATAGGCTATTAAATTTTTGGTGTCATTGTCTGGGAGTTGGCGTGTGTTAATTTTTGTTTCTTGTGTTGTTTTTATTTTTGTTTTTACTGATCTTTTTCATTCTTCCATTAGTTTGCACGTCTAAAAATTCCTCAAAACACATTCATTTGTATAAATTTGTTAAGGAAAATAGAAGTTCTTTACTTTCTCCACTTAACCCTTTCTCTTTTTCTCCTATTGCAGGTCGCACCAGATTTTGTCAGCGAGAGCAAGGAATCCATACAAATCCTCCCGAGAGTGGTCATTCCTTATCCTTTAAAGAAGAGGTCGATGAGAGTTCAAACGAAACAGAGGAGATTGTGGAACCTCATTAGCACACCTTAAAGGAACTTGCAGCTCTTTGTTTCAACCCCAATCTGTTTTGTATCAATTATCTGGATAATAAGCCAGAAGTTGAAATTAAACTTGGACTGATATGTGCATTGCCTCCTTTTACAAGATTTTGTGACACCAGCTCACTAGATCAGGCTACATCACCAATCTTAACAAGTTCTTAAAGGAGTTCCACATCACATGCTTAGGTATAAAGACATCAGGAGTCTCAGTGGATCAACTCAATCTAAAGGCATTTCCCTTTGCCTTAGCAGATGTAGCCAAGGAATGGTTGCATGACTTGCTCACCAGCTTGGTCAACATGTGGGAGAAATGCAGCAAGCACTTTTAAAGAAGTACTTCCCTTCCTTAAGGGCCGCTAACATTAGGAAGGAGATTTGTGGCATTCAATAAGACACAAGGGAGTCTTTGCATGAGTATTAGGAGTGTTTCAAGAAGCTCTGCAATAGCTGTCTAAACAATCAATTAAGTGACTAGTTATTAATTTAATATTTATATGAAGGGTTGCTTCCTTTAGACAAGAATATGATAGACGTTGCAAGTGGTGAAGCCTGGGTGAACAGGACTTTGGAGGATGCTAGGAACTTGATAGTAATAATGGCAACAAACTCCCAGTATTGGGGCAATTGTACTAATGCTTCCTCTTAAACAAAGTAAGTGAACTGAATTGTTAGCAATAAGGATTTCATAGACCAGAAGGTTTCCAACAAAATCAACCACAGCTTCAGCCAAGGCCACCACCTCTATAACCATCACAACAACTACAAGCTATAGGTATGTCCTTAGAGGAAATTGTTAAGAGTTTAGCATCTAACACTCTTCAATTTCAGTAGGAAGCGAAGAGTGGTTTGAAAAATTTGGAAATCAGGTTAATCAGTTAATTGATGTCAAGGGGAAGCTATAGGCCTAAAATTCCACAAAGTTGCCTAGTCAAGCTGAAAGAAACACGAGAAAAGACGCTTGCACCATTACCTTGAGAAGCAGTAAAGAGGTAAAAGGGCCAAGGAAGGGGAAGGAGAAAGAAGAAGAAGAATAAATTGATCTAACAAAAAAGGAGGAGAATCACCATCCTTAAGTAAGTACTTCACACCCTATTGTCAATAATTTACCTTCTGTTCCATTTCCAAGCAAGTTAGCAAAGAATAAGCCGTAGGAGACAGAAAAGGAAATATTGAAGGTCTTTCACAAGGTCGAAGTAAACATCCCTCTGTTGGAAGCAGATAAGAAAGTTCTGCGATATGCCAAAATTTTAAAGTAGCTATGCACAATAAGCGAAAACTGAGGGGAGATGAGAAGATCAGTGTAGGGGGCAATGTGTCAGCAGTCTTACAAAGGAAGCTACCCCCAAGTGCAAGGATCCAGGTATTTTTACCATTCCTTGTAAGATCGGTAACATGAGGTATGAGAAATGTATGTTAGATTTAGGAGCTTCGTTAAATGTTTTGCCTTTGTCTATTTTTAAATCTCTTAATCTTGGGTCATTAAAGTGTACCCTTGATATCATTTAATTAGCTGATAGATCTAACACATACCCTGAGGGGTTATCGAAGATGTTTTGGTGCAGGTTAATGAGCTTATTTTCCCTACAGATTTTTGTGTGTTAGGTATGCAGGATGAGGGCTTTTTGAGCCCTTCAACAATTTTGTTAGGAAGGCCATTCTTGAAGACTTCTTAGACCAAAATCGATTTACACAATGGAGTGTTGACTAAGGAGTTCGATGGCGAGGTTATTTGTTTCAATATCTTTGATGCCATGCATTATCCATCAGACTATGAGTCGATCACCAAGGTAGATATACTTGACTCTTTTGTAGAGTAGTGGTCTCTTCTTTCTACAGATGACCTTTTGGAGGTAGCTTTGACTACCTCGCTGGAGCAAAAGATGTCTGGATATTAGCAAAGCAAGTCTGAGTTAGGAGAGGACCTAAAGGATATAATTTGGGCACTGGAGACAAGTCCTTTTAGCAGGTATGCACCTCACTTTTTAGAATTGCACATTAGTACTAATTGATCACTACCTTCGGTTGTGCAAGCACTACAAGTAGAGTTAAAGCCCTTACTGACTCACCTCAAGAATGCTTATCTAGGCACCAATAAAGCACTTCCAGTTATCATAGTCAGTGATCTTATAAAGAAGCAAGAAGAAAAACTCGTTAGTGTGTTGTGGGATTATAAGATGACATTGGGATGGACGGTTGCAGATATTAAAGGTATTAGTCCTTCTTTATGCATGCACATGATTTTTCTTAAGGAAGGAGATAGCCCAGTCCATCAAGTGCAGAGACGTCTCAATCCACCGATAATGGAGGTAGTAAAGAAGGAAGTAATGAAGTTGCTTGATGTAGGAGTCATATACCCCATCTCTTACAGTAAGTGGGTAAGTCTTTTGTAAATGGTTCCTAAGAAGTTGGGTATTGCAGTTGTGGAGAATAAGAAAGGAGAGATGGTTCCGACTTAGGTATAGAACGAATGGAAAGTTTGCATGGATTATCATAAGCTCATCTTGATAAGTAGAAAGGACCACTTTTCCCTACCCTTTATTGATATGATGTTAGAAAGTCTTGTTGGTCATGCTTACTATTGTTTTCTTGATGGTTATTCAGGTTATATTCAAGTTGCTATTGCTTCGAAGGATAGGAGAAGATGACTTTTACATGCTCGTATGGCACGATTTTCTACATGCTCGTATTAACCCAAGGTGTACCCAATTGACATTTGTGCGGAAACATTACAAAGTGATGAGGAGCTTGAGAATTTTGAGGTCAACCCACCCTCAACGAATTGTTTGTGTCGAAGAAGTGGAGAAGGAGCTTAAAGCTGCAAAGGACATATCTTTTAGCTTTGAGGTAAGTACTGAGTCCATTATTATTCTTGAAACTAACTCTTTACCTTTGCATAACAGATTGGAGGAGTTAAATGATAAAGAAAAAAGTGAAGAGACATTTGAAATATTTATAAAGTGTATAGACTCGGTCAGTATTGAGAAGCTGAGGAGAGGGAAGACGCTGAAAGAGGATGATGATCAACTAAGGCCCTATTCAGAACTACCTCGTGTGGAGGAGCCACATGTGATACCTGAAGATCACAATTTTGTCACATGAGGAGAAGAATAAGTCGAGCTAGAGACCCTAACAAAGACGCTTCTTAGGAGGCAACCAAAGCGAAGTAAATTTCTTTTCCTTTAGATTTCTGCATTACTATTTATATGCATGTGTGTTTTTTAATTTAATTGTTTTACTTGTTTTTAAGTTTTCAATCAAAATGAGAGAAAGAATAAAACAAATGAAACAAACATTTTCTCATTTTCTATTGCTTCTGGGATTATATAATCATGATTAGAGTGTGAATTGACTAGAGAATTTCATAGCAACTTTAGCATGT
>JAOQMP010000008.1:34982171-34996055 GCA_027563575.1 Erythroxylum pedicellare
CTTTTGTTTTATTAATAATAAATATTTTCATTACAAAACTGTAACTGAAGAAGATAAAGTTACATGTAAGTACACTTACTTTCCAGGGCACTATATTTACATAACTCCAGCAAATATGATGTATGCTTGTTCTGAATTACTTCCAATGGAAGACTTTGAATGATGTGCTTCTATGAAATGTTTTGGTTTGTTTGTACTGTCTTGTGTGGCATCCACCTATCCTCCCAGGGGGTATTTGGGCATTTACAATATGACCTTAAAATACTATTTAAGAATGTGAATGACAAAAAAATGCAACAACCATCATACAGAAGTGGATCAATCAAGGGAGATCAAGAAGAAAGCATAAGAATTCTAGATTTCTAATTCAAGCTCCAAATTGATTTTTTTACTTTTCCTCTTATTATTTTCATCAAACTTGATGTGTAAACTAAATTCCAAGTTGTTATTATATTCATGAGTTTCTAATTTCTAAATTAGGGTTTATTCTAAATTTATTTTGTGAATTTGATCTTTATTGATTAAATATAAAATTTTGGTGTTGTGATAATTATGCACGCTCAAACTTTGAAAAAACATTAAGAGGGTGAGTCAAAAGTAATCAGATTGGGTTGTTCAATGAGATTTGTTGATTTAACAAGTCACACAATTATCAAATCAATGATCATTTAAAGATAAATCTTTTGTGATAACTTTATTATCCAATTGATAACTTCATATCTAATTGAAAACATTAAAATGTTTTATAAACCTAGAGGTTTTAACATCTTGAATTTCATATTCAATTAGGGTTAATTGATTAGGTCTTGAGAGAGAGTAATCAATCCCCTAGGAAATCTATGATCAATAAATAACTAGATCAATAATTGTTAAGGAAGCAAAATAATGAAAGAATAAATCCTAAACATTCAACATTGATCAACCATTAATCTTATTGGCAGCTCACCTATCATTTATTTATTTATTAATTAGTAATTGTTTTAATTTTTGTTATTATTTTCTTTCAAAACATATTGTAATACCTTAGATAAAGTTAGGTTCAAATTGTTTTATCTATTTCCTTATGGGATCGATACATTTCGATACTTTAAGATACGATCCATGTACTTATAAGTATTGAGAGTTTTATTAGATATAAAACTTGCTTAACACCTTTTAAGAATCTTTTTTTGTTGGTGTGATTAATAAAGCTACTTGTCACCTCATATATGGGCATTTATATGGAAATGTTTTGGATATATGGGCTCACCTATAACCTATCACCCATATCTATGACCCACAAATTTTTTCTAAAATAACTATAATTTTCCACTTTGAAATAAATATCCCTTCCTCATTTTATGCCATATAAAAAGAAGGCAAGCTTCTTCTTCTTCTTTATCCTTAATAGTTCATGTTTTGGAATTTTGGAACTCCTTCTGAACTGTTAAGGAATATATGAGTTAATAATAGAAAAGACATGTAGTTGAGACATGTAAAGGAAGCCAAAGTCCAAACCATTGCATGGGTGGTGAAGAATGAAGAGCCATCAAATTGATTAAATAGATGGATTGTTAAAAGTTAGAGGTGACCACACACGAGCTGCTAAAACAAGAATAATGTTACTAATTACAAGACAAGAGAAAATACTTTTACTAATGCTCAATAACTATGAAGTATTATTTAGGAAAATAGAAAAATAGTAAGGGAGGGAGGACTCTAAAAAGAAAATGATCAACTGAAGAAATTATCATCGATTTTTAGGTCTATCATTATAGAGGTGACTTGAAAGGATTAATTTTATGCATACATAGAGGTGACTTGAAAGCTTAAGCTTTCTTATTTTAGCTTAGCTGATAAAAGAAGATGATAATACAAGCTGGAGCAGCTCAATATATCAACCTTACTTAGGTCTAAAGAAATTAAAATCTTCCATATAAGCAATTATGATAATTAGTGATGACTTGCTAGTATCTATTAAAAAATACGAGGTTATTGCATTTACTTTCCATTAAATCAGTTTACAATAGACCTACTAAACAAGGTTTGACAATGTTGAGGTAATCAAGGACAGACTTCTACTTAGTAGGTAATTATTCCCTCTAATAACCCACGCAAGTAAGGATATTATAGAGAAGAAGATAGGGAAAGCTTCTTATTTTACACCTCTTTGAAATCAGTATTTTCCTTTTATTTGATTTGCATTTTGTCTCGATGCTTAGTACTTACTTCTATTATTGAGGTAGAGATTAGTATCTTGTCATGAGTGTTAGTTGAGGTATCATTAATATGAGGGTCAAGAATCATAGTCTTATCTAAAGAATTACTTAAAGTGTGCTTAACATTACTAGGGATCTCTAGATTAGCATTCTTTTAGAGAGGAGCAAGATCATCCTTATGTTAGGGTTATGTAAATATAGTGCCCTGGAAAGCAAATGTATTTACATATAACTTCATTTTCTTCCAATTATTTTTGTAATGAAAATATTTACTATCTCCATCTAAGTAAAGGAGTTTACTTCAAGGGAATGATTAGTTTTATATCGTGATAGTAGTTGACTATCAATAATGGCACTATTAAATGAATCTATAATCATGTATATTTTTAAAGAATAAAGTAGGTCATTTCTTTAATCTTCAAACATACATTTTCACATTCTTTTATTACGAACCACAATTTGGATGAGTGGTGAACTCATGTGTGTTTCATTGTAATTCTTGATATGATCGAAATGGATTTTTACAGAGTATCAATCTAGTGTCTACATGCTAGAATTATTAATTGAAACAAGTATTAGGGAACATTCACTTAAATAAAGAGTTTATAGTGATATCATCACCTCTAAATGTTTTACAGAGATTGGTGATTAAACTGGCACCAGTAGTTTGGCGGACTAACTACCCATCAAGTCTTAACACCAAGATGAGATATTGTGTATTAATCATCATATAGAGTTAAATGAGAGATCTGGAGAGAAAAACCAATTAAGGGCAAATTGGTAATTTTACCTTTTATTATATAGATGGCTATAATATGGTTCATAAAAGAGTTTGCAGTTGGACATCTAATTTAAAACATATGTTCTCATAATATTTAGTAATTCAAGAGTTAAGCTACTTGTCTTTAGTGGAATGACATTTGGGTAATAAGTTGTAATTAATTCTAATAAGATTAAATTAATTCTGTGCTTATTGGAACTTAAATTATATAAGTCTAATTAGATTCCCCACTTGGTTTCTAAGAAAGGTTATGAAGCAAACTAAGAAAAACAAATAGAGGTTACCGAAAAGAAAATAAAAGAAAGGACTGAATTAGATTCAGAATAATAAAACTGGAACAATTTATTTAAGAGTTAATTAAATTGGGTTTTAAGCCTATGATTAAATGTTGGGCTTACACTAATTAATTGTTAATTTGAAGCCCAAAATGAACATTTAATATTGGGCTGGATTTTGTTTTGATTTGATTAATTAGATTAATTAAATCGAAACAATACTTGTAAAGACAAAAGGATGGCAAAACGGAAATCTACAATGATGTAGATTTCGGTTTTGTATAGATAAATGGACAACTGCACATTTAGCATTGAATTGCTAAATATAGGTGGGTTTTTATCATGCTTAATCATCATTAAATGGTTTACTGGTTTCCTAATTAAATGGTTTAATGGTTGTCATTTAATGTTGGCATGTAGAAAAACATAGAAACCTTTTAGCATTCATTTGATTAAACAAGGAAGAAGTGCATTTGTTACTCTCTCTCCCTTCTTTCATATTTTAACCAAAAATGAGAGTGTCTTATTTTAGAGTTTTTTCTTTTCATCTAGCCATATTAAACAAATGAGAATGTCTCATATATTGCCCTCTCTTTCATTTTGATTAAGAGAAAGAAGTGGTGCATTGGTTGTTAGGACTTCCCCTCTTTTCTTTTATGAGCTAGCTGAAATTAGGAATGAGACTCATTTTGGTTCTTTCAACTAGTTGATCATAAAAGGAAAACCTCTACAATATTTCTTCTCCTTTCCCATGAAAGGATCTTGTTAACCAAGTTGTCCAAAGTGAACAAATGGTAGATTGGATTAGTTAAGGATACCATAGTAAGGAGAGGATACAATAGCAAGGAGACAAAGCTGTAGCAAAGGAGTTGGTAAAATTTCCATCAAGATCTTATATTATTTATTTTTATAATACCGTATCATGGATGGATTAAGCATGTTAATTTGGTTATCATGCTTACACTGCATTTTGATTTCGAAAAAAGTTTTTTGAAATCTACCGTTGAGCCAAATCTAGAATAATATTGTTTTCGATCCAACAAAAAGTAGTTGGCCGCATAAGCTTACTCAGAACTTGACACTTGAACAATGAGGTAATGTATAGAAGCATAATGGATTTTCATTTGAGCCTATGTGAGGATTTAAGCCTTTATGACTCCATTCTATAGTAATTTCATTTCTTTGTTTGTGTGATGCTTCTTTAGGTAATTACCTTTAAAACTTGCTTTAAATCGATTTAAATCTACTGGATGCATGCTAAATAGAAATGATTAAGCCCTTTTTACTTTAACCTCTAGCTTAAATGACCTACCATTTTATTATCCCTTACTAGCCCCATTAAGCCTTTAACCTTTTGTTTCTTGAAATCGCCTAATTTTAAAACCTATAAACCCTATTAGCTTGCCCAATCACAAGTTAATAGAGTGTTAAGTGATATTTGAGTGTGGAATCACAAGTTAAAAGCACATTGCATATAGTTGTTGTTTTATATTCATTGTTTCTTTAGTTAAAAAAAGATAAAAGATCAAAATCAAATAAAAAATGGGAAAAAGAAAAGAAAAGAAAACAAAAAGGAATAACATGTAGTGGCTACAATAAGTGCGAAAAAGTAGTCTTATCTATTTGCATATATTAGAGGTTTATCTTTGTCATCTTTTAGTACACTTAGTAGCTTATAAATGCTTGTGATAAACCCCTAAAATTGTTTAACCCACCTTAAACTTAGCCAAATCACAACCCAAAACAAAGCCATTTTGATCTATCCTAGCATGTAATCATTGTGGAGAAGAATTGTTGTATTAGCAAGCCTATAATAGTGTGGTTTCCTATTGGAAGTTTGAGCGAAACACTAACAATCAAACACTTGAGAGAAATGAGTGAAATTCATAAAGAAGACCCATTTTAAATTTATACTTATCTTTGAGTGATGGTTTCATAGGTTAAGTTTGCTTATATGCATCAATGAAAATTAGTCGTGATGTATGTACTAGCTTGACACTTGAGTTGGCCAAAGTTTGAGGGATTACATGCTTTAATCTTTATGAAAATGAAGTAATAGAATTTTTTGGTTATATTTGGTCTTTTCTTGAGGACAAGCAAAAGTTTATGTGTGGGGATGTTGATAAGTGTAGATTGCATAGTATTTTTATAGGTAATTTGATATATTTTAGTGGTTAAGTTGATTATTTAGTGTGTGTTTAGCTTAAGATTTGTATTAGTTCATAAACATTTGTGTTTTAAGTGTTCTTCAAGTGAGAACATGTTTTTGAGCTTTAATTATATATATATATGAGGACATACATTCGGAAGAGTTTCGGAGGAGAAGCAGACCAAAACACATGGCCACAATTGTGGGGGACCTGCTATGATCGTGACAGAAGCGCCAACATAGGCCCACGATCGTGGAAAATACACCATAATCGTGACGGAAGCTCAAGCACAGGGCCACGATCATGGGGAATCTACCACGATCATGACAGAGATCAGGTAAATCGATCATGATCATACACTAAGGGGCCACGATTGTGGCCTGCGCGTAAGGACAGAGCCACATTGGGGGCAAGTGAGGGCACTTGCCCCCACTGCCTCTAAACAGTTTTATATAAAAAATTATTATTTTAATTTTTAATCCCATAAAATAAAATAAAATTTTTCTCCCATTAAACTTTGCCCCCACCAAAAATAAAATTTTGCTCCCATTAAAATTTTTCCACCACTCAAAAAATTTTCTGGATCTATCCCTACCTGTGCCCAGATAGATGCAAAGTCACTTTCGGATTCGAGTTTTCGAGGGACATTTTGGACCCCAAAAAGACACTAGGGTTACCTTAATTGGTAAAGACTATAAAAGAATTATAATATAACCCTATAAAGGAGATTAGATTCTGCCTACTTTTGGAAACCTAAAAGAGAGAGAAAAGAAGAAGAGGAAGAAGAAGAAGAGGGTTCCGACGTTGAAGCTTCCCGAAACAGGTGATCTCCCAATGTCGTTACTCTCCCGAGTCATCCAACCTAAGTTTCATTTCCTCCCCATTTACTTTTTTATTTATTTAAATGTGTAAGATTGAGATGGGTTGTATGGTTATATATTTTAAGTTGACAATGATGTTCTAACTTTACCTTCGGGATTTTGCTTATCTTTAAGGTTAATCTAGTTGATTTGTGTTTACTTAAGTTAGGTGTTGTGATTGATTGATGTATATGCATATTTCAATAACAAACCGAGAGGGTGAATCAGATGAAAATGATTAGATTTAATTAATGAGAGTTAGGCAATCTAATTGACCACTTAATCAATCTAGTCGGTAATTTCATGGAGAGAGATCTCGCGCAAGACCCGATTGTTTATTAGAGAACTTTAGAACTAATTATAATTATAGGTAAATTGTGAATTAAGAGATTGCAAGTCCATAATTCAATTAGGACTTATAATTTAGGGAATGGTTATAACTCGAGAGAGAGTAATTAAATCTACGATCACCTAGAACCGATACACCGTGAACATACAATTGGATAGGTTAGCATTAATAATAGGTAAAATCCTCTCTTTCATAACTCGATTCTTTCTCTTGACTGATTTCCATTATTACGTTGTTTGTTCATTATTAGTTTGCTTGATTTAGTTTACCTTTCAGTTAAATATTCGAATTTGAGTATTAAACAAAGAGCAACTTGAATTAAGTGATGCCTAAGCACAATCTTTGTAGGACGATATCTTTTTTTCTACAAATAACGACCCGTATACTTACAGTTTTTAGGGTAAAACTTGTAACTGGTTTTGCAATTCAACAACCTAAAATCACTATTCATCCAAAAATAATATTCACTGGAAATAAAATTTTATATTCATTAAAAGGAAAGGTTCGAGGTTCTACGATTAACTTTTATATTGCTAATATGCGTAATGTTGATAATTGACTTATGTTAATGTGATTAATGTTAATGATTGAATGTATGTTGATAATGATGATTGGATACATTATAATGTTACAAAATTTTATAATTTTTTAATAGATGTTGATTATAATGGCACTTGGTAGAAACAAATGGAAGAAGGTGGCAATTATGGAAATTATAGAATGGAGGGATCTGCAACTTAAACCAAATCAAACAGTTGGTACCATCAATTCAATTCCTAGCTAACAACAACATTGTACCTCAAACACCAATGAAATTAGTCGTACATAACTTTGTTCTGCCTCAAAAAACAATGAAGAAACTAGTGTAGGCTTGTTAATCTTTAACACCTACAAATAAACTTATTCTCAAATATATATTTATAGATTATAATATTTCCTTATCATTATTGATTTATTGTCAGCTTCTAATGCTAGTATTAGAAAAAAGATGTAGACGTAAAATTAGAGGATTTGAATTGCAATGAATGAATGTTGTAGTGAAAAGCTAGTCATCAATATAGATTGATACTCAGCAAGGTCGTGCTGTAGACAACATCTAATATGCAAAATTGTCAAACGAGATGGGGATTATTATGAGAACATAATTACCTTATCTGAAACATGTTAAAAACTTGAAAGAAGATAACTTGCTTAAAAATGCTTTGGATAAAGTTCTGGTAATTTTTCAATATATTTAACTATATGCAATCTTGTTTCAATTATTTTAACACTAATTACACTTGTACTTATTATTGATTAATTACACTTTTACTTATTGTTCGTAGTTGAAATTGAATATGGATATTGAGAACCAGATGTTTCACACTGCATTAAATCATTATTGAAACAAAGGACTAGGAATCATTATTTTAAATTGCATTTATATGACAAATCTTTTCCTTCAAATATGAAGGCACAAACACATGTTCCCAAACGAATGTCTCAAGAAAATTGGAATAGTTTGTGTGATTATTAGGCTGACTTGAAAGTTTAGTTTTGTTTTCTTTGCATTTACTTTTGCTTCCATTAATCTTATTAAATTATTTAACAACTACCTAACCTTTTTTCTTTATTTCGGAAAATTGTGAGAAGGTAAAAGTTAGTAGGGAAAAAATGAAAACACCTCACAATCAAGGATCAAAATCATTTGAAGTTGTATGAAATGAATATGTAAGATTTTTGTTTGCAAGTTATAATTATATCAATAAACACTACATATTTATTGTGCCTTTTTTTTTCCTTCATAAAACATAGTGAGAAGGAACTACATGAGCAAGAGAATGATAGGATCACACTATGCAAAGTCACTCACTATAAGGAAGGTAAAAGGTGGATGTCAGAAGAAGCAAAAAAAAAAAAACTATGTAAGTATGAAGATTTGTTTAATATTTTAGTTCATTTATTAATATAGTAGTAAGTAATAATCTTTGGATTGAATATTGTTTTTTTTTAATCTTTGAATAAGATGCAAAGGTTATTAAAGAAATCTATGTCTGAGGGGAATCAGTTTAGTGTAAAAGACATTTGTAATATTGTACTTGATACACATTCTGGTTATGTTAAAGACCTTGGCTATGACCCTAAGACAAATGTTTCAACCTCATTAAATAAAACAATCATTCAAAAACTTCAAGAGGAAAACCAGGTGTTTAAGGCTGAATTACAAGAAACTTGAACAAAATTAGCAAAATATGATAACTTATTTAGAAGACTACTTGGTTCAGATTATAATAAGAATGAAGAGGAAAGCCAATGGTATTAATTATATCTCTTATACTTTTTTCTTTCAATTCTTGTTTGTATTATAATTTAAATTTAATAGTTTTTTTCTCATATTACAAAATTGATGAAGATGCAATTGCTGAGTGATTAATGGTAAAGTTATGTGATGTTTACTTTAATTAGAGCCTATTATTTCAATACCCACAATATTTTTAGTATGTTTTAACTAAACTTTTTGGATTATTACAGGTTCATCTACATGGACAATATTAGCTAGTTGTTCCACTTATATTGTTTTTTCTTGTAATCTCAGTATTTATAATTTGTAAACTGTTCTCTTTATTTATTATTTTATCATAAGAATTGTTAAATTTGTGATTAAAATCTTGTGTACGAAGAATATCCCTTTTGTTGTTATAATTTAATGATATTTTAGTTTTTATATAAAATGCTTCAAACAATTTATTTGTATAATAATTTTACAATAAAAAATATATCGATACATTATATACAGTCATATGGAATAAAAAGGTAACAAATAATTTATTCCAAATTTGCATGACATATGGTTAAAAGGTAACTAAAAGCATTTGGCTACATTTTATAAAGCATACCTAAAATTATTTGCCAATGTTTTTAGAAACCTGGATAAAAATATTTGTCTATGTTTATGAAGACATAGCTAAAATTTTTTGGTTACAAAAAGAAAAACCATAGTGAAATCTATTGACGACAATTTTTCAAAACGTGGCTAATAGTTTTTCACTACGAAAACAAAGCGTAGCCAAAAATAATTGGCTACAATTTCTGAAAATATCATCTATAGTTTTCAACTATAGGAATTCAGCAATGTTTTAGACAATGAAATGAAACATAGTTAAAATCTATAGACAACGTTTTTTACATATTTAGTTACGACTTTTTTGTAGCAAAATGTCAAATTTGTTGTAGTGAATAATTGGACATTATGATGGATGGTTTTGGTTTTCGAGATGATAACATAAATGAAATTAAGTTTGAGGAGTAAATAAAGCAAAATAAGAAACGAAATCATCATCACACCAAACGTAAATCCGGGAAATTGAATTGATCTTACAATGCTAGAAGGAAATGAGAATGAGTATTGCTTACTATCATATATATTAACAATCTCTCATAAACGTAACTTGATCTCATTTTACTTTCTTTCTTCACTCAAATTATGTCCCGACGTTTACTGAGGAGAAAAGAAGAGCCAGTAAAAAATCATCAACAGGCAGAGGGAGTAGATATGTTCCGAAGCTCGGCATTTTTAACTCTGGACACGCTCTCCAGCACTTCAAACGGAATTATGTCTCCAATGACAACCACCAGCTTGCTGTCCAGGTCCACTTTGTAAGAGGTCACCCCTATTTTTATTATACCAAGTCATTTACAAATCTACAAAACCTTTTGGAAAAGTTAAAGGTAAAATATAGTATACCGTACCTTCAAAATAGTTGAGAGAAAAGATTCAAGCCTACTTTAGACCAAAGTATTGCTTTGAATTTTAAGAGTCAAATTTAGAATTGTTAAGTCTTTTATTCCACAAAGCACAAATTACTCAATAAAGAACTTGGCCATTGAGCTAGTCATGAGCATGTGAGAATCATTTACAGCTAAAAACTGAGAGTAATTAGGATGAAAGGAAACAGCACACAAACAAGAGGAATGCCCTTTCCGGATACCTTCCAACTTTGAGATGTGTTTCTCAACTTTTCTTGCGCAGCCATTGCAGTGCATTGACACCCTCAACACCACCATCTACATGACCAATCAAACAGAAAGTTTGCAACCAAAAAAGAGAGAGAAAATTTTCACCACTGTCTACTTTACGCTGCACTTTCAATGCAGTACAGTAGGTGTAACTTAAAACCGGAGAACAAAAAAACAAACAAACTTGCCTTGGGTTTCAACTGAAAGGCCAAGGTTTGTGTACCAGCAACAACATCTTTCAGCCTCGGAAACTGACCTTTATTACTGTTTATCAATGATTTATTCTCAAGTTCTTCATTTTCACCTTCCAAGTAATTCATACAGAAACAAGAACTTGAACCTGAAGAAACACAAAGGCAGTCCAGCATCTTCCCAAGATTGAGCTTGCCCATGACGATTGCCACAGCTCTTATGGAAACAAACAAATTCAAATCAAGTAGTATAGTTGATACGATTCAACTACTTCACGGACACCAAAAGATGCCCATGTATTAGTCTACTCTTGCTGCCATTATCTGGAAGGCACTTAAACAGCAAAGATGGTGAGCATTACGAAAGGAATAAGCGGGAATAAGGGGAGAGGAAGCTAGAGGTCAAATTTTATTGGGAAGGCCAAAAGCTTTGGTGAGACAAATTCTATTATTCATGTTCCTTTATAGAATATACATCACTGTAGATGACTTCTTGATAGGAGCTCGTACCCCACAAATAGCTTACCCGTTCCTGTATAGAATATACATCACTGGTAGTATGACTTCTAGATAGGAGCTCGTACCCCACAAATAGCTTATCTTATTGATTTTGTCATGTGGTAAAAAAAAAGCACAAAGTCAATTAAAAAGGGATGGGAGGAGTCTCATCTGATATTAGCAATCACGTAGAGGTTCATTTGACGAGAGAAATGAATGAGTGCAACTTAAGTTAGTTGGAAATGCCTGGTATATATGAAATGAATAAGCGGGGAGAAGAGGAAGATCTCAAGTAACAAAGACTTAGTAGAAGCAGTATGAATAAACTTAATGGCATGTGATGATGACATAGGAAATAATATTTATACATAAATACAGTGTTCCTGAATTCTCAATCACTAGCATTTTTCTAAACCACATCAGATCCAAACATATTTTCTTTGGGTCGATTAGCTAGCTAAATAATAAAGACGGTAATAAATTAGTTTTAAGTTGTGTAATCAAACCATAGTGGAGAACGAGACTACTCTAACCTCATTTGGCATTAAATTATTAGGTGCAATAGTGAGGCGACAAACATTATGATAATGTTCATAGGCACATGACATGAGCCATAGTATTGGGGCGGTGGAACTATAGGATATAATCCAAAGGCAGCAATCCAATAATGCGACTTGAAGCATGCACTTGATGACATGTTTAAAGTAGTAGAAGCAGAGAAAAGGGACAGCAGGCAATCGATTATTGGGAGTGTATGAGCTCAGAATAGTATACAATTATTGGTTAGTTGAAATTCTTTTTCTTTGTTAGATCAATGTCTAGTCCTAGTCACCAGTTTGGTCCAAGTGACGATGATTTCGAAGTCGAATGTCCATAAAGCTCATGCTGGACACGAGTTGTTCACATGATCTAATAAGGTAGAAATCTATGAATTTCCATGAAGAGTAGTTTCCTTTCAGTAGAAACAGCTAAAGTCAGAGAAAAGTACATTATCGATTAAGGAATAATTGGATGTGTCATTCTCTCATGAAATAGAGCGATAAATATTCATCCAAATGTGTTAAGAGAAAAGTTATTCTCTTCCTTTTTAACACTCTTTCGTTTTTCTCTTGCAAGAGTCGTATCATATTCGCCTTCCGCATCTATTGAATTACTAAGAATTCAAGGGCATCAAGAAAAATGCATTGGACTCCATTCCAAATCTTGAGCCTATTATTCTCATGGGAACTCGATCACCTTAAGCCTTATGGCCTTCTCAGTCCTTTACTACCTCAGTTGCAGATGTTAATTCACTAAAAGAAAATTATCAATTTTCGACTAAAAATTACCGATGGAAATAATACCGTTGAAAATTAGCGACAGAAAGAAATTGTCGTAATATATAGTAATTAGTGACAGACAAAATATATGTCAGTAAAGATAGATAGAAAATTATCTCGCTGATTTTTGCGATGGAATATAGCGACAGAATAGGAATCACCATCAGTAAAAGACGCGCGAATGATAGGAGGCAAAATAAACATCGCCGTTTGCCGATGGAATTTTATTTCGTTGATAAAGTTGAAATTTAAACGTCGTCGTTTGCTTCGACTGCAACTTATTTAATAAAACGTAATCGAATCGGAGTGTACTGACGAAACTGGATTCCATCAGTGATTTACCGACGGAAGGGTTATTTCGTAGGTAAATATAAAATTTAAACGCCACCGTTAGCTTTATCTTCAACATTTTTTATAAATAGAAAACAATGTCGTTTTTGTTAACACTTGCTACTTACCCATCGATGTTCATTTTCTCCTAGCTTTCTTTTTCTCTGTGTCGTCATCCATCTTGTTCCTTCTGCATCCATCTTCTTCCTTTGTGTGCTTCGGATCCCTTCTACATTTTCATTCTACGTCTTCGTAGTCCTTCGGTTCCCATCATCCGACCCATGCTTTTTTTCCCTTCTTCCTTCTGCATCTTTGTTTATTCATTGATTGAGGTAAGAGGGTTTTGTTTTGTACTGAGTTTTGTGGTTTGCAAACTGTGTTTGTGGTTTGATTTTGTGGGTAATTATCGATTTGTGGTTTCATCATTTCCAAACTGTATTTTGTAGAGTGGATATATTACAGATATAATTAAACATAACAACAATCGATTTATTAACTAGCATTCTCTCATGTGGTTTTACTTAACCAAAACAGTCACTAGCAGCAATACTTAACCAACCAAGGACAAGTTTGAGATTAAGTCAACAATTTAGGCAGATGATTAGCAAAATAATGGTTAATCTGACCATATATGTTTTCTTTTTTTTATTAGAGTAGAGTTTATCAAATCTTTGAAGTGAGTGGATAGTGATTATTTTGTAAGAGAGATCTAATATGTTTGGATGTATATTGATTTTGATACCCTTTGTTGAGATATGGAGTATGATAATCAGTTTTGGACTTTACACCAAGCTCAAGATACATTATGTTATTTTATTTCCTGGACGTATAAATACGTTGTATTCTCCTAGTATATCATGTTATAGAAAACAATTCACAGTGAATAAAAAACCCTAGCCACTTATGGACGTAGTCATATTTTTGTGAACCATGTAAA
>JAOQMP010000008.1:35004548-35019327 GCA_027563575.1 Erythroxylum pedicellare
CTTTCCTTTAGTGATATCTTCAAATCCCTTGAGAATTTCTCAAATATAATGATAGATTTGAGTTCCTTGACCCCAAAATTAGCTTAGAACACCTTGGTTTGAGTTGAAAACCCAAAAAGAAGGGTGAATTTTGATGATGGACAATACTTCCTCTTCTTCCTCTCTTTTCTCCTTTCTTATCCTTTCTTTTAATTAAAACTAAGTGTTTTAAGTCTTAAATCAGGGGTGCACGTCCATACATAAGAAGAGTATAGAATTTTGGCTCTTCTTTGACCAAAATATGGTGAATTTACCATTTTGTCCTTAGATTGTATGAAATTACCATTTTACCATCCAAACTTTCCTAAATTTGCAATTAAGTCCAAAATTTGGGAATCACCAAAATTTTTATTTTCATTTTGGTCCTTGGCCTTTTGAAAATTATAATTAAGCCCCCTTAACTTTATAAAATTATGATTTGGTCCTCCAAGAATTGAAAATTTATAATTAAGTCCTTTAACTTTTGACAATTTGCAAATAAGCCCTTAGATACATCAACTTTTCCAATTTAGCTTTCTAAGTGTCCGATAAGTCTATAAATCATGTATAATTACCTATAAGGCATTAGAACACATTTAATTTAACCACCATGTTCATATCCATCTAATGGACTCCGTTTTACACACTTAAAAGCTCATATGTCGGAAATCTCCAAGATTCCGCATATCGATGAACTCTAAGTTCAGGTAAGGGCATATAACATTATATATCACTGGCATACGCACCAAAAGAATTCAAATACATCTTTGAACTCATATATAACCATGTATATACCAATATACAGTAGTATCTCCAAATATAGAACAACACAGAAGGGCTCAGAAAGTCTGGTGTTACATTATAGACAGTAATAGAAAGGAGAATGGTGAAAAGGTTGGTGTCACAAATTCAAGTATTTATTGGTTAGTTGAACCAATTTGGAATGGAGTGAAGGTTTATCAAATTGGGAAGATGTATTTGAAAGTGATTAAGGCAATTTACCCATACTAATTTGGAGAAAGAATACTAAAAGAACAAATGTTCTGTGGTCTTATTATTCTAATTACATAGGGAGCAATGATTTAGTGTGTGGAGGTGGAGGAGTTTATCCTGTGTTTGCAATTTTTTAAGAAAAGCTAGCCATAGAATGAAAAAAAACACCTAGGGCTATTACTTTTTCTCTTGACCAGGTTATGCCACGAAACTTTTTGAATCAGGGGTCTCAAGAAATCGTATGAGCTATTGATATAATGTTTTGAAGGGCTAGCCATCCATTCCAAACAATCAGGTCTAGAATGGGTAATATAGAGGCTCAAGATTACTGATTGGTTCAACATTTATCTCTTGCCAACACCAGTCATTATTGCTAATTACTTCAGAAACTGTAGTTGTCAAAGGAAGCTCTGACCCATTTATCACTCTCGGTGTAGAAAAATACTTCAAGATCCCTCTAGGGTGCTAAGGATCCTTCCATGATAGAGTAGTATTCCCATTCCTTATCCTAAATCTGAATTGGTTCCCTATTTTATCCCTCGCTAATAAGATCTTTCTCTAACTCCCTGAGCTATTATAACTAGGAAGAGCAGTCCAAAAAATTTTCCTTCTCAGAATTATTGTGTGCACCCACTTAACCCACATCGCTTCTTTATCATGAAACAGGAACTAGAATCTTTTCCCTAATAGTACATTATTCCAAGAGGCCTGATGTTTAATACCTAATCCCCCTCCCTCTTCGGCCTACAAAGATAACTCCATTTAACTTTGCCATGAGATTTAGTAGTGATCTTCCCAGCCCAAAAAACGTTCCTAAGTTTAGATTATATGTCCCTAAGGATGGAAGATGGAAGAATAGAAAGAAAAGACTAATAAACTTGAAAGGTAGAGACGACTGAAATCACTAATTGGAGTCTACTAGTATAGGAAAGGTGTTTATGAGTCTATTTGTTAATCGTAAGATTGATTTTTTCCGGTAAGGGTAAACACTCCCTTTTAGACAGTCTTCCTGTTAAGAGAGGCACCCCTAAGTACCGAATGGGAAGATTTTCTTTCTTAAGACCCGAAATACCTTCTATTTGATGGCTCAAAGGTTCCATATCAGGGGATAAGAAAAAAATGCTCTTGGCATATTTCATGTGCATACCAGATAAATTAGAAAAAGTACCCAAATAATTAAACAATGTTTGAACTGAATTCGAGTCAGCATGGCAAAACAATAGAAGGTCATCAAAAAATAAGAGATGGGTAAGTTTAAGGGGTTTACACCTCTAGTGGTATTTGAAAGAAGGATTCCCATTTATGCAAACATTCATACTCCTCGAGAGAGCTTCATACAAATAATGAACAGTAGTGGAGACAGAGGGTCTCCTTGTCTTATGCTAGATTTCCCTTTAAAGAATTTAGAGGGAGATCTATTGATTAGAATAGAATAGGAGGGGGAGGTTATACACTCTTTGATCCAATCTATAAACTTTTGAGGAAAGCCTATAGCTCCTAGTGTATTAAGGAGGAAGTCCTAATGGATGGAGTCATAGGCTTTTTGAAGGTCCACTTTGAAAGCACATCTCTTGTGGTTATTAAAAGATGGTAGTTCTCGAAAATCTCTTGTGCTAGCAGTCTATTATCCCCTATTCGACGATTCTTAATAAAAACACTCTGATTGGTGCTGACAATGTGAGGAAGGGTCTCTTTAAGCCTATTTGCTATGATTTTTGCAATCACCTTATAAATCCTTATAAATCATGTTGCAACAAGAGATAGGCCTATAATCTAGCACTTTGGAAGGGTGATCTTTCTTAGGGATGAGGTGATTAAAGTTGAATTAAGCTCTTTTAGAAGTTTTCTATGATAAAAGAAGTCTTGAATGGCAATAGTAACTTCCCCTCCTACAATAGGACAAAAATGCAAAAAAAAAAGAATCCATTGAACCCATCCAGCCCAGGAGCCTTATTTGGATTGAAGGATTTGAAAACCTCCCTAATCTCTTGTTTTGAGACTTTAGCAGTGAGGGATTCTAAGAGATTTTCTGGTAAGGACTAAGAGAATAGATTTTCCAAAAATTCTTGGGAAGGGGGAATGTCTTTTTTTATCCCCAATAGAAGCTTAAAAGTATCCAATGAATTGATCTTAGATCTCTTCAAGCCCAACAATCCTATTACCATTTTCCACTAATAAGGAGTGGATGTTGTTTCTGTTTCTGTTAGCTAAGCTGGAATTGTGAAAGAATTTTGTGTTCCTATCTCCTTCTTTAAGCCATTTGATATGGGAGGATTGCTTAAGGAAAGATTCTTGGTCATCTAAGGCCCTAATTAAAGCATTTATAGCTTCAGTCTCCCTAGTCACCAATTGAGGAGAATTAGGCAATAACCTCTTTTGATCTTGAATAATATTTAGAGTAGCTTGACAACTCTCTACTCTGTCATTGACATACCTATCTAACTCAAATTAAGACTTTTTAGAGATTTTTTTAACCCATTTGAGTTTGGACACTACGTAGAACATGGGAGTGCCCTAGACTTGGGAGGACTAAACATCTTGTACTATCTAAAGGAAGTTAAGTTGAGAAGCTAGGAAATTCAAAAACCTGAAAGGAGAAAATCTCCTCTAGAGGTTTGCTAAAGCCCTTACCACTACTGGAGAGTGATCAGAGATGTTTAGGTTAAGAAAAACACAAAAGGAATTGGGAAATGTAGAGCTCCAATCTGAATTAACAAGGGCTCTATCTAGCTTCCTAGCAATATAAAGGTCTCAACATTGCTTGTTGTTCTAAGTAAGGCTAGGGTAGCTAGAGTTTAAATCAAATAGGGCATACTCCTCCACACATTTTCTAAAATCACTCATGCCATTCATAGCTAAGGGACTTAAAGGCTCTGCCTCATGAGGAAACAAATAGCATTAAAGTCCTCATCTATAATCCAAGGAAGGTTACCAACAGTGGTATTGATAATTGAAAGTTTAGACCAAATATACTTCCTATGATTGAGGTTATTTGAACCATAAACGCAAATCACAAGAAAGGAAAAGGTTCTGTTCAAAGGTGAGACCTCTAAATGGATTAGTTAATCATTTGTACTAAGAATGGAACACCTGAAACACTCTGGGTTCCGAGCTAACACAATCCTAGAATTTGAAGCAAATTCTACATTATTATATGTACACCATTTAGGGAATAAAGAGTAGTAGACATTATTTAGGAAGGAAGGGGACCTGATCCTAGTCTGAGTCAAGCAAACAAAAAAAACTGACAACCTCTTAAGATTAGCTTTTACAGCTAGTTATTTTGTAGGGTTGTTAATACCCCTAACATTCCAAAAGACTAAATCTATAAAACAAAAAACCATAATGAAGGTCTCCTACTTCTGTTTCCTCCTAGATTTCCTACTTTTCCTCATAATGAAATGCCCCTCTGCCCCTCCTATAATAGGACTATCAATACTAGGAACCAATTCAGAAATAGGTAAGGATGAATGGGTACTTACCTTATCAACCGCAGGATGATAAGGAACCTCAAGATCTCCACTCGGGTCATCTTACTTCTTTTAATCCTTGCTTCATTGAGTAGAACTGCAAGAAGGACTAGCTTCCTTCCCAAGTTGTATTTCCATCCCAGAGATTTGATCAATCTGTTGAGATCCATTATTACCCTGACTTTGCTACATTTGAATCTCAGAATTCTTGTCCTCCTCATTGCTTTTAAGTGTCCTTTTAGAAACTGAATCCTGTTCCCTTCTTTGCTAATTTAGATTATTTGTTATAATCTCCTTCCTCTTCTCCAACTCCTATTGTAATCCTGTATCAAAAATTCTCCCTATGGGTACCCATTCCTTCTTTTGTGTTTGTTGATCAGGCTTCCATTCATACTAAATCTGTATTTCCTTAAAGATTATTTCCCCTTCTTCATTATAAGTTGCCAGTTGGAAAAAAGAAGGCAAAATGTTTTGCAATTCTAGCTCCATGCACATTCTTACATAGACAATCCTAGACATTCTGGCAGTCTGATTATCCATAAGTAAGGGATGTCCTATAACACTTATAATTCTACCTAAGGGATGTCCTATAGCACTTATAATTCTACCTAATCCTTCTGTGTTCCAGTATTCCACAAGAACATTATAAAATCTAGCCCACACTGAGGCACGCCTAATTTCCTCTTGTTCCCCCTATTCAGACACCTATCTCTAAGTTAATTTTGAACCACGATTTTACTAGCGCTCTCTGAATAACAAGAAAAGCTAGACGCTTACCTAAGAAGAATCCTATCAGGGCTAATCAGAGATGAGCAGCTCCTTTTTTCGCTAACTCTGGAGGAGGAATGACATAGATCTTGTCCTCCTTAACCTCTGGGGGATAGTAGGTCAACACTTTTGCTGTCGAAGAATCCTCCATACAATTAGCCACAACTGACTTCCATGATCTAATATTCTCCAATCTTTTCATCACAAGTGGGTGAGGGATTATTTCTGGTTCAAACCCCTATTAATTAGCTAAGACGCCTACATCTACTAGGGTTTTGGTCAGGGATGTGTTTTAGGTATGATCTATGGACGAGGTAGTTTTGGGAGGTGGGTTTTTGGTCAAGGAAAGGTCGATAATGTTTGGGTGTGTGTTTTGTAGTGTATTAGGGTTAGGAGAATCAGTATTGTGGGTTAGAAAAGGTGCTTATAGTAGGGTAAAAGGAGTTTGGGATGTGGTGGGACAAGAAGAAGAAGATATGAACAGGTGCACTTATCACCGGCTATCTCGAAGTTATGGATCTCTCGCTCTCTGGTCGCTCACAGATCACTCATGGCTCATCTATTTTTTAATCCTACTAATTAGGAGTTATTTAAGGCTAATTAGGAGTTAGTGGACTCAAATAACAATTTAGGTATCATCTAAACTGCCTAAGCAGTTCATTTATAAAATTTGGAAATTTCTCTTATTCTTGCCTAAGCGTTCCATGATTTTTAATTCACAAACCGTTGAAAATCTCACTATGGTTCTTCAGAAAAAATAATCATTACAATTTTTAGAATTGCTAGAATTTTTTTATAAAAGTGACCAAAATGGTCGCCGGAATGGTACCTCTGGGGAACAAAATATTCCTCGATCACCAGAATATTCCCTCCGATCACCAAAAAGGTTTTAATATCAGAAGTCAACGATTTTTATACCAAATGAGAGCTCTTGATGAGTAGAACAACTTTATCCAAAGATACATACTCAGATTCTCAACATATTTAAACGAATTGAAGAAAAACTAGCTGAAACCTTAACCTCTTTTTTCATCAATCGGCCGCAGCTGGCAACGAAAACATAGGTCTTTTGTTCTTGATGTTGAGACGAGTTGAACGGTGGTGTTGGTGACCGATAACAACCACTGGAAATGACCGATCTATGATTGACATTTTTTGTCGATTTTTCTCCTCATTTTTTGTAACAATTTTGACGATGATGGTGGCTAAAATGGGTATGGTTATAATGGGCTCGTCGAGAGGAAGAGATTGGTATATAACACTAACCGGTTTGAGTCACTGACGGTGATGAATGGTTAGAGAGAGAGAATTTGTGAATAGTAACTTTTAGGAGGTGTTAAAATGAGATAATGAGAAAGTAGGAAAAAGGAGAAGTTGTCTCTTATATATATATAGAACACAGTATGTTACAAAAAACACAAACATTATAGAATCACTTATGATTTTGAAATTAGAAAAATTAAAACAACCTACACAATATCCAATCTTCTCTAACGATTTTTCTATTTTTGACTTGACTGGGCAATGAGACTACAACTTAGAATACCTATTTCGATGAATCTAAGTTTAGGTTTGCTCTCATGGACAAATCTATGGGCACTCCTCTAAATGTGGTTTCCGCAAAGACTCCTTAGTCATTGGAACATCTAATATATCATAATCCCTCTCTGTCTAGTTTGTCCTTGCTTTTTTTTTAATGTTCCTTCACAATGCTTATTGTGCCCAATAAAGCATAATTATTGAGGTAGACTTCTTCTATTGGGTCATCAACTCCTCCTCCTTGATCCTTCACGATCATAGAATTCATTTGCTCCTTATCCACCTTCCATTTTAGGAATTTATGAGAAAAGTGCAGCTCTGCATAAATGAAACAAGCAATATCCTATTTTGTTTATTTCTTGGACTTATATTGAGAAGATTCATAAGCCTTCTTCTTGCCTTTCTCTAAGACATTCCACGTCCCATCATTCTTTTTGCCCTTATTGCTAGTTTGAATTGATTGTGGCATTTGGAGATCCACCAAGGCATCCACAACCACTATCAGGCTTGGAAGGTCTTTCATGTTCTGCCTCTGGAGTTCCATTTGTACCCAACCTTGCAAGCCACTTATGAAATTGAAAAACTTGTCTTCCTCATACATATTCTACCTGTCTAACATTGAAGATGTAAATTTCCTCATATACTTCCCAGGAAGTAGTCTTTCTTTAAATGCTTCAAAGCTTCTCTCATAAGCCATGAAGTTTTATTTAGGAGGAATTGTTAGCTCCTTTATTTTCTCATAAGTGCCAATAAAAGGTCTACCTACACTAATGTCATTAGAGGTTTCATTATCACCATAGCTTTGGATTCTCCACCATATATATAGTCATGATTAACACCTTCTTCAAATCAGACACCTTTGATATTGTAAAGTGTTGCTCCATATCCTATAAAAAGGTTTGAGCTCTTTCGCACTCCACTTGACATTGAAAACTTAAGGCTCTCACACCTTCATTAAAGTACTTTCAGCATGCTCAACATCAATGTCATGCCTTAATATCATGATCTCCAATCTAGAATCCTCTAACGCCTTGATTTAAGTCTACTTTTTGATGTTGCAATTGTTGAATTTGTGTCTCCGACACAAATTTAAATAGAAATGAGTAGGAAGTGACTTTTTTCTCCCATTAGGGAATTAGCCCTATGAGTGCCTCTACTATGTTAACATGCTCTGTTAAATTACTGCCTCCTACCATATCAATATTTTGGCTCTGATACTAGTTGTTACAAAGTTTTCTAAGCACCAAAATTATACTATAAGTTACGCCTACTCCTTTACACGATAATCTCACTTAGGTCTTTTTAAACAAAACTCAGCCTTACAAGTGATCGTTAACTAACTAACTTATTCTTGAACACCTCATGATCCTCATAATGTTTAAGTCACACTCTTATAAGAATAATATGAAAGCACTAAACTATCAAAGATAACAATAAACATATATGAGTTGTAGTAAAAACCAACCTTTAATGCTCTCTCTTAATGTGTTCCTTCACACTTATCTCTCTTCTCTAGATGCAAGGTTCAAACAAGTTATTTATAGGAACCTCTAGCTTTACAATTTAGAATTCTAATTGAACTGAGCTAACTAGATCACATTTATCCTTATTAGATTATATCACAATAATCAATTGGATTAAACCCCATCCAAATGAGTCTCTATCTATTAGGATTTAGCTATATCATAACTAATAAGATAAGAGATTACATTTAACTAGGAATGATACATCCATAGCCATGAAGAAATCTATTATCTTCAAATGATCCTCCCATATGGTCTTTATCTTTTAAAGCTGATATATATCTACTGTGACCTTATCTGCCACATCATCTAAGATCTCCCTTTGTTCTCTATCCATTGATGATGAGTCATCTAAGCCCAAAGCCTTTTATAACATACTGGTTCGATCTAATACTTACCTATATCAAGTCTGTTAGATATGGTCTGCCTATTTGAGCACACATTAAATCCTTAGAGCTCTCAAATGTCTCCCCCCATGCAATGTAATCCAGCTAACCTTCAACCCAAAGTTCATATTGAGTTATCTTTTATCCTCACATATGAATCTCACATCTCGTCAAAGATTTCTATCAATTTGTTCCAATGCATGCCAACTCATTGATAATACCCATTTTCCTTGCCTACTCATAAGTCTTTGCCTTATTTCTTTGCCTCAAGTGTCAAATATTGGTCAAGGCTCCCTAATGCTTTCACGATTTCACAATTAGGACTTAAGTGTCTAACATATAAGTGGTGGAAACTCTGCATACCATGAACTAAGCTCATGTTTTACAACATAATCATATACCTAGTTAGTTATTAGCATCTACAAATAACTATGTAAAAGGGTTTATAAGATTATATGCAACATCATGATAGAAAAGTAATTAATACATAAGATACATGACCATAGAAATAGTTAATTGAATATTTACCACAAGCCCATCGTGTAGCTTTAGTTAGCAATAACGAGTATGAGTTGATTCCATAAAGATTATATTTATTAGTACTAACTAGCTCTTTATTTTCTAGTCTAACAAATTATAGCAATGGTAATTGATCAAATTCAAATCTGCAATAATAAAATAAAATGAATCAATACAATTAGCTAAATATAAAAGAGATTAAACTAAAAAACAATTAATAAAGACAATGATATCCGAATTGCAAATCCCCCTAAGAACTTTTATGCAAATAATATTTAATGCAATAATTTAACCTAAAATTCATTGGATCATAGAAATTTCTCAATTATGTTAATATATTTCTCAAGATTATGGACAACTAATCCTAGGTTGATTAATTGAAATTAATTACAACTCTTAGAATTGCATTAATCGATTTATAAATTCCTCTATTAGGTTTGATTATTGTCTGAAAGATTTGTGTCAGTATATCTTTAGGTTTATATAGAACTATTTTTAGTTATAATATATCAATTCAAATAAAGGATTTGTCCACCTTAATGGCATGAAATCAAACATAAATTAACATACTGCTAGTATTACTTCAAAAATAATTAAGAATGCATAATTAAATCTAATAACATTGAAGAATAAATAAATTAAATTGAAATCACTACACTATCCATCTCAACGTTCTTCTTATATAAGTACCATAATGATTTAGTCCCTCATAATGAAAAATATAGCATCAAAAATAAATAAAAAATAAAAAATTATGAAGAAGTTCCTTTTAATCTTCAAGAAATTCAATTTATATTGATAGAAATTCACTCTAAATTCGTCTCCTTACTTGTTATTTGTTCTCTCTACCATTCTAGGTCCTCTAATTATGTCTTTTGAGTTTCCTTTCTTTCCCCTTCATTTTTACCTCTTATTATAGTTTTGAAAATTAGATTTCTGGGTGGTCCACAAACAACTACACAGCTATATACTTGGCCATGTAAATAAAAAACCAAATTATTCAAATCTAGAGCATAAACACATCCATAATGTATGGGCCAAAATATGAATATGGATAAGTGTATGGCCATGCACTTCTCAATCGCAGGCATGTTCATAGCTATATAACTCCCTAAAGCATGAAACATAGCCTTATTTCTTAAAATTCAAGAATAATAAAGTACATGGACAAGTACAAAGATCATGTACTTTTCTTGCATCTTCATTACTTAATCAAAATATCTTCAAATCTCCCCCAAAATTTCATGTATTTGTTTCTTTTATTCCAAATAAGTGAATTACTACCTAAAAATGAAGTATGAGTAAATTAACCACTAGGAACACTACAAACACTCAAACAAACAAGTAAATTGTACTAGATATAAACTTTACAACATGAACAATTATGTAGTTATTAAATTCCCTCACAGTTAAGCATTTGCTTGTCCTTTTCATTACTCTCTCTTAAAAAGAAACAATAGAAAAGCATTAACTACATAGAAGATATGCATCAAGATTCTCCATTATTCATTTAATTTCAAAGTTTATTAAATTGTTAAGAACTTAGTTACTTGCATCATTCCATAAATTAATCTAATTCACTCTATAATTCTTGAAATTTCAACTCATTCAATACCATTCCATTTAATGCATAAGTCACATATATGGGAAAAAGATGCTAAAACCTTTTAACATTTTCATATCCCTTTAAAAAATAAAACACTAAATTTAAACCATATAGGAGCTTTTATATGCTTGTTTGAAAAGTCACTCAACCTTTTAAAGTGAGAGCAAACATATCAAAGCCTGTTTTGAAATAGGGTTGTCTCTATATGTGTTATGATTCCATAATGTATTTTTACGTTGTTTTATGAACCAGGCAATCTAAAAAGTTTTGTTATTTTGCATGCCTTTGACTTTACAAAAAGTTTTCTAGTGTCATATAGTTTATCCTTGAGTTCACAACATAATGCACCGACAAAACCTTAGGGATCCCAAAGCCACACTAGAGACTCTAGCACTTGAAGTACCTTCAGCTTGGGAGGTCAAGCACAGGGATGGTTTAGTAAATGTTTTTCTTTATGATTCATCCTCGTTTAGAACATTTAATACTGGCAAAACTGTCAGTGGAATTTTGTTTTTATGTTGAGTGAACAATACAAATATGAGTAGGGGGATGTGCTAGCCATAGGAGGCCTTAGTAGTATCAGGAAGTTTGATTGAGTTTATTTGTAAGTTAGGAATAAAACAATTTGATAAGAGTAGAGATCTCGAAAGTGTCCTAATTTGGTTAGATTATGAAAAGAAGAATAAATTTAAATGGTTTGGTGATAGAAGGATCAGATGAGGAATATCGTTTAGTCAGATCACCTACAGTTTCCAGAGACTCCCAAAACACCAGGAGCTCAATACCAAGGTATAACTAATGTGGTAGGTGACCACCTATATAGGCTAGGGTAGTTATAGTAACCCAGTAAGATGTTGAGGATACATCCTGTACGATGATAGGTACTAATAGTCATGAATATATTGAGATCAATCCCAGACTATGCACTCATATATGCTAATAGATTTTGTTAGATAGATTCGTGTGAAGTTAGAGCTTTTAGAGTGCTATATGATAACAACCACTTTCACTAAAGCTATATCAGTAGTGTGGAACATTTATAAAGATAGTTGGATATTACTTAAACTTGGAAGCTCTCTAATGAGTTGATCTTATGAGATATCTATGAATATAAAGTCATACTAGAAAGGGAATTGACTAATAGTTCATTCTATCTAGAGGATTGCTTCTAAAGGAAATTAGGATTGGTACATAAAGGAACTTAGATACATATTCCATGGGAAATGTAAGATGCTCCCATCTCTTAGCATATCATCCATGATAACTAGAAAAATACTAAGAATTGAGTATACAAGCTATTTAGTTTCTATGACTTGATAATTATAAAATTTTATTAGGATATTTAGCATTTTAATAATGGAAAAGTAATTTGTGAATATATCTTGAGGATGAAATTGCTTATTACGATTGAATTCATTAAGGATTAATTATTGGTACGAGTAATTGGTGACTGAAGTTTAATATGTTTAAATGTTATGACCTTATAGAGTAATTGATTAATCAATTTTAGTATAAAATTTTATTTTTAAGGTCAAGTTTATTTTGATTATACGGTGATTTGTGGATTCGTACCAAGTAATGTTATGGATGACATTATGATGGAATCTTTAATCACAATTGATGATTCAAAAATATGTTTCTAGAGCAATGATCAGTTTGTATAAGCTTCCAATTATGTGTATATTAGGGTATCGATTCTAAGTATTGAACATTCATTATTTTAATGTTCCTTTTGATGTAAGTAAATTGTGTTATTTCTTGAAAATCGGATGAGTATAAATGGTGGTAAATTTTCAAGGAAATTGTAGTGATAAGTTTTGATCAATAATGGAAAATGGTCTTAATAGAACTCAGAGGTATTATTTTATAGATAATTATGATTGATGATTGGGAGAATGATAAGAATTATGTATGAGACCTTTGAATAAGTATAATATGGAGATTTTGGATTATTAAAATTCCCATGTTGAGTTTAGAGGTACATGAAATCACATAAGTGTTTTGTAGTATTATAAATGGAAAATTAAAGATATTTTTATTGAACGTCAAAGTTGCACAGTGGAAGTATGAGGTATACTCCATGTTTGAAGAGATTGGGTTTGATAAGCTAGAAATTAGGTTATGAGATATTTAAATTTAAACTCTAAGGAAATTGAATGGTTTTTATGTAAATAGGATATTCTGTTAGTGTCTTACGATATGATCTTAATGATTGATTTGCTTCCAAAAAATATGATGGGAAATGAAAAAGATACAATAAATAGCTTACTAGTGGTTATGGAATTGAGATTAGAAAGCTAAGGAGTCCATGTGAGGCATAAGAAATACAAGAAAAATATTATTAACTTTTGTTTATAATAAGAGAAAATGAGAAAGGAAATGTTTATTATTTAGAAATATACATGAACAATTGTTTTGTGAAGAATCCTAATCAAAGTTTCATTAGTAGTAATTTAAGTAAATGTGAATCGTGATAGTGTTAAATGGATGGTTTCATGTATGGTTAAGTTAGCAAAGTTGTGACAAAACTGATTATTTGTGAGAAAGCGAAAGCAATGATTTTAACAAAGGAGTTTCATGTATAGATAAGTTGTAAATTCTGGGGGCATGTTATTAAGAGGTAACATTACATTGGTGCTAGGTCAAGAATTGTGTATACTAGTTATGGCTACAGTTAAAAAAGAAATTCTAGATTAAGTCAATCACCAATATGTACCGTACATCTGAGGAACACAAAAAGGCATTATACATTGAAAGTTCATTAAGATCGAAAAGATATGGAAAGGGTTATAGCAAAGTATATGTTTAAATGTTTGTTAAATCAACAAGTCAAGGACAAGAGCCAAAGAACAAAAAAAAAATTGCTCAACCACTCCCTATTTAGGAATAGAAATCTAAGCATATTTTATGGTAGCAATTTCATGAAATCTAATTGGATATGATAGTATATGGGAGATAAAGGATTAAAAAAAATGCCCATTTCCTAACCATCCAAGGTAGGTATCCTCTTGATAGATTAATCAAGTTGTAAGTGATTGGAAGTATATAGTTACTTAGAGTGTTGGTATGTGATGATGAGATAGATAAAAGAAAATAAGTTGGAGCTAAACTAGTTTTGATAACCTCCAATAAGATAAAAAATGTGTAGTACCTAAAATTAACAGCAAATCTAAGTTTGGAAATGGAGGAAGAATTTAGAATTAAAGTTAACAAATCAAAGAATTTTTACAAATATCATCATGGAAAGGAATAGTCTATTCTAATCAATGTGACAAGTTAAGCCCATAATATGTTGATCCCTAAGAAGTGATTGACATAGTGGAAGCATGAATAATGGATACGAAGTCAAGATCCATATTTTTTAGCTAACTAAATTTTTTTTTAAAATTTTGAAGACGAAATTTCTATAAAGAGGGGAGAATTTGTAATATCCTAATTTGATAATTATACTGTGCAATATGGTGTACATGCATTTTATAAAGTTTCCTCTATTTATGATACACTAGAGTAATTTAAGCGTTTAAATGTATTATTTATGTTATAACATAGATCACAGATAGGTTTGAGATGGTTCTGGACTTGATTGAAAAATTTCTGAAAAGTCCAAAAACCTACGAAATGAGTCTGAATGAACTTTAAAAGCCTGAAAATGTACTCTGAGGATTTAGGTGATACTTTTGAATGAAATTCGGGTAATTTTTGGATGAATAGTAAATTTGAGTGAATAATATTTTTTGATGAATAGTGAATCTGCTTGAATACTAATTTTAGGGACCCAACCTCGAAATTTGAAACATACCCATAATAGGTATTAGAGTTTAGTGATAATAAAACGGTTCAAAAATAAGTCTGATCGAATGAATTTTAGTTGAATGGGTTTAAAATCATTAGTACTCATTATTTTCCTAAAAGGGTATTTTAACCCTAAACTTTCGGAAGTTCCAAAAGTTTAGGGTT
>JAOQMP010000008.1:35020225-35048209 GCA_027563575.1 Erythroxylum pedicellare
AAACCCATTCAAAAAAATTTTAAAGCATCCAATCAATAAATATTGATCTTAATTCGAGTATTTTATGGTTAATTTGATGATAAGACAGTTTTGGAATATTTTCGAAATATAATTCAGTTAGTTGGTGAATTAAATACATTAAAGGGCAATTTGGTCTTTTTGTATGCATTAAAGGGCAATTTGGTATTTTTACAAGAATTTAGTGGAATGATGAGTCATTAGAAGAGGACCAATTAAATGGTGACAAGTGGCATGGGTAAAAGTGTAAATATGAGACATTTTGGTAAATTTGTAATTGTAATTACAATGGAAATGGGGGTAAAATTGTAATTCAACAAATCCTTCATCTTCTTTAAACATTTGTGGCTGGCCATTTATGAGAGAAACATAGAGAAAGAAAGAGAAAAGAAAGAAAAGAGAAAGGAGAAGAGAGAGGTTCAGCTATGGCCATGGAGGAGTGATCAAAACCATTTTTCATGCTCTTCTACATCCAATCAAGCATCTAACAAGATTTCATAGCTATCTAAGTGAAGAGGAAGAAGAAAATGGGTAGGTAAGCTTACTTATCTTGTTGAGAATTTTTTGATTTGTTGGGTTATAGGATAGATTTGGTTTTGATGGTGTAAATTGCACCTTTTCATTTAATATCAAGGTTTTAATAAGGTAATTGGGAGAAGAAAATCAAGAAAACCTACTGTGTGAAGCCTTGGTCAAAGGTGAGATCTATTTCCTTAAGTCTTTTATTTTTTCATTTGATAATTTAAGATTAATGAATGACATTAGGAAGTTAGTTTAATGATGAAAGAATGAAAGAAAAACCGTGGAAATGATTATATGAGTTTTCAGACAAGGTTAGGGCTTTTAATGTGCTATGATCCAAAATTCTATTTTGATGTTTTATGATTTTCATAGCATTATTTTGATGCTAATGAAGTAAAGAAATGAAAATAATTGATTTTGAATTGTTTTGGTTGAAATTTGGCCTAGAGTGCTTGATTTTGAAAAAAAATTGTTAATAAAATTTTATGGCTTAAATGTGTGTATTAAAATGTCATGGGAGTGAATTTGGATTTGTTTTAAGTGTTAGAAATCAATTGAAATTGAATTGGAAGAGTTTAATGTATAATATGTTAAGTTTAGCCTTAAGGCCATTTTTTGTATAAAAATATGTTTATGAAGTAATAACCATGTGAATATGATTAAGGATGTGGAGTGTATGAGGAAAGTAATGAAGTTGACATGGTTTATCATCTATTTAATTGAAAAATGTATTAATAAGTTGAATGTATTGGTAGTAGGTTTTTAGATAGAAAAATGAAACCAATTGAAGGGTTTCGAAGTGGTGAAAAGAAACTAGCTAGTTGTGAGTGTATTTTAACTGTTTTATATGACTTAATTCTTTGTAAAAGAATTGATGACATGTTAGTGTTCTTTAAATTGAGTTTATGTAAATGGTTGTCATTTGATCATGAAATGAATATTTGTAGTGAGTTTTATGCAAATGATATTTTACAAGCGAATATTGCTAGCATAAGTGAATGCGTTGGCAATATATAAGTTTTAAATTGAAAGTTAAATTTTATATCATTGGGAGTTACATTGAAATAATTCAATTATGAATCCTCCCATACTTAATTTAGAAAATAAGATGAGTTGTAAATGTGAGAGTTGCTTTTGCCTATTGTACACCACTAGGCTTCATACATGTTATTACACCAATATATTTATAAAGGTTAACCTATTACGTATAAGCGATGCAGAACTAACTCCGTATACGGTGGTTAACCAATCACTAGTAAATGATGTAGAACTAGCTCCGTGACTTGTTATAGGTAAGTGATGTAGAACCAACTCTGTAACTACCAATTAATAGCAGTTAACCTATTACAGGTAAGCGATGCAGAACTAACTCAATAACTACCAATCAATAGCAGCTAACCTGTTATGGGTAAGTGATGTAGAACCAACTTTGTAAATAATGGTTAACCAATTGTGGCTAAGCAATGTAGAACCAGCTCCGTGACTTTATGCCAGGTGTACTGTATGCTAAAGAAACTTGTGGTGGGCTATGTTGAGTAAGGAAAGTCATGAAAATAGTAATGCCACCACTATTTATGATAAAAGTGATTTTAGAGGCATCGTATGGTACCAATGCTAATGGTTGGCTTATTTTTCAGTATTAAAGTTTTTAGAAAACTTATGGCTAGCACTGTTTATTAATTAAGGAAAATGGAAAATGGAAACTTTTATATGATGAGCTTAATTTCGAAAAGCATTTTGAAATAGTTTTTCAAAAAAATTGAAATTATGTTTTGCGAAATGATATGTTATTATCAAATTTGATGATACACGAATAAATTGTTATAGAAATTGTTTTACCATGAGCTTTATGATTGTATGGAATATTTAAGAACATATCCTATGAAAATGGCATATTAGAGCAATCACATCAACTTATTATGGCATCATACAAAACATAAGTATTTCCAAAGATCAAAACTCCTCATTTCATTCACAAAATGAAACTTACTTACATTTCATAATCCATGTTTAATGTTCTATACAAAAAGTTCAACATGAAAGGAGAAGCTAAACAAAAGTATTCTATCTAGACTCCACAGGTACTAGCTAACTAGACCTTTGAGTCATTCTTGCTTCCAAAATTGACAATACTAGACTTTTATTAAATTACATTAGAAGCTAAGTCTCCTCAATATTTGAAAATCAACGTTGAAATTTTGATGAGTTTGCGAACTCAGTGAGTGAACCATCATCGATGTGCTCACTCAAATTAGAACATAACATCATAGGCATATAACCAAATTCAACAGATGTGTCACATTATTCAGAATCAAATCCCATATATCACATCATTCAGTATTGAATACTATATCAAAAAATATATCATATTCCAACAAGTACATCATGAACTACAAACATTTCATATAATCATTTGAGAATAATCCAATCATTCATCTCAATCATCCATATCATTAACACGTACACAAACATTGCATATTATTATATTAACACAATTCAGTAATTCTTCGCAATCATTCACATGATATATGTAAAGATATATATAAAAATGCAAATGCACATATAACTCCACTTTCATTTTTATTTTGTTGTGACCACGCGCCTATTTAACTATCCCGTATCTGTTATGGATACTAGGCTCAATTCATAACTGTCCCGTACCTATTGTGGATATTGGGCTTATTAATAACTGAGTCTGTGGCTCTTTGTGCACATTTCTTGAGCTTTAAGCTCTTTTTCACGCTGGTCACTATGGTCACAACTCCTTTATCTGATCATGTATAACAATGTAATGAAATGCATCAAATAAGATATTATGCTATCAATACCTTTCATTCAATGTGCACGGTCATTTATCATATTCTTCAGATCTGAGTCCGATATTCAACATTTAGTTGAGAACACTTTTCATAGTACACATTCAATTTGAAAAACACTTCCAATACATTCCTGAATATTAACTCCTTAGACAAACATTGTCTGGAATCATAGCAATCATATCAATAATAGTTTAATATTTGAAAGTTAATCAAAAGCAATTCAATCATAGTGAGAAAACATCTAGGTTAACTCATAGTATGCTCCAGAAAAACTATTACATTGATGATCAGCTAATGTTTGGATGTTGGCGATCAAATTGTGCTTCTGTAGTCATGCAATAGAAACATATTTTACACGTTACTAAATTGATCAATCATATGAATATTCAGTCATGCACATGTTTATATTTCATGTTCAATTCATGCTCAATTGCCTTTCCCGGGTATGTATCCTTAAACATAGATCTTGACTATTCAATTTGTGCTTATAGACCCTAAGACCATTCAAACATTATATTTTGTATACTACCATTTTGCAATCAAGTTTGTAAATTTAAGTTAGCTTGATTTACTCCAAATTCATCAACCATAATTTACATTTATCCTTGAACATTTTCATTATCAAAAGCCTCTTATAACACACGCACAATTGTTACTTTAAATATGGAATTTCAGCAAGCTGGATCTATACATTCACCAAACATTTTCCAGCAATATATATCCATACATTTACCTAATTCTCATTCATAATTACCCCATGTTATTCTATGCTCATTCATCCATATCTTTTACACATTACTCATGTATTTAATATCATATTTGCATTAAAAGAACTCAGTTATTCCTTAAACAAATCATATTTTCATATTTGAACTCAACCACATCAAAACAGTCCATTCTTTAGACATCAATTAACTACATAAACTTATCAAGATCTTAACCAATTAATCAAGCAACAATCTAGGCTCATTCATAGCCTTAATCAAGTCCAAATATGCCAATTTAGAGTGAAATTTCTTAGCTAGTTCAACATGTACATAAGGCTGAAATTAAAATTCTAGAATTTGATATCAACATCACTAATGTGTGTAACTTTACTATCTTCAATTACTTCATGAATTTTACAAGCTTAGAGATATCTATAACAGCTGAAATTTTCCAGATTTCATTTCCTTTAAGGTTACTTCATTTTAGGTTAATTTAACTTCTATATTGGTTACACTTAGGCTTACAAAATTCTGGTCACTTATTAACAGACACTTTTAACAAACATACCTACAGCTCTAATTTTCCAGATTCGAAAAAACCTTAGTAACACCTATGTTTACCATGAATTCTTCATCAATTATACTTCAAATCCCAACTTAAATTATTCGTACAACAGCCCATAAACTATTTCTTTCGTACATGAAAAAATAGAACAGAAAAGTACCCATTTATTCTCCATTTTCCAGCACATCTTCAACATCAACATCATATAAAACCTATCCCAATTTAATCATCATAACTTTCTATTATAACAAGACCTAAAGAACCGTACTTTACTTACTTGTCTATCTCAAATTTCCACCTTAATGATCAAGCTAACTTAGCTCTCCAAGCATGCAAAATCATCCAAGTATAAGATGGAAGTAAAAATGATTTCAGTAAAGGCAATATGATGATAACAGATTATAGCTTTCTTTGAGCAGATTTTTTATGTGGATCTTGAAATGAATATGAATGAAATTGAAGCAAGATTCAATAGTTGTGAGGGTTTTGGTGGTGAGGGTAATAGAAAGAAGGAGAATGAACACAACAAAAACTACTCCTACAGTAGCTTGACTCATTAAATGCTAGGTGTTTGCATATTACCCATAAGCTGCCCCCATAAGCTGCCAAATGTCACCTAGTTACTAGTCCATTTGAAACTCACTCATTGCTTCCATTTGTCAATTAATTACCTATGCCAAATGTCATTAATTTATCTATGCCAATTGTCACTCAATTTATTGGCTTAGTCATCCTAATTTTCCATGTGTCAACTTGTCTTGCCACTTGGCATTTTTCCCTAGTATAAATGTACATCTTAATTCATCAAATTTTCAATTGTAACAATACATTCCAAGTTTACTAATTATAGTCCACCAAACCAAAAGTTAAGACATAAATAATACACAATTCACATCATGGTCATTTTAACCCTTTCATACCCCAGAATATATCAATTGAGTGCATATACTATCTTTGCAATTGTTTGCTAAATCATGATTCATGTATGTATGCGAATGATATGCATGTGAATGATATGCATTTCATAAATTCTCAATGATATGACTTATGTGCAATATTCTAAGGCTCTAACCCTTAGTATGAAAAATGGGCTATTACATCGCCCTTATTTTTATGTTTTTAAACAAACCACCCTAGGTATATGTACAAGTGCTTTAGTAATTGGGAATCCGCCTCAAGATTTGTTGTATTGTCGAGTGCTATTGTACTTGTGTCATTTTGCTATGTACATTTGTGTAAAGAATGAATGTTTATTAAATCTTTTAAATGAAATGCATGAATATGTTTTAGCTTTTAAAAGTTTATTATAGTGACTGTTGAGAATTATATATTTAGGTTACTTGTGAGTGGACTTAAAGTCCAAAATTTGTAATTGAGAAATTGGTGTCAATATATAAGTGTTTTCAAATTTACAGGGCTTTTAAAAATTTTGGGAATGTCAAAATACAGTCATTATGCTGCAAAAATTTTCAATAAAATGATATAAAAAAGTTCTCATTATTTTCCACACTTTTAATTATTAAAGTATAAAAGGTTTTAAATAGTTCAATGGCTTGACTTTGCGAGAACCCTTCGTTCAAGTCAGATATTGGTTGGAGGGCTGTCATGGGATCTCTCAGAGGCCTCCACTCGGGGTTTAGAAGGGGAAATCTAGGATGGGTCCTTTCAAAACATATTAATACTCTCAGTTACTCAACTAGATCACTGATAGTTCTGATTGCATAACTTTTCACTGGGTAGTTTAGCATGTGTTTAATGTTTATATTGAATGTTTAGCTATGTTTAGGTTAGGATTTTGTTATTTAATTAAATATTTGTTTTTTGAATGTTTTGCACGTTAGAGCATGCAATTGAGCTTCAATTTTATATGTTTGAGGAGCCTTGATGTGCTTCCTAGCATTTTAGGGAAAATATCGAAGAACGGAGGAAATTAGGAGGACGACGAAACCAAAATAGAGGGCCACGATTGTGGCTAATGAGCCACGATCATGCATCGTGGCCCTTGTACAAAAAAATGTGGACAACCTTCTAGACTTAAGGATTTTAGGAGATTTTCGGACCTTTCGGACTTAGAAAAAGCCCTAAGATTGCTAAAAATAAAAATACTATAAATAGGAAAGAGATGGATCCCCTAAAGGAGTTTCACATTTTTCTACATTGGGAATCCAATAGAGAGGAGGAAGAAGAGAGAAGAGGAAGAGGAGACAAAAGGAAGCGAGTCTTTACAGCTACTTCCTTTCCCAAGTAGTCCGATTTCTACCAAGTGATCGTTTCTTTTCACCTTTGTATTCTTTTACTTTGAATGTGAAGATTAATATGAGAATGATGATTATAGGTTTTGGATTGATGATGATGTTCTAACTTTTCTTTAGGGATTTTGAATTGATTCAATATTAATCTAGTTATCTTTTATTTTTACTGATTGGGTGTGTGATTAATTGTAGTGCTTGCATGTTTCGATAATAAATCGAGAGGGTGAACCAAATAGAAATGATTTGGTTAGATTAATAAGAGTTAAATGACTCAATAGACCACGTGATTAATCAAATCAATAATTTGTACAGAGAGAGATCTTGTGTGAGGACCTAGTTGTTCATTAGAACACTTTAGAACTAATTAGGTTGTGGGCTGATTATTAATTGAGAGATTACATTTCCAGTTACTCAACTTAATTATGGATTGTTAATTAAGGCTTAATGAATATAACTCGAGAGAGAGCAATCCACCCCTCGATAGTTTAGAATCGACACCATATTAACACATAAGTGACTAGATTAGCATTGACGATAGGATAAATCCCTTCCTTCATAATTGGTTAATTCTCTTGGTTAATTCTCAATTGTGACTTTTGTGTTGCTCAACTTCAATTTTGTTTTGCGTATTTTTACAAGTTAATTTTCCGACAATCATATTCTCGTGTTTATTTTTTTGTTCTATTTTTTTCTTCATTTTATTAATTTTTCTATGTCTTAGAGAACTTAAGATTATATTAGTTCACACCTTACCGTGTGATCGAACCCTCTTTTACTATAATTGACAACCTATGCACTTGCGGTAGTTGAGGGTTTTAATTACATTAAAACTTTACAGTCAATAATCGCTATCTCAAATGGTTACTGGATCACTCTTAAATGAAGACCTTTTATTTGTATAATGCCAGTGGAGTGAAATTATTTATGCTTTTTTATTCACTTATTAAAATTTTTATTTTTTATTTATATTTTATATATGAGGTAATAAAAATGATCAAAAAGAATTTATATTTAACTCGCGTGTACAAATTATATATAAAGTATCATAATGCAAATCAAGTATCCATTCTTAAAATTAATGAACCAAATTAAAATCAACTTAATCTTCAAAACTCGTAACTATTTTCCTAAATAACTCAAATCATAATCACAATTAAACTCTTAATGAATCATCTTAATTAACATCCCTTTTTTAAATATTATAAATTATTGATTATTAAGATAATTATAACAAAATCGATAAGCTTAAGTATTGGTTCCCTCCCCTGCACTTAAGCTATGCATTATCCTTAGTGTACAAAACATGCAAGAATAGTGAAAAAATAAAAAATAATGGGAGGACGTGAGGATAACTGGTAGTCTCCTAAAAAAGATTTTCAACCTTGTACAATGTTATTAACATTCATCTACTGCCAGAAAAGTTTCCTCTGCTCTAACGCATCAAAGTGATGCTATCTTTATAATGTGTGAAACTCATTCAAATCTCATCTTATAAAATTAGAATCATAAGAATAAAATCTAGAGAAAACACATGCATTAAAATGGGCCAAAATGTGAACACCATAGATACATAGTACTTCTCAAACATAGACTTATTCATGATGGTGTAAGTACATGGGCAAGTACACATAATAGTTTTCTTGCATCTTCATAAATTGATTAAAACAACTCTAAATCACCCAAAACTTTCTCAATTTCTTTCTTTTTGTTCTAATTATCTGAAAATGAAACATAAACAAAATAAGTACCAGAAACAATAAAAAACTTAAATAAATAAGCAAAATACATTGAATACAAACCTAAAAATATGAACAATTATGCACGTATCATTAGTCACATATATTTCTCATTTAATTGAGTTAGAAATTGATAATTTAGTTAACGTACATCTAGTATGTCCAAATAAATATGAACGAGATTATAATATTATGTCTAAAGATAAATGTTAACCTTGACTGTCAACAATTCCTTTGTAATAGCCTATATAGTAAAAAAGTTTCATTTCTAAAAGTGCAATGTAGATAACAATGTTGGAATTTGTCAACTTAATAGTTGAGTTAAAAACTAAAAGATGCAAGATATTACTAAAAAGAAAGGCATGAATGTTCCCTTTCTAGCATACATTAGTGGCCACAACAAACTCATCAATTTTTTAACACTCTTTTCAAGGTAAAGAAAACTAGAGCGATGGTTCTATATCTTTTACTAACATTAAATGTCTACTTCTATAGTATAAACAACAATTAGGGGTGATGCCTGGACACTTCATGGTCGTTAACACTTGAGAACTAACATAAATCTTAGGACTTAACAATAATCACTATGAAGGCAGTGACAAAATGTACGAATATGAGACACACACACTAACAATAACTACAAATAGGAGACAAAGATGGTGAGATAGTAATGTAGCAACTGACATGATATGATGTAGTGACAAATAATGCAAGGATAGTAAAGCTTTTACTAAATTAGAAACATTAGGAGAAATATTTTAAGGATTTTAAGATTTTTTTTAATTTTTTTTTTCTAATGTGGCATAAGTAAAACATGTAATAGCCATGTGTTTGATGGGTTTATTGGTATGGTTTGTCATATTAATATTGTTAACTAGGAGACTAATGATAGACTATTTTTGCCAAAAAAATTAACATTTGAAGTATTTTATCACCATTTTTTAAAGTTCAGACTAGTATTATAAAATTGAATAAAGTTCAAGATTTTTTATAGTTAACACTTCAACTAAATATTCATACATGCCTATTACAAATTAGACTCTCATCATACTTACAAGTAGATTTAATTAAAAGCTTATAAATTTGAACATCCATTACTATTAAGTCCATCACAATCACCAAATATGATAGAAGGGTAAACTATGGTTAACAATATATATATATATATGGCCAAATATATTAAAAACATAAAAAATTATATTATTTGAATATTATATATATATATAGCCAAATATATTAAAAACATAAAAAATTTATATTATTTGAATATATATTATGTTGCAAGACAGAGTATCATATCTATAATTTTCTAATTAAATATATTATATATTCTGAACTAAAATTTTGATAATTCTTAATTAATTTTGCCTTTTATAAGATAAATTTTCCATTATTTTATTTTTGTATTAGGTACGAATGAAACATAACTAGAAGGACCATTTAAACTTTAAAAAAATAGATAGATGGTATTAACCTTTCATAACGACCACAATCAAGAATTGATATTGGAAATTAACATGCATTATTATAAAAAAATTCACCTTTTTATACTCTTGTTAAAATTTCTACAATATAACTTTTATCCTTTTCCTATTTTTTATCCTTTTAACTATGAATCAATTTCTTTTTATTTTATAAGTAAGCTCTTTAAAAAATTATTTAAAAATTAATATAAGAAATAATAAATTATGAGAACATTAAAAATTACAATTATGCAATATTTTGTTCTAATAGGAAATATCACATTAGAATCTCATTCTAAAATTGCATTAATTATATAAACTTTATCCTATAAATAAATTTATTTAAATTATATAAATGAACATATCATAAGTTTTACATATATAAATAAGTTATGCATTGGGTAAAAGATATAGACCTCTTTTATAGTTTAAGAAACTTTTTAAAGACCTTTAATCTCTAAAATTCTAGAAAAATTTCATTTTAGTTTTTTGTTTTTCAATAAATCTCTTCTCTTAGACTTTGATTGAAAAAAAAATACAAGTAATATAAACATCAAATTTATACCAATCAATTGATTCTTACATGAAGATTTAACTTAACTCCTAAATTTGAATCGAACTAATTAAATTTGATTTAAAATAATATTTTATTAAAATTATCTTAAATTATTAATTTAAGTCGAGTTTAATTGATTTATGTCAAGTTTTAATGAGTTGAGTGAGTTACTGTATTGGTAACATTTTCATAGTCTATGTCTGATGTTTACATTCTGTATGTTTTGACATTACTTTTTAATCAAAGTCTAAAAGTGTTTTAGAAAATTGAAAAATAGAAAGTGTTTTTTCAAGAATTTTAAAAATAAGATTTTTCTGAAATTTCTCAAACTACAAGGAAGATTTATATTTGTGACATTCCATAATTCTTAAACCACAATTTACTCAAAATTTTCTACAATTATGTCATTAATTACCAAAATCTCATTAGTTTAAAAAATTATGTTCATCCGTCACAAAAATTATCTATACAAGCATAACCATCCTAAATTGTAACATGTAAAAGCATATACAATAAAACAATTGTACTTAATTTGACCTATTGGCCTTACCTAGACTCCATACTATTAATGACGTGCACTAAAGTTATCGACAGTCTATCTATCTTCTAAAACAAATATAACGACAAGAAGTGAGATGCCTAATTAATAAGGTTAGCTAGGTCATACCTTTAAAATAAAATAACTCAATATATGTTAAAATAGTCAAATGATAAAATATACATATAATACTAAAATATACAAAATAATACTCAACTCGTCTAAACACTCAATAAATATCTTCAATTTTATTATTTATTATTAATATTATTTTAATTATAACCATTTATGTTTTCACCTCTTTATTAACTAAATTAACTAGGCCCTACTTAACCTAGTAGGCCTACATTCAATAATCTACTGATTCTTCTCTACTTATCATCATCACTCACTAGGTGGAAATGTAATCAAGTATATAAACATCAGCACATAATACCTTAATTCCTTAATCTAACCTAATACCTCAGTACCATTGTAATACCTAGCCATCGACACAAGATATCCCCAAGACTTATATCTCGATACCACTCATATACCAAGCCATTAATGTAGGGCATTCCTGTGACCTAGGATGCCTTAATACTCCACAAACAGGCATCTAGCCATAAATCATTCATAGCTTAATAACTCATCAATCTATGACCATCGAATATAGCTCTAAGCAAGCCACATATTAATAACTTTCACAATCTATTCTCAAACCATTATAAACCAGTCTCTATCTACTTTCATGAACTTGATTTATCTTATGCTAATGCTCTTAATTATACAAATGCTTAACTAAAAATTACAATTATCATATTTTTTCCTGAATTATCTAGCGATACACATCATAACATATAATAAAATATAAACACTAAATATTTTATACCTTGTCCATTATTTATTTAATAAATAAAATTATTATAAAACTCATATATTTTAGAAATCCACATAGTTAATTATTAATTATTAAATAAATTATTAATTCAAAATAAAGTTGACCATAAAGTAATTAATTAATAAAAAATTTACAATTTTTATGAACCATACACAAATATAAGGGTATAGCTTTAGATTGTCTTTACTTGATTTTTAGGTTTGACAATTTCAATTGGTCCAATCTACTCCCTAATCTGTCCTTTGGACCTAGAAATTTATAAAATTCTATTAGACTTTATTTAAGAAATTTTTACAAACCTAATTACACTTAATACTCTAATTAGAAACTAGTTTAGAATGATTGAAAATGACTAATAAAAGGGATGGAATTTAGCTAGAAATCTTACCTATATGAAGTTCTATGCCTTTCCAATAGATTTTTAGGTTGTTATTCTCTATAATTTCATCTTTAATCTACTACACAACAAATAAAAGGAGGAAATACATGAGAAAAGCTTCATAAGCAAGAGAAAGGTGGTGATTTTGTGCACTTACCAATAAGAAAGATAGAGAAGAAGAACATGAAGGAAGTTATTTTCGTTAGTTTTCTTCCTACTTACCTATTGCTTTTATACCTCTACTCCTTGCTTTTATTTTTAATGGCTAGGTTAGGTTTACTAAGATTGAACTTTATCTTTTAATTTCTAAGTAGCCTTTTTTTAAGAACGATGATGACTCCACGAATCTCGTTCCATTAGAACGATGATGACTCCACAAATCTTTTAGCTTGGTCAATAGGCTAAAAATCATTTAAAAAATCCTTTCACAAGTCTTTAATAATACCCAACAAGTCCCAGAAAACTCCTCATCTCTAATGTATTTCTAAGTATTTCCTAATCCATAATTTCCTTTAATTTAGTAGGGTCAAGCATCACTTCCTTTTGGGAGACCATATGTCTAAGGAAAACTACTTACTCCATCCAGAACTGACACTTACTCAACTTGGCATACATTTGTCTCTCCTTCAAAATGTATAACACAGTCCTCAAATGTTACCCATGCTCCTGTTTACTTTATTAATCTACCAATATATCATTAGTGACCACTATCACAAATCGAATCAAAGACTCCTAAAATGTCATGTTCATTATTGTTATGAATGTAGCTGGTTTATTAGTCAAATCGAAAAACATCAGTAGGAACTTATAGTGGCAATATTGAGTATCAAAAGTTTTCTTGGGAGTACTTGACTCAACTATCCTTAATTGCTAGTATCTCAATCTTAATTAATTCTTGAAAATTATGATAGATTCATCAATTGATCTAAAAGATCATCTATCCTCAGTAATGGGTACTTGTTTTGCACTCACCCTATTTAACATTAGTAATTAATAAATGTAAATTATAGTGTGTTTTCTAGGTGTTAGAGTGTGTTTTTAATATTTTCTTAAATGATAATCATATGTTTAGGACTTCAATCAATGTTTTTGTTAGAAATTTTATGTGTTTTGTTTGATTTGTTGATGATTAAGGTAAGAATTTGATCTTAATTATATATTTCAAGGGTTTGATGTGTCTAGTGATGAGTGGAGAAAAAAATGAAGAAAAACTGAAAAAAGATGTAAAATAATGTCTAGCATGATCATGCATAAAGCAGAAGCAGGTTGGAGAGCCTCTGGCATGATCTTGCATGGGAAAGTTGAAGAAAGACCATGCATAATTGTGCAAGTAGCAAATTCTTGTGTTTTCAAGTCATGAGTTTTTTTATACTTTTGACGTTTTGTGGATATATTTGGAAGATAAATAAATGGAAAAAACCTTAGAAGACTCAAGAGTATATAAGGATGAGAAAAAACATCACTTAATGGTTGAGAAAACATAATAAAAGAAAATTCAAAAGAGTAAAAAATTATCAAGAATAAGCCTACAGATTTTCTAGCTCAAGGCAAAGAAAAGAAGACTTTCGTATTCAATTCTCAACTTTTTTCTTATTTCATTAGTGTTGTTAGATATTAATGATGATTAAATTTGGATATATAGTTACATCTATGGATTGATAAATTCCTTTTTTAGAATTACTCTTGATTTATTTTTTAAACTTTATATTCTTGATTTAATGAAATAGGCTTGTGATGATTATTATTCAATTTGAATCAAAAAAATTAGATTGAATCATTTGTGCTGTAATGCATAATAGGAGCTGGTACCTCAATAGACCTATAAACATAAACCTAATAGGCAATTGAAGAGAAATATTAATTGTCTATTATTTATCTATAGGATTGTTTCAAATGTAGTTACATAGTTAGAAAGTTTTTTTTGCAAAATAAGTAATTTATTCTTTCAAAAAGGTGAAAATTACAAAGATAACTAAAATTCATGCCCAACAATTGGAGTATAACATAACAAGAAACTACATATTAAGATAACACTTGTATCACTTTTTTAATTTTAAGTGATACTATGAATCAAGTAGATATGAGCGTCTCAATCTTTAATATAAACTTAAAAAAAACCCATTTAAGTGAATTAGTGGAACTGTTCGGATTCCCGAATAACTTGGTGTTTCTCATCCTCCAAACATAATGAACTAGCATAGAAAAATTAGCCCTAAAACCTTGCAATCTACCTTACTTTTCCATTTCAAACCCATAATCCAAGGTAGACATTCTAACTAATTGAGGCTTCTATAATGTAAATGAAATAAGTTAAGAAATTTTCTCCATAGCATACCTGCAAAACAACACTTAAAAAAGATGTGATCAAATGATTTGATTTTATAAGTACATAAAAGACAATTCTTATCCAGAATCTAAAATCTAATGCTGTCTCTGGTACTTAAATTTTAAATAGCTGCTAATGAGAGAAAGAAAGAATGATCTTTAGAGATAGGGAAACCTGATTAGTGGACCAAGAAGCAACTGTTTATAAGAAGAGCATTAAACTTGCGTGAGTTATGTAACTCCTATATGACTTTATCCTATAGCCTCTAATTTGGTAAATACTCTTATATACTGTTTGCAATTGGTTTGATTCCTCTATGATGTGATATGGCTAATAGTAGTTATCATTCTGAATAAGTTCTTGCATTATAGTGTTTTCAAGGATCAACTTTCTAAAAGTAATGAAATAGTATGAATAGCATAAAGGCCCAAGAGAATGCCAATTGTTAGACCAGAATTTAGTACATCTTCCGTCTCTAATGTAGTGCTTGATATGAGAATGCAATACTGACCTGGTATATAAGACTCGTTGAAAAATATAGGAATGAGCACTTTTTTTAAGGATGGACCAATTGCTTCTTTGTTTGACATGAAATATATGAACCTATTTCACCCAAAGGCTTTCCTTATCATGACATATTATCTATAACCTTTTAGCTATCAATATTTGGTTCATTCTACTAGTAAAGTTGATTCCCAACCCTCCATTTTCTTTAGGAAGACAAATGACATTCCACTTATCTTTGCAAATCTTCTTATCATTTGTATTTAGCCTATGCCACATGAAGTCTCTTACACTTCTATTAATCTTCTTTATTACTCCTTTAGGAATGGGTAAGTGAGATAGCCAATATATGTGTAGATTATTGAAGATTGAAATAGTAAGCTAAAGCTTACCTTTATAAGACAAGAATCTATTAGTCCAAGTAGGAATCCTTTTCTAAAATTTATCAATGAGAGGTCTACATATAGCCTCCTTAAACTTCCTTGTGTAGATAGGAATTCCCAAATAAGTAAATGGTAACTGGTAAATGGATAGTCTTGCTTCAATAATCACCCTTGAGGAGTCATCAAGGCTTAAATTAGATAAATAAGCAGAGCTTTTTTAGGATTAATTCTTAACCTAGAAAATTCTTGAATCTCTGTAAAAATGATAAAATAGCTTTAATTAAAGTAGTGTCATTAACACATAATAAAAACCATCTGCAAAAGCAAGTTGAGTAATATTGAGCTCCCTATATTGATTATGACATCTGAAAGCTAAGTTTTCATCAATACATATGTTTGTAATTCTTTGAAGAACTTCCATAGTGATAATACAAAGATATAGTGAGTAATTTGCCACTACTAAAGAATTCCTAAACTGATTTTAACCACTAGAACTTGTAACAGATTCCATTTCTCTTGAAAAAATCTAGCATTAAAATTATTTGTCCTAAAAGACTTATCTGGATTAAAAGAGAACAAGATTTCCTTTATCTTATCACTAGTGACTTCCTTGATTAAAGCAGCTTCTTGTACATGATTGATTGAACTATCCATATGACTAACTATACTACAAGGGAGACTTTTAATGTGTGTAGAGATTCCACTTATTGCATAAAAATGGGTTATGGCCATCCTTTTCAACTCATCTTGATCCTTCATTTTATACCATCTTTATTCTTAAGACAAGTGATCTTGTTTCTATTTCTTCTGCCCTGAATCACATTAAAAAAATATTTGTTATTGCTGTCCTTATGTTGCAACCGCAAAATTCTCGACTTCTGTTTTAATTTTTCCCTATATTATTCAACATAATTTAAATGACTACTTAGGTCTGATTTCTCTTTAATCAAGAGAGTGGGATTTGTAAGATCCATATCCAACTGCTTTTAAGTCAAAGATAAATTCTCAAAGGTTTGCACTTTATTGAATTTCGAAGGGTTTGAGTTAAGCTTAAGGAGTTTGATAAATTCTTACTTAATGAATTTTAGCATTTTAATGAACTAGAATGAATTGGATCCCGACAACTTAAAACCAACAACATAGGTAATAATTAATTTAAGCTTAGTATGTTTAAGTAATGAGTTGAAAAACCTGAAAGGAGATCTTCCTTTGAATTAGTGGCTAGAGATATACACCTTCATTGGAGTATGATCAAAGAATAAAGGTTCCTCAATCTTCACATAGCTTTCTATTAATTGAGATAAACATTTTCTATAAACTAAGCATCCATCCAACTTTCTAAGAATTAATTTACTACCCTTTTGATGATTATTCCATGTGAATATAGGTCCATAAAACCTCAGATAAACCAAACTAAGAGAAGCTATCAATGTAGATAATTTTATAACATCAGCTTGAGAAACTTTCCTTATAGCTAAGGATTCAGAATGAGATAGTAGACAGTTAAAATTATCTGCCACTATCCAAGGTATGGACATATTCGAATCAATAACCTACAATTCTTTCCATAAGTTGTCCATTTGAAATTCCCAATTAATCACATACACATCTATTATTGCAATAGGAATGTCAACACATCTTAAAACAACATCACAATGAAGAAATTGATCAATACAATACCACTTAGAAATAGAAAAATAGGAAGGATCCATAGCAACTATAGCCCTTCCATTAGGGTGTTTTGAATGACTACTAAAAGTAACCCAATCTGCAAGTATGAAATTAAAACCATTTTGAAAAGCATCTTCCTTAATCTTGATTTTACATCAAACCAACAAAACAAGTTTGACTAGCTTGAATGTAATAATTCAACGCTAGCTGTTTGTTAAGACAATTAAGTCCTCTTACATTCCAAATAGTATAAAACATTTAAAGTGTGAGGACTTAGTCTTTCTCCTAGCTTTTCTATTTCTAGTTACTGTTGCTTGCGATTCCTCTTGTATTTGAGTGGTACTATAATTGTCCACTTCATTTTCTAAACTACCAGCTCTTGGAGATACTAATATGGTATCTTTTGTTAGTTTTGCTTCCTCATTCGTGGAAAAATGAAGAATTCTCCATATTCTCAGCTTCTTCAACATTGTAAAGATGAATAGGTACTTTGCATCCTTTGGGTATCATCTTACTTTTGTGAAACCACCTTCTATTAAGAGGTGTTAGAAGTTGAAAACATTAGCTTACTTACATTGTCTTCATTCTCTCCTTACACATTAATAGCTACATCTGCTTGATTCTAAACATTCACAGCCATCTTAATCTCATTAGTTTCCATCTGACCTGTAGATAACTTTTCTAAGTTACCATTTTCGATAACTTCCACCTGATATTCAGAGTTTTTTTCCAAGCTCATAGTTTCTTTATTTTGTAAGTTATGCTTTTGTGTGTTAGTACTTCCACCTATAGCTTGTAAAGATTCAGCCTCCTTAATATGTTATTTTCCATCCTTGTCTTCCTTATTGGTATTAATTTTGGGTATCCACATTTTAGTGACAGGTTTAGCATACAACTTCCAAGGATAAGAAAGGAGAATCTTATTCTCCACTTGAATTAAACTGCGTAATAGGAATAAAGTTAAACATCAACTTCTTATAAACAACTTCAATACACACTCTCACATAGCCTACTCTCTTAATATTGGCTATATTTTCATCCAAAGCAAGAGGGGTTCCAAGGTAACTAGCTAAATTACTTAAACTTTAAGAAGACCAGTATTTAAGAGTTATTTTATACATGTTCGCCCATATAGGAATGGATTTTGTATCACTTCCATCAAGCTTAAATCCCAACCACTATTTCTTTAAAAATAGGGGTTTACCTTTTATATGCCATGGTCCCATGTCCATAACCTTAATAGTTGCTTCCTCTAAAGAGAATCTAAATATGAAGAGATCATCTTCTGTAATAAACATGAATTATAGGCCACTCTTTTCTAGGTAGCATTCGCCTAACGTTGAACCACTAAAAAAACATTTGCCTTTTCTAGAAAGTAGCCTACTAGAGATGACTTCCACTTGTTGACTCCTTGTAAAAGAACTTCAAGAGGTGGAATGACTACAACCTCCTTCAATACAGCTATAAAATGCAGCTTCCCAAATGAATCTAAATCTCCTACTACACGGTTTTATGATTGCTTCTCTACTGTTGAAGAAGCTTGTTGGACAGTGAGAGGAGGAAACTCCTCACTCCCTAATACATTATCTGAGGAAGATGTCATAATTCTGTTACTGATTCTACTACTTTCTCTAGCTCTCTACCACATAAGACAAACATAGTGCTTGTACCTCTCTCTCCTTTGTTGCTGTCACCTATCGCAGGCCAGATTTGAGGCCTTCTTAAAACTCGTCCCTATCAAGACCTCACTCCCTTACTGGAGATCTTTACCGTTTTCTATGTGTTAGGTAACAAGAGTTGGGTCACTGCTATCGCCTTTATTACATACATTGGGTTGCTGTTGCCAGAAACTAGTTAGAAAGAGTTTTAATAGATTATGAGATCATAATTCAATTTCTATTTGCTTTAATTAAGATTATTTGATTAGATCTCTAGAGGGAGGTAATCATAATCATTGGATATCTATGATCAAATAGGAGTAAAGCAAAAGCCAAAGGATAGAAGTAATTCCTAATTTGTATCATTGATTAATAAAATCAAATTTACTTTGCAGTTTCCATTGTTTAGTTATTAAGTCATTGTTTTTAGTTTAATTATTAATCAAGAAGCTAAAACGAAAACCAAAGGATAGCAGTAATTCCTGGCATTGATCTATAAAATCAAATTTACTACTGCAGTTTCCATTGTTTAGCTATTAAGTCATTATTTTTAGTTTAATTATTAGTTATTCATCTTATTGTTTACCTTAAGCAAAGTTTACAAAAATTGTTAAATGATTACTATAACCCCCATAAGATGACACTTTTTATACTATAATATTTAATTTGTATACTTGTAGTTAAGAAATTTTTTCACTTAAAACTTCATCAAGTTTTTAGCATTATTGTCGAGGATTTGTTTTGTAGTACCTATTGCAATTTAGGTTACCTTTCTTTAAGGACTTTAACACTTTTCTTATATGATTGTAGATGCATGAATATAAGATCTACAAGGAGTTCAAGAAAATTAAAAGACACGCAAGTTTTTGACATCACCAAGTAATATAGGGAGATCTAAAAAATGAGATGCCAATAAGCAATAAAAAGGACAATGGTGAAGGAAAAGAATCAAGGAGAACAAAAAAGAACCTTTATAGACTTCATAGTGTTAGGGTTCAACGCTAAACAACAAGGAATAATAAAACCACCACTGCAGGCCATCATTTTTTAGATTAAACTAGCACCATTAAATATGTAGCAAGTCAATGTCCAATTTTATAAACTGGCCAATGAGGATTTTAATGCTAATTTGGCTAACTTCTTGAAGATTTGTGACATATTCTGTTATAATGGTTTGTCAAAAGATGTAGTCAATATGAGGTTCTTTCCTTTTACACTTAAAGATCAAGCTAAGGCATGGTTGAACTCTCTTAACCTAGAGAATGTGACAATATGGGAGTAATTGGTATAGGTCTTTTTGGCTACATATTTCCTATAACAAAGACCACTAACCTCATAAAGAAGATTACCAATTTCTAGCAAAGCGAAGGGGAATCATTATATAAAGCATGAGAGAGACTCGAAGAGTTACGAAGGAGTTTTCCTCATCATAATTTGCTAAAAGAATTCCTTCTACGAACGTTCCACAATGGTGTGAATCCATCCACTTGAGGCACTATAGATGTAGCAACTAATGGTTTGTTAATGAGGAAAACATTTGAATTGCACATCATTTGTTATAAGAGATTGCAATCAATTGTTGTCTTTGGACATCAGAAAGGAGTAAATAACAACCAACCTTTAGAGATAAGAAGGGAGTGCTTATTATAGATTTAGTGAAAACGTTATAAGCTAAAGTAGCAAACTTGACCAAACAGTTGAACAGCTTGAAAGTCACATCTTCCAACTCACACAGGGAAATTTTCATGGATGCGGATTATATGGACAAGAAAGTCATTTCTCAGCTAATTGCTTCCTAGTGGAAAACAACATAGAGCATCTCAACTTCATAAGAGCACAATATGGTTGGGGTGGTAATAGCTCTTAGAGCACAATATGGTTAGGGTGGTAATAGCTCTTACTCTAATACCTAAAATCCTGGGTGAAAGAACCATCTAAAATTTTCTTAATTTAACAATGCTGTTGGGAATTCAATAAGAGCTCAAAGCCTACCAAGGTTTTAGCAAGATAGGCTCGGTTCTTTAGAATTAAAGATGGACAAATTGATGGATGTTTTGAATTCCAAATTTACGAGCCAGTATGAGAACCAAAAGAGGATGGAAATCAAGTTCGATCAAATTGTAAAGAACCATGCATCTTCGATCTATAATATGGAGATTTAAGTGGGTCAATTAGCCAATGTATTGTCTACATGAAGTGAGGGGAGTCTCCCAAGAAACATAGAATCTAATCCAAGGGAGCAACTAAAAGTCATCACACTTATAAGTGAGAACGAGTTAGAAAAACCAACTAAGAAGAAGGTTGAACCCCATAATAATGGACACCAAGAGAAGAAGGATGAGAAGGAAGAGAAGAAGGAGAAAGTTCCACATATCCTACCCCCTCCATATGTTCCTAAGATCCCATTCCCATAAAGGTTGCAGAAGAACCAAATGGATGTTTAATTCACAATGTTTTGAAAGAAGTTGAAGAAATTGCAACTTAACTTATCCTTTATGGAAGCTTTGCAGAGCATACCCAAGTATCCAAAATTTCTCAAAGGACATCTTATTAAATAACAGGACTTGGAAGGACAACAAAGCATTCACCTTGACAGGAAGTTGTTCCCACCACATGCCCTGAAAATTGAAAGATTTAAGGAGTTTTTATATACCCTATGTTGTTGGTAATTTAGAATTCTCTAAGTGTTTATATGAATTAGGTGCAAGTGTTTACCTTATATCATTGTCAATTTTTAGGGATTTGAGGCTAAGAGATGCGAAGCCAACATCTATGCTTATTCAGTTGGCATATCAATCTATAAAGAAACTATTTAGCATATTAGAGGATGTGCCAATAAAAGTGGAAAGTTTTGTTATTCCTATAAATTTTGTAGTGCTAGACTTTAAAGAGGATCAAAACTATCCATTAATTATTGGTTGACCATTTATTAATACAGGAAGAGCCTTGGTGGATGTCTATGAAGGGAAATTTATTCTTTGAATTGGTGATAAACAAGTTAAATTTAACATGAATAAAGTATTGAAGAATCTAAAGGAAAGTAGCTCTTGCAAGAAGATCGATATAGTGGATGAGTGTATAAAAGAACAAGAGTGTAATAGAAAAGAAGTTAATGTTGGAAAGGTAGAAGATAAAGAAGAAGTAAGAAAGGAGGAGTTAGGTCACAAATTAAAATAGGAATAATTAGTAAGGATGGAAGCACCTATGAGACCCTTTATTGAGAAACTAACCATTCTAGAGTTGAAAATTAATTGACAACAAGAAAATAAAGTGGTGGAGACAATTAGAAAGATAATGAGATATAGGATAGAAAATTTTGGACATAACAAGAATAAGTCCTAATGTGATCATGCATAAAGCCTTACCATCCAAAAGTGGAGTTGGTTAAAATAATTGAACTAAAACTATCAAGCTAGTGATCTTAAAATTAACATGTTATGTTCTAATAAATTTACTTTTTAAATTTTATGTGCATTTTTGCCTTATTTTTATAATTTTCTAATGAGTTGAATTGATGGATGTTTAAGGTATAAAGTATGGCCAAGTTCTTTCTCTGATGTCATCACCACCATGATTACCATAAGTATTCTTACCTTTATTTTTCATTCCTTTTATTTTGCTTGTTGTATTTGTTATATGTGTTGTTGTTAGGTATTTTTCATTTTTTGCATTAAGCACAATGTGTTATTCAAGTGGGAGGACACATATGCAACTGCATGTCGTTTATATATGAATTTGCATTTATATTGTTTTAGTTTTTGATTAGGTTAGCGTTGTGTTAACATTTTGTTGCATGATGTCTGCATCGTGTGGATGTGTCAATGGCATAAAATTGAAAGGAATTAGCTTATCTATAAATATGATCATTTAATTTGTGAAGAAACTTTAGCTTGTGAAGTTTTTGTTTTAAGTGTTTTTTTAGGTGAATATTCATGTTGATTAGAATGTTATACTTATTCTATCAATTTATGATACTTGTTTAAATACACTTATAATTAAATTTATTTAAATTGGTTGACATCATCAGTAGCCTTTCATGGGAGTGATTGACTAGGACAAAGTGATGAGGTAAAATGCGAAAAATAATAATAACAAAGTGTTTTATATAAATATGTTAAATAAATTTCCTATTTCGCTAACCTGTTTAAAAAATATGTTAAGAATAGAGCTAGTAGCCAATTATGAGTTGTGATATAGTTGAGTAATTGGGGACATTCGCAACAAAATGTTTGTATTTGCATCAAAAGGCTAGAATGACACTCTAACTAAGCTTGATAATATAGTATTGTCAATAAAAGTGAACCTATTGATATTCTTGTTCAATGTCAAAATAAATTTAATGAAAGGGAATTTAGTGATGGCTTAGCTCTTTAATTGAAAAATAAGAATAAGTGTATACTTACAAGTGCCATAGATGTTTAAATAAATGTTGACATTTTTGTTGATACGTGTATTTAAATCAAAGCATTTGAACATGAATGGAATAAGTTAGTGTGTTGGAAATTTTTAAGGGGTTGATGTTTATGACTAAGTTAATTTTATGAGATTTGATGCCATTATACCATTATTGTATTATTACATGATTGTGTGTTTGTGCATTCGTGTGTTGTGTTGTTTTGTGGCTTTGGTTTTGCTAAGGGAAAAGCAAAGATTCAAGTATGCGGAAGCTGATAGATGTGAATTATAATGTGTTTTCTAGGTATTAGAGCATTTTAAAGTGTTTTAGATAATCAAGTGTTTAGGACTAAGATTTATGTTCTTATTAGTGTCTTATGTGTTTCGTTTGATTAATTGTTGTTTAAGGCAATAATTTGATCTTAAATGTATATTTGAAGGGCTATTTGATGTTTTTGATGATGTGTGGAGACAGGAAAAAGTGAAGAAAAGATGAAGAAAAAGTTGGAGAATAATGTCTACATGATTGTGCATGGAAGTAGCAGCAAGTTGTAGCACCTCTAGCATGATCATGCATGCTATTCACCATCGTGCCAAAGAGCTAGAGAAAGGCTATGCATAATTTTGTAGCTTTTGTAGGTTGCGAGTTTTTTTATACTTTTAACATTTTAGGCCTATTTTTAGAAGATAAACAAGTGGAAAAAAACCTAGATAAAATTCTAGAAGACTCAAGAATATATAATAAAGACAAAAGCATTACTTAAATGCTGCGAAAGCATAATAAAAGGAGATCAAATAATAAAAAATTCTAAAGAACAAGGCTACAAATTTTCCAGCTCAAAGCAAAGAAGAGAACACTTCTAGATTCAATTCTTAACTCTTAACTCTTTTATTATTTCTTTGTTGTTTTAGATATTAATGATAAACAAATTTGTATATATAGTTACATCTATGGATTACTAAATTCCTTTTTAGGAATTACTCTTAATTTATTTGTTGAACTTTACATTCTTAATTTAATGAAATATTCTTGTGATGTTTATTATTTTATATTCAATTTGAATAAAGAGATTAGACTAAATCACTTGTGCTATATTGCTCAGTGAGATTTGGTTCCTTAATAGACCTATAAATATAAAACTAATGGGCAATTTAAGAGAGATCTTAATTGTTTATTAGTTATCTATATGATTGCTTCAAATCCAATTACATAGTTAGAAAGAGTTTGATAGATTTAAAATCACAATTTAATTTTTTCTATTTTAATTAATATTACCTTTTTAGATCTTAGAAGAGGGTAATCATAATCATTGGATATCTAGGATCAGCTAGGATTAAATCAACAAGCTAAAGTGAAAACAATAAGGATATAAGTAATTTCTAGTTTTCATTATTGATCGATTAATCAAATTTACTGTTGCAATTTTCATTGTTTAGTTATTAAGTCTTTGTTTTTAGTTTAATTATTAGTTGTTCATCTTATTTTTTACCTTAAGCAAAGTTTACAAGAATTATTAGGTGATTGCTACAATCCTTGCGGGATGAAACTTTTTATACTATAAGATACAATCTATATACTTGTAGTTAAAAAGTTTTTTAATTAAAAGTTTAATAGTAATTAATGCAAAGTTTTATATTATCATCCTTTTTCTTTACAAACAACACTGGATCTCCTCAGGATGACGTGCTTAGGCTAATCAAGCTCTTTTCTAATAACGCCTCTAACTGCTTTTTCAGCTCCTATAACTTAACAGTAGCCATCCTGTAAGGCGAAATAGGAATTAGTGCAACTTCATGGATAGTCTTAATAATGAAATCTATCTTCTGTTGAGATGAAGTAAAACATTTAAAAATACCTCCAAAAATTCCCTCTCTATAGGAATATCCTTTAACTTAGGACTTACCTCCCTTATATTTGTAATCTAATCTAGATATGCCTTACATGCTTCCAATGTCAATCGTCTAATAGTCGTGGGTGAGATCACACATACTAGAACTACTTTATGATCCCCATAAGTATCACTTTCGGTTTACTTAAAGACTTTATGATCACCTCCTTTGTGTAATAATCCGCTACAACTCAATATTGTGCTAACTAATCCATCTTAATAATCGCATCAAACTCCCTTAAATCCATCACTTTCAAGTCTGCTAGTAGCTCCACTCTACCAATCCTTACTAGCATCGCCCTCCTTACACTATTCGCTATCATGCAGTCTCCCACTAGAAACCACACTCTTATTTATATCCTAATGGACTAATCTCCCCCAGAAATCTAGAGGCAAACTTTAAAGAGATGTATGAATGTGTAAATCTTGGGTCTACTAATATATTAGCCTCAATATCAAATAATGAAATCATATCTAAAACGACATTGTTGGCTACGGGTGCCTCCTCCTTATCATATGGTATATCATTGCCGAAGTATGACCTTGTAATGAGGATGTCCCACTAGTACTTATAACTGCTACTGGTCTGCATCAAGCTACTCTACTACCAACTGTACCCAAACCTTTACTTGAACTAAAATTATAACTCTGACCACATATTGTTTTCTCTGCCCTTACTCCCATAACTCCTTTCTACTGTCAGACAACTCCTCTTAAATGTCCCCGCTCTCCATAGATATAACATATTTGACTGATCCTAGTGGGTCTCCAATATGGTCCTCTGTGAACTCTCCCACAGTTTGCACAATCTGTATCCCTCAAACTCCTTTATTAAAAGATACTTTGAACCTCTAGCTAACCCCTTTGTCTGATCCATTCAATGGTGCACAAATAATTGTATACTATCCTGAATCCTTACTAATAATATTTATTAATTTTATTTTAAATTTTTAACTATTATTTTTAATTTAATTAATTAATTAATTAATTTTCTTTCTTCTTTTTCCCCTTCCTTATGTTAGTTATTTGGAAATAGTCTCTCTACTAGTTAGGGGTAAGGCTGTGTACTACTGAACCTCTACAGACTTTACCTCTCATCGATATTGCTACTAGGAGTTGTTGTTATTGTTGTTTTATCCTTAATCTATACTAGGTTTTTGATCTCCACTAAACCTATAGAAACAACCACTCTTGCTCAATGTAGCACTGACTCTCTTAGATCGCCCTACACTAGTAAACTATAAATGAATATCACTCCTTTTAACACACTGACTTTCCTCTCCATAATAACCCTTTGGTCGCCTCTTCAACTCTCCTCTCCTTCTTTCATTTTTTATCACATCCTCTACTCTTAGCACAGTATCTAGTAACTTTTTAAAATCAGAAGTAGAAATTCCCAAGCCCAAATGAATCTCAGTCCTTAAACCATGCTCAAATCGGTAACATTTGCCCTCTATATTTTTCATAGCCTATAATGAATACTTAGGCAAAGTCACAAAGCGAGCCTCATACTCCACCATAGACATCTCCTATGTCTTAACCAGACTCATAAACTCCATCTTCTTCAAATCCCGATATATTTATGGAGTGAATTTATCTATAAACTCTCTCTGACACTCTTGTTGAATCATCTCCCATGACTCATAATATCTCTTCATGAAATAATGTACTGCAACTTTCTATCTTAGGTACACCCTAAACAATCTAAAATTAACTCTATCTACGCTCACCGTGCCTTAGCCTCCTTAGGATCAGTAGTGCCTCGAAACTCCACTGCACCCATCTTATGGATCTGCTCATAGTTATGGTCCACTATAAAACCACCTCAGGTAGAAGTTGTAGTAATAGCTTGCTGCATCATCTGAGTTGGCACTAACATCTCTCCTCTTACTCAATCTGCTCCAGCATCCCCTTGATCAGGAACATCTGAAGCACGGATCAAATTACTTGACTCCCCCAGTCGACTATGGTTTGATGGTATTATCTCTAGAAATTATCCTAGATAAATATAAGAATATATTATCGATTTTTTTCCTAATTCACTCAATTTGTCTCCAAAAACATAAACTCACTATGATACCAACTAAATGTGACAATTCAAAATTCTTAAACCACAATTTAGCCAAACGCTTCCATAATTACATCATTGATTATCAAATTTTCATTAGTCTAAAAAATGACATTCATCAGTCATAAAAATTATCTGTACAAGCATAATCATCCCAAACTATAACATTCAAAAGTATATACCATAAAGCAATTAAACTTAATTTGATCTTGTAAAACCCCATGTTAGGAGTTAGAATTTGAGGAATTTCATTGCTTTTTATGCTTTGCATAATTAAGTTTTCACTTATATGTTCATATGCAATTTTGGACACAAACAAATATTTATACATGCATTCACTGACATTTTTTCGAGTATAATTGATTTTTAATGTGATTAAAGTGTGAATTTTGGATTAAGTGTGTTACAAAATTTATTTGGTGATAATAGTTATTATTTAGGAAATTTGTTGAATTTTAGGAAAATTTATTGAAAATTTGAGGTATTTTAGACTAGGAAAAATATTGAAATAAGAGACAAATAGAAGTGTGATAATTGTATTAGAAATTAATTGACAAATGGACAATTTATGGAGTGAAAAATGGATAAAATCATGTGTGACATGTGGACCTATAGCTATGAGACAAATGGTAGCTTATCTAGTGGACAAGTGGAA
>JAOQMP010000008.1:35048309-35061685 GCA_027563575.1 Erythroxylum pedicellare
CTCAGGACGAAGACAATTTTCTCTGTTCTGTCCACCGCAACCAAACATCTCACTGTCTTCAATTCTTGTTCTGTTCCATCCTGTTCTGTTCTGTCTCGTCCTGTCTCTGCATGTTGAAGATGCTAACCAAACAGACAGTAGGGATGACCCAATACCTCACTCATATCTTAGTAACTAATCAATATATGACCCTCAAATATAGCCTATCATAGGCGAGCCATATATTCACAACTTTTATAGTCTATTTTAAAACCATTTTATACTAATCACTATCTAATTTCATAAACATGATTGTCTTACCCTAATTTTCTTAATTCTCCACATATACAATTGAAAATTATAAATATTATATTTTTCCCAAATAATCAAGCAATACACAACATAACAACAAAATATAAACACTAGATGTTTTGTAACTTGACAATTATTTATTTAATGAATAAAATTCTTACAAATTTCATATATTTAAAAATCCATATAATTAGTTATTAATCGTTAATTTAATTAATTACTAATTCAAAATATGTGTTACCATAAAATAATTTATTAATAACAAAATTTCACAATTTTTATGAATCAAACACAAATATAAGGATACAGTTTAAGGTTATCTTTTTCTGATTTTCATACTCAACTATTTTAATTGATCCAATCAACTCCCTAATATGTCTTTTGGAACTAAACATTTACAAAATTCTATTAGACTTTATGTGTAACTAAACATTTACAAAATTATTATGTAAGAAAAATTTTAAAGCCTAATATAGTGTCTCTTTTATACCTAGTGAATATTGAATAATTCAAATTATTTGTTCCCCAACCGAAGATATTCATAGCCTCGGTCAATGGTTCAAAGAATAAACTAATGAAAATGAATTAAATAAAACAAATGCTTACTATTCACATTAGAATTTTAAAATCAAAATTTATTATTACATGGTTATTTTCTAAAAAAATTTCAACCTTTTCTACGGAAAAGAAAATTGGGATGCCTATTTATAATACCAAAAACATGGTCTAAGGCTTCAAGTTAGAAAGGAATTATTACCTTATATATAAGGAAACCATATATATATATAAAGAAACCATATGGCCTCATTGATTTGGAATTAATTATTTATCTGATAATTTTTACAAATATATTAAATTTGTAACTTTATTTTTTGAAATGAAAGAACTGCGACTATTATCATGCCTACCGGGTAAATTTTCAAATTAACCGAATAGCTTGTAAATCATATCAATTGAGTATTTCATATTAAGAAGAATCAAACATACGAGCTTTCGGTCCCATATATTTTTCTACTTTACCAATTCAACTATTCCTTAAATTTATAACATGTATCATTTGAATGGAAACCCTTAATTTAGGGTTTCAATTTGCAGGTACAAAATAAGAATTGGATGCAAAAACTTGTAGATCAAAAAACAAACTTAAGGAATTGAAAAAAGGGTGCCAAGTCCGTCGGTTTCGTTTTCGATGTCCACATGTCCCCATTAAATTCATGTTGTTGACGTCGTTTCCATTCGTTTTCCAACTGCATACTCTACAATGAGAAACTGTTACTGAATTAGAAAGCCATTAATCGAAGAAGCAAAACGACATTCGCAAAGAAACTGTCCTTTATGCATTTTCGAAATTGCCATCCTTAAACTAAAATGAGTAGTTACAATATAAAAAAGAAATAATAATAATAATCTAATACGTACAAGGTTTGAAGGTTCGGTCTTAGAAATGAGAAGTGTCGGGGAAGGTGAAAGGAAGGAAGGACTGAGGTATACTATTGGCTGCGCAATTAAACCCAAAATTCTAAAGAGCAGACAAGTCCAAAGTTAGACCATTTTAAGCGAGAGACAAGGGACAAGAGGTAACAATAACATCTCTCAAATTTTGTTTCTATAATTGCCTACATTCCTTTTCCCTTAATTATTTCACTTCTGCTCTTTAGTCGAAAGCTTTTCTTTTTGGGTGAAAAGGCAGAGGCTCAGACTCATCTCTCTCTCTCACCCTCTCTCTGTGCTTAGCTCTTAGCTGTACAAAAAACGAAGCTATCTTCTTCTTATACTCTCTCTAGTTTCATCCACCGATCTCTCTCTCTCTCTTTCTCTCTTGGCAACTGGTTTCCTGTGGTTCTCAAATTCGCGTTTGATCTCCAATTACTGGTCAGCTTATATAAAAATCAATCCAGGTTTGTTCTTGACTTTCCTTTTCTGTTTACTCTGTCGCTTTCGGTTGCGAAGCAGTTTTGATTTCTCAGATCCGCAGTCTTTTACATGCCAAATTTTCGGTGTTTGCTATGTTGCTTTCGTTACTAATTTGTGTTTGATTATTGATGTCGTTTTGGACAAGTTGGTAGCTGGAATGGCGAATCGACTGAAAGAGGACGAGAGACATGAGCGAATTATTCGGGGGCTTCTCAAACTTCCCGAGAATCGTGAATGCGTTAACTGTAATAGTCGGGTATGTAGCTTTCCGAGTCTTTTGCATTCTTCTATTGTCTGTAGTTTTCTGATAGGTAGCCTATACTAATTCTTAAATTATTCGAATCAATATTGTATTTTCTTTAATTAACCAATATGGTGTGTGTATGTATATATGTACATAAATATTAATGGAGAAAACATATTTGAGTAGAATCATATGTGAATGAATTAGTTATTTATGAATGTAAATAAATGAATTCTTTGAGTGTGGAATAACTGTTCTGTCAGTTAGGTTTTGGGACTGACAAACCTCCATAGATGGATCAAAAATTGGTGTATCTAATTATTTTTGGACTTTAGTGATTCGCAAGTTTTTATTCAAGAAATCTGATGGTGTATCAAGATACTTCCTCTTTTAGTAATATTGTATGCTTCATGGTCAATTGCATTTTTTAAGAAAAGGAAAAGAAGAAAGGGAGTAAGCTGCAGAGCACAATGCACGATGGGACTTGCTTCTACTCAGTTGGTTGCTTATATTATTTAAATGATGCATTCATAAACAAAAAAGAGGTTTGAAAACCATAACTGTGATTTTAACTGCATTTCTCTCAAGTTGGGCTTCTGTTTTCATGTATTTTCTTGTAAACCATATAAATGCTCCATATCTTTTAATCCAGCTTGTTGCATTATGTTTTTGTTTAATCGTGTTACATGATTGGTGTGGATAACATATAGGCATTACTACAAAACTTCTTGAAAGTTTAAAATCTTTAAGCTCATAGAGATCAAGACTTTGTCAGATTTGCATGTTATTTGTGAAGAATGGCTTGAATGAAATAATAATATTACTTCTAAATAAGCTGTGTAAGATGCTATTATTTCAATTTTTATTCAGGTTTGATGCATTCATGTAAATTTACTCTGCCTAAATTTATCGTTGTGTTGATAATTTGTTCCTGACTGAGCAGGGGCCACAGTATGTGTGCACAAATTTCTGGACGTTTGTTTGCACCACATGTAGTGGAATACAGTAAGTATAAATGTTTCCATTTCTTTCCATGTTTTACATCCACCATGTGGTTTTTTTCCTTGTAAGATCTGCAATTTTGTTATTTTCTGGGATTGCATTTGGAAAGGGGAGGGAGAGGGATTGCAGTTGCTTTAACTGATTTTATTGTTGAAAATACGTGTAGTCGGGAATTCACACATCGAGTAAAATCAGTATCAATGGCAAAATTTACTTCACAAGAAGTTTCAGCTCTTCAAGAAGGTGGAAACAAGGTATAACTTTTCCTAACAAATCTATCTCAAAACTCTCCTAAAATGCATATACCTGGATTCTTTTTGTTTTTATATTATCTTCTTAGTGGTTCATCGTTGGTTACCTGAGCATCAAATTTGCAGCGTGCAAGGGATGTCTATTTCAAAGAATTGGATTCACAGCGTCAATCTGCTCCTGATAGCAGGTTATATTTAGTTTCTGCTGTATTTCGTCATGTGTCAATCACAATTGTATTTCTGATTCAAATGCTCTTGTTCCAGTAACATTGACAGATTACGGGACTTTATTAAACATGTTTACGTTGATAGAAGATATACTGGTGAAAGGAACTCTTGCAAGCCTCTTAGTACAAAGATGGTGACTTTAGTTGCATCTGTTGAACTCATTAATGATTGGTTCCCAAATATTATCTAATCATTCTTCAAATTGAAAATGGTGCAGGGTGAAAAAGAAGACACCTACGACAATAGGAGAAATGATGCGTATCAGGGAGGGTCCCGAAGTCCCCCTTATGAGGATTCATATGAACGACGGTATAGTGAAATGTCTAGTCCAGGTGGAAAAGGTGAAGACAGGAATTCTAGATATAGTTATGATGGAAGAAGAAGTCCGGGATATGACCATGAAGTTCAACAATATAATGATAATAGGAGAAGTCCTGCTCATCATGAGATAATCAGTGACTGGCGTAGAGAAGACAGATTTCAAAACGGAAGAAAAAGAGAAGACCGTCTGTCATCTGATGGAGATTCAAAGCTGGAAGGCCGTTCACCTGAGAGACTCAAGGATCCTGAGGCTTCTAGTCCCCCGTTGGTGCGGCCAGTTAGAGAAATTTTGAGAGATAATGTAGTGCCTCTGCGTATAAGTGAGCCACCAAAGGCCAATGTGACAAGGACTGCTGATGGTTTTGCTCAGACACGGGTAAACATTCTATTTCACATAGCTGCATTTAGAACTTTTAAACATTTCATTGTTACATTTTCAATTAGTCAGGCATCATGAATTCAGCAGTTCCAGTAGCATATTCATGAGAAATTGTTTTTTTTTTCAATTTGTTTCCAATGAAGTCAGCAACGTTATTGCATCACTTACAACTTGGATCAAAGCCCTAATTCACATCCCACAGTTTGCATTATAGTTCCATTATTTAGCTAAATCAATAGTTTCACTGCCTCCTCTGGATCTTAATCATGAAAGTTTGGGACAATAGCATTTGTAGTTCAGCTGTGTGCCATCTGGTTACTTTTAAGGTTCACCTACTTGGATGCTTAAGATTGCATTTTGGTTGAGTTGAAGGATAGTCACTTATTTGACGAACTCACTTCTCTGTTATCTCTTGCATTTCATTATAAAGTGACTGATGGGTTGGGGAGAAGGAATGGTCTATCTGACAGTATTGTTTCATTTAATTACAGAGAACTGCTTCTTCTAGTAGCTTGGGATCTACCAACGGGAATTCTGTGGAAGTTAAAGTGGAGAGTACTGCAAGTTTAATTGATTTTGATGCTGATCCTGATCCTCCTGTAACATCAGTTCAAGAATCACAACAAACTATGCCCCAATCTGTTATTCCACCAGCAACTAGTATTAATGACAACAATTGGGCCTCCTTTGATTTGGCTCCTAAGGTCAATGTAACTCAAACACCTTCGAGCATGAATCCATTAGAATCTGTTCTTTCGCAGTTATCAACCCCAGCATCGGTACCTGGGCACATGTCACAAATGCCAAGCAGTTCTGGTACACCAACCATCAGCAGTGTGTCACTTTTGTCAAATGTTGGTGTTTCACCTGTTGTACCTCCAGGAAACACATCTGTGTCATCCTTTGGTACTGTTGCTCCTGCAGCTACACCAATTAGTAACTTGTCAACATTGAATCCTGGTGGTATTTCAGTGGCGGCTCCTGGTCTGGCACCTAACACACCAATCATAAGTGCTAATTCCTTCGTCAAACCTACTGAAACAACGCAATGGTCTAGTGTGCAGCACCAACCGCCTTCTTTCTTTCCTGCTTCCACTGGTCATTCTATTGCCCAACAATCTACACAACTTGATGGAGGATCCAGCAATCAGGTGTTGATTCTGTCGTGTTCTTGAATTTTGTTCTTGATCTATTATCAATATCTGTTTACCTTGTTACTTCCTGGACATTTTTGGCAGCCTTGGAATTTGTTGACAACACCAAGTGTGCAAACAAGTTTACCCTCAAGGGGAGCACCTAATGCCTTCTCAAGTCCCATCCCAGCCGTTAGTTATGCTGGTGTGTCTCAACCTCCATCTGCGGATGTAAAGCCTAGTGGGAGAAAAGAACTGCCTGAGGTATGTAAATTATATTGTTGACCATTTATTTGATTGCATCCCTGTTATATACATTCTACATGTTATGTGGATCATTATATGTTTACAGGATCTTTTTACCGCCACCTATTCAACTTTCAATGCACCAATTCCTGGATGGCATACTGTTTTACCCCATGGAATGGGGTTCAACATGCAATACAATAATGCAGTGCCGGTATGCTTTTATCTACTCAAGTGGAAAAAATCAATGATTTTGTTCTGTTTGAAGGTTTTTGACTATTGTAACTTTTGACTGTTTGTTGCAGTCTGTGCCAAATCTCCAGTCATTAAGATCATCAAACCCGTTTGATGTCAACGAACCACCACCTGTTCAATCCCAAGCTGTATGCGACAAACATCTGATTTGAGCACTATAATAATAATAAAAAATTATCCTCATAATATGATTTCCTTGATTTGTTTTGTTGAATCTTTCAACAAGGAAATTATGCTTGAGAAATAGTGAAACAAACATATCATTGTACATTTGCTGTGAAATGTTGTAGTGAATTCATGCTTATTGTCATGGTTGACTGGTAACTTTATTTGCTTGCAAGGGCTTGAAATAGGAATAAAGTGATATGAATGAGGAATTTTGTCCAGCTGAATTTCTAATTTTTAATTTCGTGCTTCTAGCAGACTAAAGGCCCATTCTGTCACTTGTGGAGTGGTACATGATTTGAGAGTATAATTAATTTGATTTGTGTTTAGTATTTTAAAATGGTGTTTGCCCTAATGATTTTGGTAATGGAAATAAATGTAAGCAGGACCTTGTTTTACGTCTTTCTAGTTTTATCTCAAGTTCGCATGAATTATTTTTCCTGCCATGCAGTTCCCTCCCATGGCATCTTTGCAAGGAGCTCTACCAGAGATCCCACCAGCAGGTTTGCAGCGTACTTCCAGTGTTGGCACTGCAATTCCAGCATGGTCTTCATCCCAGTCACTTCCATACGTATCAGCTTTGACATCCCAGTCACCACCTTATGTATCAGCAATGCCTCAAAGTAACTTCATATATTAATTTTCTCTTTCTTCTTCTTCACTGTGCTTTGCCGTTGACTTGGATTTTCAATGTCGCTGGATAAATTTCAGGGGCATATATGGTTCAGCAAGTACCAACTAACACCCTACTTTCTGGGTAAGTGGTCATAATATGCTGTAAAGTCACTATCTAGTAGCATGTTCTTGTGTACTTTTCCTGGACATAGCTGTCATTGCTAGCAGCTCTATGTTTTTAGATTCTGCTTACTGTGGTTACCACGGAAGATGTTGAAAGTTGTAATTATTGGGCTCGCCAGCTAGGTTAATTGAGAGTAAAGCACTGCTTACTGGCTTGTAATAGCTCTATAACTTAAAAAATTTCCTTAAACCAATCATATCTTGTTAGGGTTCAATGGGCCTTGCTGTGTTTTTAGTTGGTTGGAATTGAATGACAAAATTATACCTCCATTCCATAAACAATAGATATCTCACGTTATTGAGTTTTCTCATATGGGAGTGATCAATTTCCCATGTCTGTAATGTAAGGGGTTCTATATATTTATTTTTTGTAATTTTTGTTTGCAAACTAGGCATCAAGGTTTAAACAGCGATACAGCTGCTTTTGGTACAACGACAATGGACCAAAGAGTGCATGGTAGGTTTTCTGCTCCTGCTACACCGCGTCCATTCTCATCTCCTGGAGGCAACCCGTTTGGATGAAAAAGACTATAATGCATCTCTTCTTTCATATGAAGAAGCACCAACTTGGTGCTTGCTGTCAGATTACTGGGTGGGAATTTTTGATTTTGTCTATTGTACTTATCCAGCCAAAGTAAAGGGTGGTCGTGTTTATTTGTGTAAAATGTCGAAGTTCAATATCAGTTGAGGAAAGTTGGTGGGAGGCAGAAAGAGAGGTCACTCGTTAGTTAATGTGGTTAGGCACTGTGTCAGTGGCAAATAAATTGTTGATTGTTGCTGCCTGCTATCCCCAGAACTTACATTTTCTCTTTTTTCCCTTTTGTGCTGCCTACTGGTCTTAGAAGTTGCCATGTCCTCTTTTTCATTTATTGATGTACGATTTTGAAGATTTCTTGACCATTGTGATGATTGGAGTATGTGAAAAGGTTATGAAAGAGTTAAGAGTGCATTGCATCTGTTGATTATTTTGATGTGGTTCCTTATTGTGACATCTACCAGCTCTTCCATATTCAAACAGGGCTCCTGTACTGAGGAAAATTGAAAGCTGCAAGGACAAAGAGCCCAAACTAGATTGATTTTGGGAAAATTGTAGTTACAATACGCTTGTATAGCCATTCCCAAGTTCAGATAGGGTCAGAAATAAGATATTTCCTATGGTAAACTTTTAATGGACTATGAACTTTGCATTTAAAATTTTCTGTCCTCTTATATGTGAATTATAACACTAGTCACTATAAGTTTTACAGGCGTGGTCGTTTTCGTTGCTTGGGTGAGGTGTATAGAACAAATATGGGGTAAAATCACACGTGTGGCCAGGAGATCACCGAAATGAAGGGGACCAGATCCTAGACTCAGAATTTTCCTTTTGAGAAAAACATATTTTTTATGTTAAAAATTGACCAACGGCAGCTTAGGTATCGAAAAAGGCGCGCTCAATCAGTATAACAAGGTCGAAAAACACTCGCTTAATTTAAAATGGAAAAGAGGATGAAAAAATCATAAGGCTGAGTTTGGCCACTGGGATTAATGTATTGAAATTGATCAATCTTATTGGTTCCAATTCATGGAAACTCTAGCAATCATGTGTTAAGTCTCTAGTGAAATAGGGGAGATGGTTAATATTGTAGGAAAATCAGTAAGGAGAAAAAGGTAACATTCGAGAGGTTATTAATGTTAAGCAATTTTTATATCTAATAAAACCCTCATTGTATCACAAGTATATTAGAAACTCTACCTTAGTATGCTAGAGTTAAGTATATTATTGATTATAATCAGTGATCAACACTGTTATTACAAAGTGAATCTGTAGATCACTTCCTATACCAAAGCTAGAATTGCTCCTCAAGGAGAAAAAAAATTCTCTTTCTAGAATCTCACTTCTCACTTCTCACTTCTTTCTCACCGAATACTGTACATTCTGTTATTTCCTTGTACTCCTTCAGCCCCCATATTCCTAACTAACTCTGACATTATTCCTCTCAACCCCCTCTTTCTTTCTCCTCGAGGACATTCTTCATATCCTAGGCTTATTGTTATTGTTATTGGTCCTAACATTGCCCCCTTCCACAAGAGTAGCCTTGGAGAAAATTGGCTCCGAAGAACACATTCATCTTCCTATGTAGCATTCTCCATCAGTTTACCCCTTCCAATGAACTAACCATTATCGAGTCGATTGTCCTCCTTTGTAATATCTATTGGCTAGTATAGATTCTGGTTTCACATCATAATATAATATGGTAAGTTGCATCTGTTGCTCTTCCATTATCAGTACTCCTTAAACCGATTAGAAATCACCACTTAAGATAGCAAGGAGACCGTGTAAGCACACTGAATCTTCAGGATACATACTGTGTCTCCTCGGTGTGGCCTGAAATCCTGCATTAGCATGTAGCTACACACTTTGTCGTTCATGTTGGAATTGCATAGTCATCTCTTTCCAATCCACTATGACCTTTCCTAAAGTTTGTGACCAAGCAACCCCTAGAATCACATTCATTCCTCCTAAATCTAGGACATAAGCATCAATCTTCCACTCTAATTCTCCCACCCGAATAGGAATTTCCAAACACTTCCCTTGAGTAGTTACCCTATGGCGATCCCCCAATTTGATTCCTAATGCTTTGTTTGACCCCATTGTCAACCCCAAACCACTGACTAGCTCAGGAGAAATGAAGTTATGACTGGCTTCGCTATCTACTAAAATCACAATCGGAACTCCCTGTAGCTTCCTTGCCAACAGCATAGTTTTTATCTCAAGTATCAACGCTCCATTCACTCCAAACACCCCCATGGTTCGGCATTCCAGAGCTCTATCACTCTCCTCAGTTTTTGCTTCCAGTGTGATAATTTCTCCATTCTCATTCAAGGTTTCGTTGTCATCCAAAATCAGTAATCTCAATTGTTTCTCTGCACACTGACGAAGAGGATGAAACCTCTCCCCACATTTGAAACATAAACCCTTCGCCTTTCGATCCATCAGCTCTTGGTACAAGAGATGACGCAATCCCCTATTCCTCTCCGTTGGTCCCCTCCTATCACCATTCGATCGCCTATTGGGTGTCACCATGGGTGGAGCGACCATTCGGTGATGCGTATGGGGTTCAGGTTGACATCCGGCTAGTTCCCGGGTTCTTCCTGAGCCAACGCCGCCCACATACCTCCCACGACTCATCGTGTTTGGAGGCTCCGTCTCCCAAGGGTTCGGGTTGACCCAAAAATTGCCCTAAAAGGACTCCTTCGATGTGGAATCCATACGCGTGTTCGAGAGCTCGAGCCTTCGACACCATCGTACTCACCATTTACCTCATCTTCCACTTCCCTCGCTATCTTCATCATTTGGTACCTATTCACAGGCCCAAACATACATACTCTCCTTCGAACATCAACTCACAAGCCACTCATGAAGTACCCATAAATTGGTTCTCCGATAGTCGACCCACTTGGTACGAGATGAACTCAAAGACCTCAATAAATTCCTCCACAGAATCAGTCTGCCTCAAACCTTGATAGCTCTTCAAAAGGATTATCAAATCTTCTCCCTCCATAACGATCGATAAGAGCTCTTTTAAATTTCTCCCTGTCCAACTCTTCCTCTATCTCCCGAAGAAGGTTAAACCAATGTATGGTGGAACCTTCCATACTTAAGAGAGCTAGTTTCATTTTTATCGATTCTAAGGTATTATGAACTTCAAAATACACTTTTGCCCTAGTGACCCCACAGGATTAGACCCATCGAACATGGGTAATTCCACTTTACGGAGTGACATTCTATATTCTTCCATAGTGTCATAGGAATGCTCCATCAGATTTGATTGCCCAAGACGTGGATTCCTTTCTCCTGCCACATCGTGCCCCCTTCCTGAGGCATTGCCACTTCCTTGTCCTTCCTTTGGTCATTTGCCTATCATTTTGCTCATTTCCAACAGCAAAGCTCGCTGCATTTCTCCCATTGCCTTCCGCATGGATGACTGAATATCTTTAACTCCAGCCTCCAGATTTGCCATATGTGATTCCAACATGTCTACCCTATCGGACATCTTGGGTGGCATCAAGGTGGGATGTGCTAACTTCTCAAGTCTCCAAAAATGAGCTGATCCTCTCTCCCAATATTGGTATCCGGCAAGTCGGACCAATGTTAGAAACTCTAGCTTAGTATGCCAGAGTTAAGTATATTATTGATTATAATCAGTGGTCAACACTGCTATTACAAAGTGAATCCGTAGATCACTTCCTATACTAGAGCCAAAATTGCTCCTCAAGGAGAAAATAAATTCTCTCTGTCTAGAATCTCACTTCTCACTTCTTTCTCACTGAATACCCTTCTTTCTCCTCAGCCCCCCTTAACTACCCCTAGGTACATTCTGTTATTTCCTTGTACCCATTCAGCCCATATTCCTAACTAACTCTGACATCATTCCTCTCAACCCCCTCTTTCATTCTCCTCGAGTACACTCTCCATATCCTAGGCTTATTATTATTCTTATTGGTCTTAACAAAGTATATAGATCATATCTTGTAGTATTAAAAGATATCGTTCCTATAAGTTTATGCAATGACCAATTCAAACCTAACTTTGTCTAAGATAACAAGCAATTGATTTTAATAAAAGTAAATAACAGAAATTGTGATAGAATAAAAAAAAACACTAAAGCAATTAATAAGTGAGTTGCCAATTAATTTAGGCTATGCTTAGTTGAACATACAGTTTTTAATAAAATGAAATAGAATGAAGTGGAATAATTTATAATAGAATGAAATGTAAATGAATCTAATATAAGAAAATTGTTCTTTCAGAGGGATGAAAGAGTTCATAATGTAATATAGTGATATTTTGTTTGAAATAAGGGTTCATAATATAATATGGTGAAATGTTGGTTCTCATTTTACATTCCATCCTTAACCTCCCAAATTAGAGGTAACTTATTTTTACTATTTAGAATAGAATGAGATGTAATGTGAAACCCTCTCCTTCCATCCTATTCCATTCTATTCTATTATAAACCCTCCTCTCAAACGATGAAATAATATTATATTTCATTTCATTCTATTAATAACCACCCAACCAAATATAGCCTTAGGGTTTGATTTGTTAACTTATGCCCTATAGTCAATCGCTTTGAGTGAAGTTTAGTGACAAATTATTTAAATGCATTATTTATCTTGTACATGTTTAGACATATATGATAAAGTCCATGGGATAATTGTACATTGTAAATGAAAATTATAATGAGATTATAATTATGAGATTCATATTGCATTTATGTATTATTCCTAAATGTTCCTAGTCATTGTTCTATTAAGATTGGACATTAATAGAACGTAAAGAGACTAGCACAGGTTTTGTTTTTCTTTATGTAGGAAGTAGTTGATCTCATAGGCTAAAGTATAGAGATACTTAAATAAACGTATGGGTACTTGCTAGAGAACAAGTTCTCTGAATAGACTCGATATGAAAAATCCATTTGGAACATTACTTGTATATCTTTGGAATTCTCATTGTGATGATTTTATAAGTGATCTTTTAACTTGAGGCCATCAAAGTTATCTTGTATAAAGATTGTTATGTTTTGATACTACTTATGATCTATTTAATCATAAGAAGTTTAATCGGTAGTCATTGAATGTAGCATGAACTATATGAAGATAGTTGAGTGATCAAGATAGGATTCATCACTCTAAAGTAATTAGGGATAATATTTCATTGTTCTTTATTAGTATCAATTCAAGAAATCCTTGGCCAAGATAAAATGATGATTTGTAAATAGTTTACAAATGTTATTAATTAAATCGATAGATAATGGCGGAGAAATAATATGATTAGAATAAAAATAGAGTAGACATTAACTCTATACTCTATATCTAATCGGAACATTGTATGATGAAATGATTGAATTATACAAAAAAATTATGCACAGAAAGGTTAGTCAAAATTACTTTGACATTCCTAAATATTTGGGTGATCATGAAGCGTTGCTAAAAATCAATCTTGATTTATGATTATAAATTGTTTAATTGGAGAATTAAAGCTAATTAAAAGGAGTTTTGATCTATCTAATTTTAGTTATGAATTAAAATTAGATTTTATAATCATTGCCAACATATTTTAGAACCTAATGGGTCTCATATATAGAATGGGTTGGAGAGAACAA
>JAOQMP010000008.1:35088877-35103635 GCA_027563575.1 Erythroxylum pedicellare
GATCTTATCTGAACGCGTATCCTACAAGGGTGGCGTGCCCACACCAGGACAAAACCTCAAAACAACTCACTTCTCTTATTTCCTAATAGATTGTGGGAAATCTCAAACTGGAATTTCAATTTGACTTGTTCAGAACATTTTTGTCTCTATGTCTCTAGTTTATTTATAGACAAGAATCATCTCATTTGGAGATCTCATAATAAAGTTATGACTGAAAGAATCAAACAAGATTTTGACCTCAATCTTATTACACCTATTTGGGTCAATTAGTATAACTGTCATTAGGGATATCAAATTAAGATAATCGTAGGACTTTTTAAAAGAATACTTTGAGATATACAACTTTTATGAATACCTCGAAGACAGATTCTATTGTCTGAAGGGTCAAAAATGGAGCAGACTATAGGATCAGACGAAAGATAATTTCAATATATACAACTTTTATGAAGACCTAAAAGACAAATTCTATCATTTGAAGGGTCAAAAATGGAGCAGACGATAAGATCAGAGGAAACCAAACGAAAAAGCAGATGAAGTGAAAAGGAAGATAAATTGGGAAAATTTCCATCAATTTCCCTAAAGATATTTTATTAAGGTTTTCCTTATATATTTTGAAAGATTACTTCAATATATACAACTTTCATGAAGACCTTGAAAACAAATTCTATCTTCTGAAGGGTCAAAAATGGAGCAGACAATAGAATCAGTCGAAACCAAACAAAAAAGCAGACGAAGTGAAAAACCAAATGAATTGGGAAAATTGCCATAACTTTCCATACAGATATTGGATTAAGGTTTTCTTTCAATATTTTAAAATAGGACTTCAAGATCTACAACTTTCATGAAGACCTTGAAGACAAATTCTATCGTATAAAGGGTTAAAAATGAAGCAGACGATAGGATCAGACGAAACCAAAAGAAAAAACAGACGAAGTGAGAAAGCAGATGAATTGGGAAAATTGCCATAACTTTCCCTCCAGATATCGGATTAAGTTTTTCTTTATATAGTTTAAAAGAGTACTTCAATATCTACAACTTTCGTGAAGACCTTGAAGACAAATTCTATCTTCTGAAAAATGAAGCAGACGATAGGATCAAACGAAACCAAATGAAAAGGCAGACAAAGTGAAAAAGTAGACAAATTGGGAAAATTGCCAGAAATTTTCCTATAGATATTGTATTAAGGTTTTATTTCGATAGTTTGAAAGAATACTTCAAGATCTACAACTTTTATAGAGACCTTGAAGACAAATTCTATCGTCTTGAGGGTTAAAAATGGAGCAGACGATAGGATCAGACGAAACCAAATGAAAAAGCAGATGAAGTAAAAAAGCAGACAAATTGGGAAATTTTCCATAACTTTCCCTCCAGATATTATATTAAGGTTTTATTTAGATATTTTGAAATAGGAATTTAAGATCTACAACTTTTATAAAGACCTTGAAGACAAATTCTATCATCTGAATGGTCAAAAATGGAGTAAATGATAGTACATAGAAGGAGAATTTTTGGTCAACAACAGAAGAAGCAGAAAGTCAACTATAGAAGATATGACGTCATCACAGATGATACTATCTATACTCCTGAGCATGTCCCTGTATAAGGACCATAACTTTCAACTCCGATGTCTAAAAATTTCATACTATATACCGTCGGAAAGCTAGAAAAATGATCTACAATTTTTAGAAGGCACATATGCCTAATCAGCCTAGATTAATCTAAGTTTTCCCCTAAAGTCAGAATACGAATTTTTCCCTTATAAAAACTTTAAAAATGCAATGTACAAACTTGAGAGGGTCATGAGCAAAAATGCAATCATATTCCATTTGCATCAAAAGATAAGAGTTTTACAAAGCTTTAGTGGGCATTTCAAGATACAAATACATTAATATCCCAAAATACAAAAGATATATGAACCATGATTTGCTCAAAATGCAACTAAAGCCTTGTTTTACAGATTTACTTCAAATCCAAAATAAACAAAGATCGGAGTGACATCTGAACGCGTATCCTACAACGGTGGCGTGCCCACATTAGGACAAACCTCAAAACAACTCACTTCTCCTATTTCCGAACAGATTTTAGGAAACTCTTACTGGAATTTCAATTTGAATTGTTTAGAATATTTATGGCTCTATGTCTCTAGTTTATTTAGAGATAAGAATCATCTTATTTGGAGATCCCATAACAAAGTTATGACTGAAAGAATCAAGCAGGTTTTTGACCTCAATCTTATTGCACCTATCTTGGGGAAATTAGCATAACTATCATTGGGGATATCAAATTAAGATAATATTAGGACTTTTTGAAATAAGACTTCGAGATATACAACTTTTATGAAGACCTTAAAGATAGATTCTATCTTTTGGATGGTCAAAAGTGGAGCAGACGATAGGATCAAATGAAACCAAATGAAAAAGCAGACGAAGTGAAAAAGCAAATGAATTAGGAAAATTGCCATAACTTTCCCTATAGATATTGGATTAAGGTTATCTTTATATTTTTTGAAATATTGCTTCAAAATATACAACTTTCATGAAGACCTTAAAGATAAATTCTATCGTTTGAAGGGTCAAAAATGGAGCAGACAATAGGATCAACTGAAACCAAATAAAAAAGCAGACGAATTGGAAAAATTGCCATAACTTTCACTAAGATATTGTATTAAGGTGTTATTTATATATTTTGAAAGATTAATTAAATATATACAACTTTCATGGAGACCTTGAAGATAAATTATATCGTTTGAAGGGTCAAAAATGGAGTAAACGATAGGATCAAACGAAATCAAACGAAAAAGCAGACGAAGTGAAAAAGCAAAAAAATTGGGAAAATTTTCATAACTTTCCATAAAGATATTTTATTAAGGTATTCTTTAAATAGTTTGAAAGAGGACTTCAATATCTACAACTTTCATAAAGACCTTAAAGACAAATTCTATCATCTTAAGGGTCAAAAATGGAGTAGATTATAGGATCAAACGAAACCAAATGAAAAAGCAGATGAAGTGAAAAAGAAGATGAATTGGGAAAATTACCATAACTTTCCCTATAGATATTGGATTAAGTTTTTTTTTAATATTTTGAAAGAGGAATTAGAGATATACAACTTTTATGAAAACTTTGAAGACAAATTCTATCATCTGAAGGGTCAAAAATAGAGCAGATGATAATACACAAAAGGAGAAGTTTTGGTCAACAACAGAAGAAGTATAAAGTCAACTACAGAAGATATGACATCATCATAGACAATACATCTTTACAGATGATATGATGTCATCCCATACAATATAATGTCATCACAGATGATACATCTTTACAAATGATATGACGCCATCATAGACAATACTATTTATACTCCTGAGCATCTCCCTTTATAAGGACCATAACTTTCAACTCCAATTTCTAAAAATATCATACCATATACCATTAGAAAGCTAGAAAGATTATCTACAACTTTTTAGAAGGCACATATGCCCAGATTAATCCAAGTTTTCCTCTAAAATCAGAACATGAAATTTTCCTTTATGAAAACTTAAAAAATGCAATGTACAAACTTAAGAGAGGGTCATGAGCAAAAATGCAATCATATTCCATTTGCATCAAAAGATAAGAGTTTTACAAAGATTTAGTAGGCATTTCAAGCCGTAAATACATTAATATCTCAAAATCCCAAAATACAAAAGATACATGAACCATGATTTGCTCAAAATGCAAGTAAAGCCTTATTTTACAAGATTTGCTTCAAATCTAAAATAAACAAAGATCGGAGTGATGTCTTGACCATTGACTACTTGATATCTTGCTCATCACCTGGATATAGGGAGAAGAATAGGGGTGAGCGTAAAGCCCGTGGGTAACAATTTTATAATCGATAACAAGCAAAACCATTTATAAAATAACTTCCATTGCAAAATTTACGGTTATGTAAACTATGTATGCATCACTCTTTTCAACCTATCATAAACACATAAGCATATCAAAATGGTTCGAGTGGATCCAAAACAGAATGTACTATGCATTTTCACATAATGGTCTTGCGTAGCCATGAACTTATGGGAGTTCATGAAGGAGCTCCAGGCCACTAGCAGGCAGGCGAGAGAAGTCTTTTGTCAAAGTGCACTTGACTTAACTTAGGGGACCACCACAAACCTACATAACATGTATTTCAAGACTTGTAAAACATATTGCCCAAAAGGCACATTTCAGAAACTTGATTTCTTAATCTTGATATCCTTTCAAAAATCATTTTCATATATAAAAAAAATTCATATGCAAAATATGCAACACATTCTCAAAACATTCAAAGAGTAATAAATGCACATTTTTGAAGTAGTTGGAATCATTTATTTCTATTTCTTGAAAGAGACATTAATGGCTCATTACTTAATTATAAAAAGTAACCCACCTTGGATTCCTTGCTTAATAAAATAGTTTAAAGGTGTCTTTCCTCTTGCTCCTCTTGCCTCTATCTATCCTTTTCTTGATTTCCTTCATAAATGACAAAATTCTCATTCAATAGGAAATTCAATTTAAGAACCCATAAAGCATATTCACTAAAATTGACTCTAGATTGTTTAAGCCCACTCATTTCCTAAACTTCATGAACCAAAACCCTTCCATATATCTAAAGTATAAAAATCAATTTTACCTTGAATCTTCACCAATTTATGAGATTATTGGTTCTAAAGAAAGCTATTCCCTTCCTCTTTCTTTTTCCCTTCTTGAGTAACCTCAAACTCTCTCTTTAAGACTACAAAAAGATGAAACCTAGCTCAAAACTTCATTCTTTTCTCAACTTCACCGAAACCCCTCTTTCTCACTTTTTCATTTTCGTATATCACTTCTTCTTTCACCTACTCCACGTTTTTCTTCTTCTCAAGTGCAAAACAGCACCCTTCCTTTCCTATTTTACCCTTAATGAATGAGAAAAGTCCACTTTACCCTTCCTTTAATGCCTTAGTGCTTTTAACCTTAAGTAAACTACCCAAAATACCCCTTTATGCATTTATTTACCACCTTTATTTCAACTAACCCATGAAATAAATTCCACTAACATAGACATAATAAATAAAAAAATTAACTCCCCAAAAATTCACTTATCCAAACGTCATAATTATCTATATCATTCTTAACTAAAACAAAACATTCGGGGGCCAACACCCTTTCTGTATCCTTGTTTTTTGAAAACTCTCAATAGAATTTCACATTCATGGCATCTACATTAATACAGAAACGCTGAGAATTTTCCCAGATAATTTTTACCATGTTGCTTTTCTTTAAGAGCAAAAGTTAATGAAGTGACTAGGGAGTACAAAAGTTAGAGTGGATCCAATCTCTCTATAATAAAATTTAATAACTAGCACGTTTGTCAATAATAAAGAAAGTGGTCAATAAAGAATTTTCCCTACCATGATATTCTTAGGGAGAATTTCGCATGTACTGGTAGTCTTACCAATAAACATGGTAATATATAGCTTAATTGGGATCAAGTCTTCATCATATTTGCCCAAAACTTCCGTCATTTTGGTTAGCATAATATTTACTATCGCGCCATTATCAACCAAAACTATTGAAGTTGGTCCACAATTAATGTGCGATTTAATGTATAATGGTCTTATATGTTAATTTATAGTGTCAGCTGGCATTTCTAGCACTACCTTCTCTAGATTTCCTAATCCTATAGCCAATACAGATACTTTGCATTCACTTTTCTTAGGCAAGAATTCCACCTTCATTTTAGGATTTTTGCCAAAAGAGGCATGAAGCTTTATGTAAGAAATAATGCATGGAAACTAAATGAAAATTTCTTCAACAATGTCAAATTCATCAAAATATTTTTCTTAACTTGTAGACTAGGCTGACTTCCTTTGACATATAGGATTGACTTTTTTTTTAATCTTGCTTCACCCTTCACTGGCAACTTCTACACATTCTTTCTTATTATTTGGGTTCAAAGTAATTTCCTCAGAAGGAGTAAGTCTTATGAAGGGTGACTTCATTAGGGTTCGTTTCTCCTATTGTAATGTCTTGCTTCTTTTGAAACCAGTGGTAGCTTTTTTCTGTTGTCGTGTCCTTTTTTAAGTTCTTATGAATGATATCAGATTCTTGGGAAGCCTCACTATTCTCCATGAATAGGATGGTGGCAACCAAGGTGGTACTACAAATCGAGGCTGTCGATACTAAAAACTTGAATTTAAGTATTAGATCTTCACTTAAAGATTTGAGTGAACTCTACTTTTGTGATTTTGTCCTACAATCTCTACTTTTTGTTGGATTATAGGAATATGCTAATTTTTAGTCTTAGCATTTGTATACAAACTATAGCTAGGAATAAAAACATTAATACCTAAGTTCGTATCGGATGTCAATTGATCATCCATAATCTTCAAATTCCTCTTGACATCCAGTAAAATACGTAGAAGGAACTTAATAACATTAATACTGATAACCAATAGGAATGGATCTTCATCTATTTATATAGTTTGATTAGCTTCTTCGAATAATATGATTCCCTCGTTGATTAAATCTTTAATTATATTCTCAAATCCATAGATGAATTTGTTAGGTCACTCCATGTATTGTGATACTTATAGTCGTCCTTTCCTCTTATATCTTCTTTTATGGGAATTTTATGCTCTAATTATAAAGTAACTAATTTTTATAACAAAAATTAAAGATTTCCTCTATTTTAAAGGTGTTGAAAGTGCATAGAATCTAATTAATTTTTTCTTGTACTTTCCTTTTGACTTCAAGATATTTCCTCTTTAGAGAGGGGCAAACACAAGCTTAAGGGATATTAAATTCATGAACTATCGATTTATGTGAATTTGATTTTTAAAATAAATAATAAATGAGTTGTTTCTTTAATGTCCTTCTTTGCTAAGAAATTCTTTGTATTCAAACACTATTTCTATCAATTTATAGAAATTATAAAATTCCATACCTTGGAAAAAAATTTTAAGTTCAATATTGAGGCCCCTTTGAACTAATCTCACATACTCAGTCTCAAAAAGTGTAATCTGATATTGACTTCTTATCTTCTTGAATCAAATGATGAATATGTTTGCATCCTCACCACTTTTTTGAGTAACTCTAGATAATTTAGCTATAATAAACTCAATTTCATTTCAAAAAAATTGAGTATGAAACAATATCTCCATCTTATCCCATGAAAGGACAAAATTCTTAGTCAAAAAAGTATATAAGAGAAAGTTGCACCCGTTAATGAATTTGAAAATAGTTTAAGCTTAAAATTATTAAAATTTTTGTAATTACCCAATTCATCATATTAAATGGTGAATCTAGTAGTATGCTTAATGGTTGATTAGTCATCTTCACTAGAAAATAAAATAAACTCAAGAATTCAACAGCAACGAGTATAAGAATTTTCATAGTCAATATGCTTTAGATAAGGCTTATAGAATTTTAGGTAACCAAATTGCCTCAAATTGGCCCACACAAATTTTGAACAGCTTCTCCACTAGCTTCTATATTAACTTTTGGTCTCAATTATAGAGGAGCAATAATAGGATTACAGTTGACAAATATAAAGTTGCCCTTTAAGATGTAGTTTGGACTTTTAGTTTCAACTTCAAAACCAAATCCTTATCCATCAGGAGTATGCGGCCTAATAACTTTTCAATCATTTCTCGGATTGAGTATAGGTGTAGTAAGAACGTCCTATTTTTTATGAGGATGAATGTTTCTTTCATCTATAGAAAAAGAAGCTAGGGGTGACTACATTCACTAGCTTCTATCGCATTTAGTGTAGGATGCCTCCTAAGCCTTTTAAATAGCTACTTTGCTAAAGAAGTATAATTTTTCATATTGATCTGAATCAATATTTTGACTAGTTCAACTATATAGTTAACTTAAAATTTAATTTTGGCGACTGATTGTGACGATTTTGAATTCTCTCCAATTAGAGACTTAGTTGAAGGTGATGTTGCCTTTTCAAGATTCTCAATCATTTGGATACTAAGGTTTCATTCCCTAATAGAATATAGACTTCTTCCTCTAGGGTTGGAGGCATAATAATTTCTGTTTTATTCTTTGTACATGACATGGTTGTCCTACAAGGCTTGATAAATTGTTGGTCACTTACAAGATTAACCTAGAATTCGAGTGTGCCAAGAAAGAATTACTATAGAATTTATACCTGACTTATGTTGATAGTATAGATGCGCTTTGGAAAATTTAGAAAATAAAATTCTAAAGTTACCAAAATGCTAAAACATGTTGAAATAAGAATTGAACAAATGAGATTATTTTATTTAGGGAAAAAGTTTAAGATAAAAAGAAAATTTCAGATCATAAAAGGAATGGGTGCAATGCAAATTAAATTTGAAATAACATTAAGGGGATTTTATTGGAGTAGTCTGATTGTCTGTTTATATATGTTTTTGTGTGTCCTCCTGTTATGATGATAATGAATATATATAATCCTCTCAACCTTAGCTGCCTTAATTAGTTTTGCTCAACTTCTACCTTATTTCTCATCATGAATACATTCTAGTTAACTGCCTATCACATGTTATTATCCAACATTTCTTCCTAAAATGGATTCTCTTATAATTTCCAAACTTTCACTTTTTCTTTATTGTGTCCACTAACTTCCCATTGCACATTTAATGTTTGTATTTCCTACATTTTGGATTCCTTTTTACCAATTCCCAAATCCATAAATTCTCTAGGTAAATAATTTTAAAGACTTCTAGTATTTAGGCCTTTTCACTTTTGGGCCAAATGGACTAAATTCTTTTTATGTTATCAACAATTAAGCTTTATAATAAATAAATAATGAATAATTAACTTATATTGCCTTAAAAAAGAAGTTTGAAAGCTAATTTAGCAAAAAAATTCAAAGAAAGAGAGGGTTGGATGGGTGGTTATAACATTGCTTATGTTGTTAGAAACAAAATAAAATAGAGCAATGTAGAGCAAAGGAAGAGCAAGGTAAAGACATTTTATTTTTATTTCAAAAGCTAAATATTCATTCTACAAACTTAAACAAAGACATAAAAGAAAAAACTTCCTTTGACACTCCTTTAGTTAATTACAAATTAGAGTTTAACTAACTAATCTAGGAAAATTAACCTTAGAATTAGGTTATATTTGATAGTACAAGAAATACAACCTCCTCTACTAAATTTCAACTAAGTGAGAGATTAATGATTCTAATGAATAAAATAATTACATGAAAGATGCAAATAAATTATTGGAAAAATTAAAAAAGGACAGAGAAGTTGATTTTTCTGAGTGATTTTCTAAACAGCAGAGATTGTTTCACTTTTGATGCGTTAGAGGACAGTAATAAGGTTACAACCTCCATTTTTTTAATTGAATAAAATTGTTTAATAAAAATCTCCCTAAGAAGTTATGATCTAGCAATAAAGAAAAATGTGAGGAGAAACCATAGCACAGTTAGCTCCTCCAACCATCTCCTCTTAACCATTCCATACTAAACAATGCCTTTACACAAAAATAAGTAGAACATCGAACAAACTCCAATTGTTACCTATCTTGTATCATTTTCCATGGATTTTCAATAGTATCATTTAGAGTTGCATCAAAAAACACAAATTGTGCTACTAATTAATTTATATCAATGAGTGGAATTATTTCTTACTTATATTTAATGATAATGATTTGTCTATTTTTCTTCCAAAGGATAGAGATTCTTTAATTTGAAGTTAAAGCATTGCTATAAGTAATGTGTATATTTTGAGTGATAAGTTATTACTTAATCATATAAGTCAATCTATAAGTGAGAATATGAATCTAAACTCCTTTTCCTTGAATGATTCTTATATTCTTCTTCTTTATAAATTGTACATATCATATTATCAAACATAAATTTATAGATTAGGATATCACTTATATAGTAGTTTTTTCTTTGACTAATCCATTCAAACACTTTTCAGTAGTTTGTTTGAGAAATGAATAAGTTACAAATTTGTTTAATCTTCTTCTAAATAAATTTGGCATATAAACACTATAAGAAGAGATGGTAAATAGATTTCTCTTCAAGTTTGCAAAGAATAAAATAACTAAAAAGAATAGAAATTTCCCTTAGCTTATCCAAGGTAGTTAATATCATATTGATTACCAGCTAGAGGATAAAAGGAAATGCTAGAGAATGACTTTTTAAACCATATAAATTTGCTCCATTTAACTTTGGAACCTCTAGGTCCTCTTAATTACTTATAGGAGCTATTAGTAAATTAACCTTAAAATGTCTTATTTAAGTGATTATATCCTCCCTAAGGTAATTAAGAAGTGGTTTAAGGAGAGCTTCAAAATCTTATATTGTGCTTTGGTACTTATATTCTAGAGATTGGTGCCTCTTGACAATTGCATTCCTTGGATAATTCCTTTGTGATTAAAGAGCTCATTGATGTTGTAAAGAGGCACTATGTTTCTCCAATTTTCAAAATAAAGTTAATTGAGCTACCATCACCAAATTTAGATTTGAATTCCAATCTAACATACTCCATGTTTAGCATAGTCCAGAGGGTGTTAATTTTTAAACTAACTTCCTAGAAGTTATCCATTTTTAAATATTATGTATAGATCTATTGCACCCATAAGACTTCTTTTTCTGTTAAGATTATCCATATAATTTTATTAAGACTCTATGTTTTTGATAGGAATGGTGTTTGTGTTTTTTGATATGATTGATTCTTAAAAATCCATCATCAATAGCAAGGAAACATCAACCTATTTAACTTTTACCGTAGATTTCCCCAAGAGATCACTAGAACAAATAAAAAACCTAAGCATCTTCGCTAAGGTTTTGATTAAGTTAATAGGAAATGTTTAATGTGAAACCAATAAATATGTAAGCCTATGAGGACATATTTGATTACTTAGACTCTACTTACAAAAGAGAGCCTTTTATTGCACTACTTATTAACTCTTTTATAGATTATTTTAATCAATAATGTGAATTCTCTATATGTATGCCCTTTCATAGTGAATGGAATGCCTAGATAAGTGAATAGGTCCATCTTATCCTAAAGAATTGTTAAATTGGAGGACCAAGTGGATAAGTGTTTAAATTTTGTTCATATGCATACTCTTTTCCTTGTTGATATCCAGACTTGATAATCCCTTAAATATTCTAGTTGCTATCATTAGAGTAGTTACTAAGCTAGGATTAGCCGTTAAAAGAAGAAACAAATCATTAACAAAGGATAAGTTAAAGATTTTTAGCTTTTTACACTAATAGTGGTAATTACAACTCCTTTCTTATTAAGTAACATAAAAACAAACCTGGTGAGTATCTCCACAAGGCAAGTAGATAAGATCTATTGGGTGTTGTTATTGTTGTTATCACCATTAAGTTATAAAAAAATATATTTGATGTATTGCTCAATCTGTATATAAAACCTTAGGTGAAAGCTAAATGTTGTCAAAAATTGTACGATGAAAATCCAATTAATATATTCAAAAGAAATTTTGAAATCAATCTTAACTACACAACTTGTCATAAAACTTTTTTTATTACTATAATTCTAAAAAACTTTTATGAAAGTAAAATATTATCCCCAAATTTTAGTCCTTTAATAAAAATCCTTGTGATCAATTGATGAGAGGTTCTATAGCTACCTTAACTCTTGATTTTAAGAGTTTAGAAATTGTTTTATAGTAAGAAACATGCTTGTCATCCAAAAGAGCACTTGGATTTGGAGTCTCTGGGACCAAAATAATGATTGCTTTGTTAATTTCTTTTAGTATCTTTCCTTGGTTAAAATATTCAAGAACTTCATTAGTGACTATATACTATATGAAAGACAATGTCTTTTTTTTTTTGAAAAAAAATGCATCAAGTCTATTTATTCTAGGGGTCTTGTTTGGATTGAGTTTAAAAAGAGCTTTTTCTAACATATACTTCATTAAATGGTATAAGCTTAGAAATTTGCATATTAACGAATGATTTAAAGGGCCTAATTAAAAGAAAATTTGTTATAGGATAAGCCAAGTGTCTTAGGAAAGTAGTTATGAGTCTCATGTAGTCATTTAAATTGAGAGATACTTAATTATCTATCTTTTATTGGCAATATTTACAACCATATTAATGTTCCTTCTTAATAGGACTGACTTGTAAAAGAAAATAATGATATTATCACCTTTCTTCAACCACTAAACTCTTGATTTCCACGTTAGAAATTAGGAGTTAATGTCTAAGGCTAATCATGCAAAGCAATCTTTTCTTCAAGTAATTTAGATTCATCAATAGGAGTTTGTTATAGTTTTATTTGAAGATTAGTTTAATTTTTGCTTAATAACTACTTATTGTGTATTGATATAGCTCATTTGATTGAGTTTCTTTAGTTCCTTCATGGTCATCTATATCTTCCTCTGTTGGGACCCCGCCCTTGCAAGTCATGCGCCTGACGTCCTAAGTGACATCTGGACATGCATTTCAAAAGGACGGCGTGCCCACACAAGTCAATCATCAAAATGAACTCATTTCTCCTATTTTCGAATAGGTTTTGGGAAACCTCAAATTGGAATTTCAATTGGACTTCTTTAGAATATTGTTCCCCATTGTCTTAAGTCTCTAATGATACCAAAATCATTCAATTTGGTTCAAAAATATGAAAGTTATAGCCCAAACATTTTCACACTCAAACAGAACACTATACCCAACTTCACTTCAGAAATTGAAAGTCTTAGGGACTGAATTAAAATTTGATTCTTTCAGATAATTTGTAGCTCTATGTCTCTAGTTTATTTAGAAACAATAATCATCTCATTTGGAGCTCTAAAGATCAAATATCATCAAAATATTGAAGCATGTTCAGTAAAAATGTCTATTTCATGTTCTTCCAACTATACCCTCACTTTGATTCGATCAATCTTTTTCGAATCAATACCAAAAGCTAATTTTTATGGAGAGGTAGAGAAATGTGGTAGGAATCCAATGCTTAAAAAAAATAGCTCATTTGGAGGTTGGACGACAAAGTTATGATCAAAAGAGTGAGAGGTGTTTAGGCTTGGGAGCATTAGCAATGTCGTGATCGCGACCTGCGGCGCGGCCGCAAAATCACAATCACAACTATGCACGAAAATCAACAAAGTCGCGATCGCAACTTGCTTCCCTTCTTCCTCCTTTGCTTTTTTTTCCTCAGACTTGTTTTATAGAAAGGGCATAATTTTAACTAAAACTATAGGATTAAGGTCTTTTAAAGACCGTTTTAAAGAAGACTTCTAGATCTACAACTTCCATGAAGACCTAAAAAACAAAATTTGCCTTTATAAGGGTCAAAATTTCTAATTACTGTAGCTATCCCGAAAGTCCATCTTATGCAACATCCCAAACTTCTAATAATCATACCTCTCAACTCCAATGTCCACAAATTTCATACTATATATAATTGGAAATCTAGAAAAATAACCTACAATTTCAAAGAAGACAACTTCATCCAATTCAGCCTAGATAAATACAGTATTTCCCTCGAAGCCAGAACACAAATTCTCACCCTTATGGAAAACTTGAAAATGCAATGAACAAATTTGGCATATCATTGTCAAAACACAAACCTACTTCATTAACATCAAAATATAACAATTTTTACAAAGCTTTAGTGTCCATTTTCAGGCACAATACATCAATATCTCAAAATGTCCAAAATACAAAAAGATACAAGAACAGTAATTTGCTCAAATGCAACTAAAGCCTTTTGGTTAAAAATCTAACTTACAACACAAAAGATGCAAATTTTGGAGTGATGCCTCAATTATCTTTCACTCGATCTCTTGCTCATCACCTGGAGATGGGAAGGAATGGGCGATGAGCTTAAAGCTTGTGGGTAACAAGTTTATAATGAATAATAAGCAAAAACCTTTAAAATGTTCATTGTCATAGAAAATTTTTATTGAAACATAAAACACATGGTTCTTAAATTTTCAACCAAATCCACAATAAAACAAATCATGTATGCATCAATCTTGTCAACATATCATGAACACATAAACATATCAGAATGGTTTTGGTTGATCTAAAAACAGAACGTATTACACATTTCCCATAAGGGTCCTGTGTAGCCGTGAATAGAACGGACTATCGTAATCCCACAAAATGGTTTTGCGTAGCCGTGAACTTATGCGAGTCTATAAAGGAGCTCCATGCCACTAGCGGGTAGGTGGGAGAAGCCTTCTGTCGAAGTGCACTTGACATACTTAAGGGACCTAACCAAACCGACATAACATGCATTTAATAACTTGTAAACATGTTACTCAAATGGCACATTTTCAAAATATGTCTTTCATAAACATGCAATATTTTATATGCACTCCCATCATCTTTTCACAATTAATCAACCAAATTAAAATATCAAGCATATTCCAATTTATTAAATCATTCAAAAGCAACAAATGCCATAATTATACAGCAATGAAAAATCATTCTATTTTCTTGATTAAAAAGAAAACATAATGGCTCATTATCCAATTATAAACACGAAACCCACCTTGAAGTCTTTGCTTAAGAAATGGCTTAAGGATGTTTTTCCTCTCACTCCCCTTACCTCTCTTGATCCCTTCTTTGATTTCCTTTAGAAAAGACAAAATTCCCATTCAATAGGAATTCAAATTTGAGAACCCATAAAGCACATTTACTGAAATTTGACTCTAGATTGTTTAAGCCCATGTATTTCCTAAACTTCATAAACAAAAACCCTTTTATATATCCAAAGTATAAAAATCAAACTTACCTTGAATCTTCACCAATTTATGAGATTATTGGCTCT
>JAOQMP010000008.1:35138628-35153624 GCA_027563575.1 Erythroxylum pedicellare
TATAGAAAAAAATCGATTCTATACCTACCAAGGCCTTGAAGGAAGAAATGAAAAGACTCACGTCTGAAACGTTCTGTGATTGCTTTTAAGTACTCAATGACTAGAAGGGGGAACAAAACCACAAAATCGAGGCATATATGGACCTAAGGCTATAATATTCCCTGAAGCCGATCCATTAACCACCTATCTCTTTTCCAAAGTGGATTAATTGATACTATCTACCTAACCAATATGCATATCCTTTCTAAATTCCTTATAGGATTCATTCAAGCAATTAAAATGTACAAAGATGGCTTTGCCAAAGAAAGGGAAGTTTTTATCAAAGTTTTTAGTAATTATCCAATTTTCAAGGAAACAGCCAATCTCAAGGATACAGAAATCAAAGTAACTAAAATCGCTTTTATCCAGATCAAAATAAGCAATGGGATGTACCCCTATAGATGAACCTCTTCAACACAATTTTAAATGGGATCTCATTAATCAACTAAATCTTCATTGTTTATAAGGAGTTTATTAGCAGTGCATCAGAATTAATCCAGGGTCACTACTCAAAGTCAATTATAAAGGACCAAATATAGTCATGATTTCAACATATAAAGCACCAATATCACCAGAAGCTCTCTAGATTATTCAACTGTTTGAACAACCATTTTCAGCTATTAATGGCATTTTCAATGACTAATTTGAAAATGGAAGTACACCATCTGTCAACAATTTTGCAATCATGTTCAGCATAAATGTTCCTACTGCCCTACTACTTGTACAAAAAAAGGATGACTCTAGTTCAATAGAAGCAATAATTGAAGAATAAGCTAAAGAATCTTTCAAAACTTGTCAGCCCTAAAGGATGAAGGCCCCCTGTCAGCTACTCAATAAACAAAAAGCAGATTCCTTTACTTTTTACTTTTCTTTTTTCGGATGAGCTTTAATCGATTCCTTCGGTTACCTGTAAAAGCCAACCATCCGTCTATATAAGAGTCCGTTGAAGACATTATCATCATGAAATAAAATATCATCTGTTATCTTACCTCCTGCTCATTCCAAAACTTTAAGCCTACTAGTTTGGCGTATAAACGAAAAAAGCAATTCAGGTATGTTTACAATAATTTTTTTGTTTTATTAATAGTTATTCATCTCATAATATTTATTATTTATGTCATGAATCTCATAAATCTCTTTTTAGTTATCGCTATTATTTCTCTTCCCAACGATAACTTTATCCAATATCTTACCACTGTTATAAAGCACAATTTTTCGACTTTATGATACAATATTTATTTGATAAATTTTGTTTTCAAAATAAACTTCCACATCTTTATTTATTTTAGTTAACATGACTGCATTAATAATATGTGTTTTAAGTTTCACTATTTACCTTTCTTTAATTATTATTCACACTTGTATGCCAATTTTTACGTTTTTATTAATTTTTTACTTATTTAAATTCCCATTCTATTACATTATTATTTCAAGATTGTTTGAAATATAACTTTAGACTCATTATTCTCCAATATTTATTAAAATATATTTATCTTTGTAATAATCATAAAACAAATAAACCCTTTTATTCATGTACATATTGTTGAAATTATCCTATTTGTAAAACTTGTAGAACTTTTCATCAATCTATCGTCCATAATGAAAAGAAATTAAGTATTAGTAGACAGTTCATTCAAGTCTCTGCATCTATGTATCACTTCCTTCAATCAATGAATGCATCTGTTGAAGCACTCCAACTTTATCAAAATAGAGTTAATAGACATTATGAACTATATCAATTAGAAAAAGAAGATACTAAATATTTACATAATAAATTTAAAGAACATTATGTAATACATCTTAATGAATCACACTAATTGTAATTTATGAAAACAATTACAAGAACATATATTATATATTGAGAATTTTGATAATCAATATAAAACAGAAAAAGAATATTATGAAGAACGATATAATTATGTACAATTTGTTGCTAGTGATCAAAATGGAATAAAACCAATAAAAGAACGATTATAATTAGCTTAAAAGCTATATAATTTTTATACACTAGAATTAAACTATTTAAATACTACTTTACGAAATCATCACCATCAATAAATGACAGATATAATTACAGAAAAACAAAATACAAAAGAACCAAACATATTAGATATAGATCACTTAGAATTAACTGAATCAATTGGTATCTTTCATATCAATGCCTTATTATCAAAAGAAAAACAAAAACAAATACCAAAAACTCAACTAAATCTAAAACTTGAACAAGATATACATCATCCCTTCCTAAACAATTTAATTAACCAACAAAATATTATTTATTATGGTAAATTGTTCATGAAATACCAATCAGAATAGATCAATGTAATGGACACATTAGAATAAATTTAATTGATCAACAACAAATTTATACACAATTACAAAAAGACACCTAACGATAAAAGACATAAAATAGGATTTATTTATTTATCCATAATTCAAATTTTATTAAAATCCACTTTTCAAGAAGGTATTGACTCTCCAATCAGAAGGCAATTATTAATGAACGAATGAATAATTTAAATGATCAAATTATAGAAATTATAAATGGAAAATTAGCATATGGTAAAATCAAATTTAATACTCGCCTAAAATTAGGAATCCCTTTAATATCACACGAATTAGATGAAACAATTACCATTGTTTATATAAATTTTATCGGAAAATTTGATGAATATCAGACAATATCCATTTTCAATTACATATCAAATTAGTTACGCTTTAACAAATACAGATAAAATATATATTGATCATTTGTTTAATGAAGTAGCTAAAGTTGGAACCAATTTAAGAACCACATTATGTGAATTACCAGAAATTAAATATCCAATTCAAATAGATCTGCATAGTACTCCTAGATTTTCTTGTTCTTATAGTGATACTACTTTACCTAAACCAAATCTCTTTAGATCTCAATCTCTCATATTAGAACGACCTATTCGGTTTACTGAACCAGGACAAGCTATAGCTCAATCTATAAAAATTACTGACCCAAAAACTAGTTTGAATATGGATGAACAAAATCTAAATCAAGAATTGGTCATAATTAAAAAAACAACTACAATATTTAACTACACATATTAAAATTACTTTATAAGTGTTACTAAATATCAAGTTGAAATATTAGGAAAAACAATTACAGATGAAAGTGCAAGTAAATGAATTATCAAAAATCAAACAAGTAGATTACAATATATGCAACTATTACCAAATGAAAATATGATGGATAAAGAAATAATAAGTCAAATACAAAAAAGCTTAGAAAATTTTTAGTTGATTAATGAGATCCCAGTTAAAATTGTGTCGAGGAGGTTCATCTATAGGGGGTATATCCCATTGCATATCTCGATCCAGATAAAAGCGATTTTAGTTACTTTGATTTCTGCATCCTTAAGATTGTCTGCTTCCTTGAAAATTGAATAACTACTAAAAACTTTGATAAATACTTCCCTTTTCTGGCAAAACGATCTTTGTACGTTTTAACTGCTTAAATGAATCCTGTAGGAAATTTAGAAAGAATATGCATATTGGCTAGGTAGATAGTATCAATTAATCCACTTTGAAAAAAGAGATAGGTGGTTAATAGATCGGCTTCAGGGAATATTATAGCCTTAGGTCCATATCTGCCTCGATTCTATGGATAGTGTTGGAATAGTTTTTGTTCCTCCTTCCAGTCATCGAGTGCTTGAAAGTAATCACAAAATATTTCAAACGTGAGTTTTTTTATTTCTTCCTTCAAGGCCTTGGTAGGTATAGAATTGATTTTTTCCATATTGATTGGTTTACCTAATGTCTTCATATTAGGCTCAAGAGGAGGTCTTTCAAGAACTTGTTTATATTAAGACTTTAATATTGGGTTTTTGAAGTCGGGTAAGGCTTTTTCAGCTTCTTGTTTATTAGAAAAGCTTTTGTGCATAATGGAAGATTTTCCCGTAATGTGTACTGCTGGTTTATGTCATTTGTTACAAAGTCCATCCATATGTCCATTGAAAATTACATAGACTTTTTCTTCCTTAAAATCTTTTTTTCTTTGAGAACTGGTGGATAAATAGGGAGATTTTGATAAAGAGGTTTGAGTAATTTATTGTGGGTAATTGGATGAATAGTAGTAGGAGTTGTTTGTTATAGAAAAAGTTGTTTTTCTAGTAGGGTAATGGTAATTCTCAATTGATTGATTTCCTTAGTTATTGTTCCTACTTGTTGCTGTAACTCAATCAAGTCAGCTTTCTTTTTGGTTAATGACTCTTTGAGACTCACAATTGCTACTTCCATTCTCTGGTTAAGATATCTACAAGACTATTGTTAGAAGATTTTATATAATGAATATGAAAATTAAATTGATTTAATTCTAATTGCCACTGGATTAATCTTCCTTGATTATAATTAGTTTTAATATTATATTTAGTAAATCTATATAAATATTTTAAATATTTTTTAATAGTAAATTCTATTGGTAATAAATCAATACGCCAATTTTTCAACGTTTTGAGACAAGCTAATATTTCCTTTTCATGAATTGGATATTTACCTTCAGGAGAAGTGAAAGTTCCATTTATATACTTGCATAATAAATATTTCTTGTGGTTGGGTGGTTGTGCCAACAGGCAGCTGGCCCATGTATCTATACTGGCATCAGTTTGTACCAGAAGTGTATCCTTTGGTAAATGATTATCAAGGTTTTAAAAACCGGACCAGGTTATACGGTCGGACCGAAAAAGTTTGAACCAATCAGTGGTCCGGTTCAGTTTTATTTAATAACCTTTATATATAAAAACCGGACAACTCAACATTTTTTCGATCGAACCAACTCAACCTTTTTCCGGTCGGACCTGACAATCTAGTCCGATCCGGTATAAAACCTTTCAAAAAGTAGACCATAATCAATGCCGAAAGAACAACTCTCCTGACCTCTGCAATTTGCCTGAACCAATGAACTACGACTGACTGATGGTTCGGCTCTGATTATATATATATATATTCTTTTAGTTTCTGTTTTTCATTTTTATTAAAAATGTATTTAGTTGAGATTTGTAATTAAAAAATTTAAAATATAAATTTATTTAGTTGAGATTGATAATCAAAATCAAAATAAAAATCCATATATTTAGTTTGTTTAAACATACAAATTTTAATTTTATTAAAAATTGTATTTAGTTGAGATATGTAATTAAAAATTTTAAAATAAAAATCTATTTAATTGAGATTTATAATAGAAATAAAAATAAAAATCTACATATTTAATTTGTGATTTAATTTTAATATATTAAAATTTGTATGTTTAAATTAATTAATTCTCATAATCATTTTAAAAGGTATGAATATTTAATACAATTAAAAATATATACATCAAAGTCTATAAAATACAAAAATTACATTAACTTATTTTAAATAAATAATAAAAGATTTTCATCATATATGACTTAAAAAAATCCATTTAAGACTCTCATTAATATAATCATTCTACATTTATCTAGCAATTTTATCTCACTTTTAAGACATACACCAAAATTTTGTTATAGTGATGTTATACTTCATTTGGAAACATACATTTCCATTTGTACTTTCCCCAGCTTACTTATCATTATCAAATAATTCATTTTGCATTCTAATAAAATTATATATAACACAATAAGCATAACAATATATTTTTATTTCTTTATATCATAACTTAACATGTTCGAAAGTATATAAAATCTTACTTTTAGAATGTCAAATCATCTTTCAATAATATTTCTTAAGAAGAATGATTGTAGTTAACAATTTTTATGGACATTGATGTCTTCCTCTTTTTTTATAATCTCACAAATATGGTCAAAAAAAATTCACAATGAAGACCAAATAATGCCATCACTTATTACAGTATAAGTGCCTATTAGCATAATATAATTTTCTTACATTAATATCATAATTTTGCTAGAAACATTATATAAATTGTATTGCCACCTACAAAAAGCTCCATTCATATACTTCTTTTCAACATCCTCTATTTTATTTGAGTTAAAAATCATTATCTCTCACTTCCGGGAAGTACATGGATGAAACTTACAAACATAAACATATTAAACTCTGAGTTATTACCTTAATTACACTTTCATAAAATATTCGTTGCTCATAAATAAACATGAAAGAAATATATATACCTGGTTAGTTATACATGTATTAATGTCAAACCCTAGATCTTAGTCAATATTTCTTCTATAAGCAAAAGGTGCAAATTTAACTAATATTTCATAAAATTACAAGTTAACTTCTAATATTTTGAGGCATTTAAATGAATTCTAACATTTGCCAACCGTTCAAATTTGACTGCAAAATTTTAAAAAGAGTAAAGTCTTATCAAGACAATTTATGAAGAAAAGGCATTTGTCACAACAAATGAATTAAGAACATCTACTGATGGTCAGTTATATCTTATTTTGATCATATCTAAGTTAAAATTATACTGTATTACAAGTTTGCAATTGAGAATAATTTCATACATTACTAATTTGTAATTTATTTTAACGCAGTAGAAGAAGTTGATGCAAATACTTTAGATGAAAGCGTAGTTTACGAATTTTTAAATAGCATTGGAGAATTTGGAGCTTTTGAGGATGATGAAATACAACCTCCATCAAAAATACAATTTTGATTTTTGTTGTTATTTTAATATTTATATTATACTCATATTTATTTATTATTAATTTATTATGTAATAGACATTGCTGTATTTTTATTTCAATAAAATATTTTATTTTTATTTTTTCTTACAAGTTTTACTTTTTATTTATTATATACCTGTTTTATAGCAGTTCACCTACCGATTGAACTTCTAAACCTTAAACCTTTGACCGGTTCGATGTCCAGTCTAATTTTTAAAACATTGATAATTATATAAGACTGGTAAATCCTTACACATGTCTTTTAATGTTCGTACTACTGTGGTATCTTTAATAGTCCAGTTCCTCTTATGTTTGTACTACATTTGAATTGTAATCTTTTTCGTTCTTTAGCAAGAATTTTGAAGAAACCTTATTCTGATATTTAATTAAGTATTCCTAAAAATTGTTGTCCATGAGTCATATTTTTTAAACTATCTTAAAATTGTTGTATTTTGGTAAGAATGTTGGGTTGTAATTTTAAAAATCCATTATGAAATTCTATTCCTAGATATTTAATATTTTGTTAGGCTATTTTAATTTTCTTTGTACTTAAAATTAATCCTTTTTCTTTACAACATTGAAGGACAAGTTTGACTTTTTTCAAATGATCCTCTTTATCGGTATTGGAAAAGATAATAATATCATTAATATAAGCGAGAGTAAAATCTTCTAATCCTTCTAAGTTGTTATCAATAAATTGTTGATAAATACTAGGTACTTGTTTTAATCTAAATAGTAATAAGTTCCATTAAAAATGTTTTTGTGGAGGACAAGTGAAAGTTTTTAATGTTTTTGTATTGTCATGTAGACGTAGTTGCCAGTATCCAGATTTTGTATCTAAAGTAGTAAACCATTTATGTCATTTAATTTATTTATAATATAGTCTTTTCTAGATAATTTATATTCATCTCCGATAGTTGCTTCATTTAATTTTTTTATAGTTAATAATAATTTGTCGTTTTCTTCTTTTTTGTTCAGAATGATTGTTAACATAAAAAGCAGGTGCTGAATGTTTACTAGTACTTGGAGAGATTAATTGTTTTGTTATTAATTCAGAACATTCGGAAATAAATTCTTAGACATCTTGTTGAGTATATGAAATATTATTGCGAACGTTTATTTCTTGTGTAGGGTCTTTTAATTTTATTTCAATTAGTTGAGTATTAGTATTTTTAATTGGATCTAGTGGATACTCACTATCGATTTGATCAAGTAAGGTTTCTATTTCAGTTTGAAAATATAAATTATTTTGAAGATAAAATTGTAATTGATCCAATTTTTCAGTTATAAGTTTTAAAGTATTATAATAAGTAGTATGATAACTAGGAATTTTGATAATGATAGATTTTTGGTTAAGTGAGTCGATTGCTGGTGTTTTTAGAGTTATATAATGTAAATATTAAAAAAAAAAGGATTATATAGTTTTAGAAAATTATTTCCTAAAATACATGGTAGACCGGATTCTTGCTGGTAAATTGAGGATACTGTAAATGTATAAGTTTCAATAATGATATTATTATAATAGCTTACATACGAAATGTATTTAATATTTCCATGTGCTATTCGTATTTGTAATGGTTTATGTAATTTTTCCAATTTTTTAATAATATTTTGGTAGTTATACATATTGTAGCTCCTATATCTATATGTGCATTTACTTTTTTATTCTGAATTTATACTTGAATAAATATTATATTCATATTCGCCAATTGATTCTGATTCTTGGGATTCATAATAATATAAAGTATTAATTGTAGAAAATGGTTTCATAATCAGATTCTATGGGTTTTAGATTATATTGTAAAGCTAAGTTTAACATATTGACTTTTTCTTTATATTTATTAGGATTTGTTTTTTGTTTTCGTTTAGGACATTTGTTAGCATAATGTCCTTTCCTTTACATAACCAACATTTCCATTGTTTTTTTCCTTGAGGGCAATAATTTTGTTTTGGTTTGATTTGTCTATATGCTTTCTTTCCAAAGAATTTTTTATAAGATCTAAAAGGTTTTTGAAAAAATTGTTTTTTCATATATCTTTTCCATTAGTAGTTTTTAAATCTAAATATTAGTTGTTTTGATCGCAGATGTTTATAAGGAGTGAGATCATATCAATATTATTATAGGACTTCTGAATATTGTGAACATCATAATTGAATATTTTGTGTTTTAATGTTTTATGTACTTTTGCTTCTAGGCATTTTTGAGATATTATTTCTTTGACAACTAAAATAGCTCCGCCTAAATTATAGGCTACAAGAATTTTGTTTTATTTAGTTAAAATAATTCTTCTCCAGTTTTAGTTTTAGTAATAAGATAAGGTAATTTTTGAATAAAAATTTGAAAATATATTTTACAGAAATTACAACTAGTGTGATTCATTAAGATGTATTATATAATGTTCTTTAAATTAATTATGTAAATATTTAGCATCTTGTTTTTCTAATTGATATGGTTCATAATGTCTATTAACTTTATTTTGATGAAGTTGGAGTGTTTCAACAGATTGAAGGAAGTGATACATAGACTTGAATGAGCTGTCAACTAATACTTAATTTCTTTTCGTAATGGACGATAGACTGATGAAGAGTTCTACAAGTTTTACAAATGGGCATAATTTTACCAATATGTAGGTGGGTGAATAAAAGGGTTTATTTGTTTTATGATTATTACGAAGATAAATATACTTTAATAAATATTGGAGAATAACGAGTCTAAAGTTATATTTCAAACAATCCTGAAATAATAATCTAATAGAATGGGAATCTAAATAAGGAAAACAAATTGATAAAAACGAGAAAAAATTGACATATAAGTGTGAATAATAATTAAAGAAATATAAATAATGAAACTTAAAACAAATATTATTAATGCAATCATGTTAATTAAAATAAATAAAGATGTGGAGGTCTATTATTGCTCTTTTTAATCATAAATTTATCCAATAAAGTTTTATGAAATTTATGGCATAAATAATAAATATTATAAAATAAAGTAATTTTGATGAAACAAAAATATTATTGAAATCATACCGGAATTGCTTTTTCCGTTTATACACCAACCTGCTTCTAACGCTACGTTGGTTGCTAGCGAAGTATCAAGAAGAGTTTGCAGGCCCTCACCACCGCCTATAGATCGTCATTGAAGCTATCAATAAAGTGTCCCTTCTTGTATGTTTCCGGTAGTATAACCGACCATCAACGTCAGTGCCGTCAAAATGTGGAAATTTGATGGGATCGATTTTGGAGAATTGTCCACCGCCGCCTTTATGACCTCCGTTGCGCATGTTTCTAGAACCCGGCTCGTCGCTGTTTACAACAGCTTCATCTTGTTTCTGTTTAAGCTTTATACCATCCACCAGTGTCTTGAGCACGACGAAGTCACATTCCTTGACCTCATTCAGGTGCTACAATAACTTCTCCACTCGATTCACCATTTGCTGGAGCTCTTAGCAAGCCTCTGTTTTGAACGTAGGTCTAAACTCTATCAGATGCGTACCTTCAGCCATAAATTGGGCTCTGACAGTAGATGATAGCTTGCTGAAGGTTAGAGCTCGAGGATATCGAGAGAAGAGACAGAAGTCACAGAACAGAGAGGCAGAGAGAGAAGAAAAAGTTAGGGAGAGATAGAGATATGACGAAGCTCGTATTGGCTAAGCACTTAAACAGAGGATTTACTTACTCCTGCCTACATGGGCCCAAACAGAAAGGCAAATCAGCCGGGGAAAAAAACATGGCTTCGAAAGACGTTATGGAGAGATGCTCTAACGTCTCTCTATAGTTATTTCTTTCTTAACCTTCAAATTTGCTTTTATTTACCTTTCATCTTTGCCTACCAACTATTTGTTAAAAATCCTCATTAGTGATTTTCACAGCATTGTAAAGAACTCAAAAGCATTGCTACAGTACTCAGCTCTATTACGGACACTGCAATGCCCTCACCGCAACCTTCGCCCAATCCCCCTGAAATTGATCGCCAAGCTGGTAAGAAAGTTCGTCTCCGGGAACGCGAGGAAGATCCCCCACCTCCTACACCTGCCACCCCAACCAACCCCATTAGTTATAGCGCGGTGGTCTCTGGTCAACCTACATCCAACAGTAACGCAAATGTCATAGCATGGCCGGAGGAGGACCCCATCGAAATCACTGAGGGTGACATTATTATTATCCAAGGAAAACATGGACTGGGATTGGAACTTTCTAATACCTTTAAAGGCAAACTCGACAAAATCTGAGAGAAGGCAGTAGTCATCAAACTCCTAGGCAGAACACTCGGGTTCAATATGCTTAAGTCCAGATTGTTATCATTATGGCAACTTCAGGGACCTATGAAAGTTGTGGACATCGAAAATAGATTTTACCTAGTTAATTTCCTAGAGGAAGAGGATTATGTCCGGACACTGACTCAGGGCCCCTGGATCATTGCAGGGCATGCGCTGTATGTCCAACCATGGTACCCCGAATTTTGCCCCTCGTCCGGCAAAATCCACCATGTCGTTGCTTGCGTGCGCTTCCCAGACTTGCCTGTTGCCCGATATCACCCTTCAATTCTAAAAGCTCTCGGTAATTTGGTGGGACGAACAGTGAAAATAGACAACCATACTCAACTTACCCAACATGGGAAATTTGCACGAATGGCTGTTGATTTGGACCTTAGCGCCCCCCTACACTCCATCGTCGAGCTCGAAAGTGAAAGCATACGGGTAGCCTACGAAGGGCTCCCACAGATTTGCTTTTCATGCGCTCGAGTCGGCCACGGCAAATTAGTGTGCCTGCCAAAACCAGCAACACAACGACGCAATACCCACCCTCCAGTGGCCAGACGACATCCCACCCCTTCGACAACAGCGTAGCAACGCCTGTCGACAAGCTCCGACGAGAGGAATACGGGCCCTGGATCCAGGTGACCTGCAGACCTCGCCGGGAACCCACTACCACCACGCCCCATCACCAGTAATGTTCAGAACCGAGGAGGAGCGTCGGGCTCGAGATTTATGGCCCTAACTTCCACAGAGCCATTGGAAGCAACGAGCAAATCGCCTCAATCGCCTTCGACGTCCACCCCTTCCGTCATGTCGCACTTACAGACGCAGCCCCCATTTCGAATGCACTCACTAGCTTCCCAATCGAGCCAAGGCCAACAAACTTCACGTGGCACGTCAGTTGGTCGTAGAGCATTAGCTCTTCACAACTCCCGCACGACGTCGCAGCCAGCCTCTCCAAGACGTGGGTTGACCCATCCACGCCCAACCCAGCCCAGCAGCCTTCCACCCACAGCCCAGGCCACCAGCCTTTCTCCCTTAGCCCCCGCCCAGCAGATCCCTCAGCCCACCTCGCCAGGCCCAGTACCACCAAGTTTGGGCCATGTGGCCCTATCCATCCCCTCCCACGCAAAAGCCATTATTCAGGACCCTTCGTTCACCCTACCCTCTCACACGCCTCTGGGCTCCGAGGACATGGAGGAGGACTCCCAAGAAGCCCGAACTGCCCTTGTCTCGGCTTCGTCTAGCCAAACCCAAACACTTACCCCCCCGAGGCCGCCTGACCTGGACACCGAACACCACACAGCCCTTCTTCTGCCTACTGCGCCTGAAATTCAGATGGAAGAGATGCTTCGGGAGTCAATACCCGATCAATGTCCGGAGTTGACTGCCAATGCAGTCCCCCAGCAAGCCCCGTAGCCTCCCCCTGTTCCTTTTTTATGACGATTTTCATCTGGAACTGTCAAGGGGCTGGAGGTAGGACCTTCAAGCCTATTCTTAAAAACTACATTCGTATTCACAGACTGCGTCTCCTTGTTCTGGTGGAACCTCGCATCAGTGGGACTCGAGCGACGAAAGTTATTCTGAGTTTCGGTTTTACTCACTCCTTCCAAGTAGAAGCTGAGGGCTACTCGGGCGACATTTGGTTGCTTTGGAAGGAAGACTTCAAGGTCAACATTATGATTGCTCACCGCCAATTTGTGCATACCACCCTCAGTTGGGACAACATGGAGTTTGATTTTACGGCCGTTTATACTAGTCCCAATTACTCACTCCAACACTTTCTCCGGAAGTTTCTGAAACAATTAGCCCGAATCACTGCTAGATCGTGGCTTGTGGGGGGAGACTTCAATGCCAAACCGGACTGTACTGACAAACGTGGTGGCTCCCGGCTCCTTCCTATTGTTAATTCTCATTTCCGTGACTGTGTGCACTAGTGTCAACTTCAGGATCTAGGATTCTTAGGACCTCGGTTCATCTGGCAAAGGGGACAAATTCTTGCTCGATTAGACCGAGTCTTCTGTTCTAATACTTGGGCATTCCATCTTCTCGAACACCACCGTCACCCACCTGCCCTTCCTGAAATCTGATCATCGGCCTCTTTTAGTGTCGCTCACCAATTCCATGCCCCATCCTCAACCGACTCGCGCCTTTACCTTTCAATCTGCTTGGGTGACGCATGCAAATTTTAGTAACTTTGTCGCTGAGAACTGGACTCCCTCCGGCTCTGCTTTTAGCAGAGATTTGAAAATCTTCTCGGCCAAATTACAACACTAGAACTCTAACATGTTTGGCAATATTTTTCACTATAAAAACCGCCTTCTAGCTCGACTGGCAGGCATTCAAACGCAACTTGAAGAGACCAACTCCCCCTCTCTCCATGCACTCGAGGCAGTTGGAACTGGAACAAGTCCTATATCAGGAAGAACTGTATTGGCACCAGAGATCTAGGAGCCAATGGTTAGGCCAGGGGGACCGCAATACACGTTACTATCATGCGCTCACCATGGTCAAACAACGACACGCGCAAATTCAGGCTCTGCAAGATGACACGGGACACGTACACACTGATACGAGGAGCATCCGTATTCTTGCCCAACACTTTCTCGAGACTCTTTATTCGACGGATTGCCACACTACTCCTCATCGGTTCATCCATGGACACTGTCCCCCTTAACACCTCACGCTTTAGCTGATCTGACCGCACCCCCCCAACCTGATGACATTAAGACAACTTTCTTCCAAATGGACCCTAATAAAGCTCCAGGCTTCGATGGTTTGCCTCCTTTATTCTACCAATCGCAATGGACTCAGGTGGGCCCTTCCTTAACCGTCTTCATCCAACGCATTTTTCAGCATGACGTTTGGGACTCTACCCTCAACCGTACGATTATGTTTCTCATTCTGAAAGTTCAGTCTCTCACTTCGATTTCCCAATTTCAGCCTATTGCCCTCTGCTCGGTGGTTTACAAAGCCATTACTAAAATCATTATCAATAGGCTTAAACCTTACCTTGACAACCTGGATGCTCCCACTCAATACAGCTTCGTCCCTGGGCACTTGATTACAAACAATATTATTATCGCCCAAGAAGTCATCCACACCATAAGACGGAAAACCGACAAGAAAGGCTTCATGGCTTTCAAGATGGATCTCGAGAAAGCTTATGATCGACTGTCCTGGGACTTCATTCTAGACACATTAGTCGATGTAGGACTACCCGAATCTCTGATTAACCTCATCATGAAGTGCATCTCCTCGTTCTCCTTACAAGTTCGCTGGCATGGAGATCTTAGTGAGCCATTTACTCCTTCCCAGGGTATTCGCTAGGGGGATCCCCTCTCGCCTTACATTTTTGTCCTCTGTATGGAACATCTCGGGTATGCCATTACTCAAGTTGTGGCCTGTGACCGCTGGAAACCGATCCGATTATCCAAAAAGGGCCCCCGATCTCTCACCTCTTCTTCCCCGATGACCTTATCCTTTTCTTGGAAAATTCTTTTGACCAAGTGACTACTTTTAGGGATATTCTTGAATCATTCTACGAAACTTCGGGACAAAAGATCAATTACGCCAAATCTCGGTGTTACTTCTCTAAGAATGTTCCCCATCTGACGTCTTCCCGACTTAGCGCACTTTTGGAGTCTCCCAGACGAAAGACTTGGGTCGATATCTCGACGTTCCACTTCTCCACGAGCGAGTGACCAAGCGCACATATTAGTACATTATAGAAAAAGTTCAACAATGACTATCCGGTTGGTCCTCTAAGTTGTTGTCCTTTGCAGGCCGTATCACTAGGGGTGTTCATGGTAGGGTAACCTGACCCGTTCATAACTAACCTAAACTTGAACCTGAATGTCAGGTTCGATAATTTCACGAACCTAAACCTGAACCTGAACCTAAAAACCCTATAGGATCGGTTAACCTATTTTCAGGTTCGGTTCCCAGGGTAACCAGAACCTATTCATATCAATATATATGACAAAAAATTATAAAAATATTTGGTAAAAACAGATACAAATTATTCATAAAAGTATGCATATAAAATCCATCAAAGATT
>JAOQMP010000008.1:35196816-35216940 GCA_027563575.1 Erythroxylum pedicellare
ATATGATTGAATGAGAATTGAGAAATTGTGTGGATATATAATGCTTGGAAAGGATTGATGAATGTATTATTAGGCATAAACCTAATTGCAAACTATATATATACAAGCTATGATGAACGAATGATCAAGACTTGTGAATAAGGATAATACCCGGGATAGTCAATTGAGCATGTATTGAACATAAGACACATACATATGTATGATTGAGTACTCGTTTGATTAAAAACCTTATTCTAACCAAACACAAGCTTAGATTCTTAACTAAATAGCTAAAGTAATAGAACATTGGAGGATTAGATATTCCACAAATTCCTGGTTGCGAGTATTGAAGTCATAAACAATAGAAATGCTAAGAAATCTACTCAGTCTATCCAAGGTACTAAGTCTTCCTTTAATTGCCAACCAAAGAATAAAAGATTCTCTAAACCAAATTTAATGGACGACACCAGACTATCTTATGCCAACCAATCTTTGGTGCATGATCCCTAATAAGCATCCTATATGAATCATTAGTGAATTTTTCAGAAGAGTGTCAGCTCTAATGAATGTTATCTTCACCTCTAACGATTAAAGAAATCGTTAGAATTTGGTTGATTAGAAACTAGGTAGCTTAGAATTTCGTGTAGTTATATTGAGCCCTTTGTCGACACTAAGTTCATCTAGCCTGCTTAATGGACTATAGACAAACTAGTTATCCTGCCAGAAGTAAGATTAGTGCCTACTGATAGTCTTTTGTTGGAAAGCCAATCTTACTACTTCCATCAGATTGAGTATTTATACCATAGTCCATATGCAATCATTCTTTAGTTTAATGGACAAAAAGTTGGAACTTTTAAAGTAGTGAGCATGTAACCATCTATTCCAAAGAGTTTGTTTGTCTGCCAACAACCTCTATATTCTTTTAGTTATAAGAACGTATAAGTGATTCTTATAAACAAAATCCCAAGACCACCTTCATCCTTGAATAAACAAAGTTCTTTTCGTTTAACTTTGGTTAAGGCACGCCTATTGCCTATTTGAGTCACATAATTAAAGAAAATCTCTTCTGATCCTCTCAATAGCTTCGATGATATTTATAGGAAAGAGAACATGGACTGGCCTGTAAGCGTTCAAACTATATCGCATTACATTTATTAATTAAACTCTCCTCGCCACTGTTAGAATTTTATTACACTAACTTGATATTCTTCTCTCAATTCTGTCAATGAGAGGTTTAAAATCCGAAGATTGCTAAGATAAATAATAGGACGATCCACAAACTTTAAATCAGTTCCATTGCAGGACCAAGTAGCTAAATGTTGAACATTCCTTGAAACGATCACCTGGCTCTTGTTCTTGGTAGTGGAGAGAATTGATATTAGCTTAAAAGTGTTCGATGTTGACAAGAGCTTATGGACAGAATAATATTAGATTATCCTTAAAAATTAAGCTAAATGTAAAAGTTATATTTTTGATATCATGTTAATGATACATATGAGAAATGTCATCATTTGTAACAGAAGTACTCAAGCGTGGAGTCCATGTATAGAGGAACCAATGCAATCCTTTTTTAATATCAGATTAGGCTGAAGTCAGGTTTCCCCAAGAGTTGTAACATCCAAGAGTTGCCCCAGCTTTCCTAGTTATGGTCTTTAGTTTGCTTTAAGCTCTTACGTACTTTTCCTCTTGAAGTGGTTTGCTTTAAGCTCTTACGTACTTTTCCTCTTGAAGTGGTTTATTGATACATTTTTATTTTCCCAAAGAAAAATAAAAGTTTAGAAAGTCTATTATTCTAGCAACACTTACTATAAATTAGAAAATTAAATAAAATATTTGTTGGTTGTGAAGAAAAAGAATGGTCCTTGTTTCCTTCACTTTTCTGAGGAGGACACAAATTTTATAACCTTAGTAAGCATGCCCTGTTTTTACAGAGAAGAGAAGCAGGCCCCAAGCATAGATTGAGCATTAGTTTAAAATCCCGACTAACAGCACCGTCACGAAGTCCAATTTCTGTTCGGTGTTTGTCCCACCGACAGATACCTAAACTGTAAAGGACTGTCTCTGCTTTCCAGCTCCCATCTATTCGATTTCAGTACCTAAGACCCTCGCATCATTGTTTCAGATTCACGCGCATGCAATGCAACTTATTATTAGGTGACACCTAACCTAACCATTCCGCTTATATTCCTAATATTCATTACACTGATTTTTCTGGCAAGGCTTTTGAATGTTACTCATCTTCAAGGATCCTTTTGCCCTTCCCTTCAAAATCTTAAGATCATAACTTTAATTAGCACTCTCGTAGTCATTATGATCCATAATATCACCCCGAGGTTCGGCAACTTGTTAAGAATTAAAATTTTGACTATATTACTTAGCTATTCAATTTATTTTTATAATTAATTAAAGATTTGTAAATTTTCAAACGTAATATAGGTTTTTTTTTTCACTTTTAAAACAATATTTACTCTTCAATAGTATCACCACTGGTTCTTCTCCGAAGAAGCAATCATCAGGTGATAACACCAAGGGTGCTTATTTAGGTAGAGTGTCTCCCTTCCTCTCTTTAACGTTATTATTTGCAGGCAATTTAAATCTTTTTTTATATTTTCTTTACTCTTCTCCTTTAAACCTCTTTAGTTCAGCATAACAAATATGGCCTAGTACAATTTGACTCAAAGCTAATAGACTAAGTCTGAGTAACTTCTTAAATTTAAAATTGAGGTTAAGTTCAAGTTCAGGCTTTATATTCCGACTCGTCCAGAGCCCAAACGTATTATATCTATAACAAATGATACTTTTTGTGTATTGATAAATGGCTAGTGCTAACCTTAAATATTCTAATGAGCAAAATCCTTTTAAAGTAATGGTTTTTCAATGGTAGAACATATGCATAGAAGAGGAGATCATTATACCCACAATAATCGTAGCAACGACACTAGTTACTCCTACCATGGCTATTGTTTCTCTTGCTTCTTTGAAGACATCTTTTAATTTTATGACGTTCCTACTCGATTCTCTGATAGTCTTATAAATAGTCACTCTGAAAAATGGTAGTTACTAATGATGTAACTTTAATAGTTATCACGATGGTGGTATCACTATCTCTTCGAAAGCCCTTTTCCTTCTCATGGAGACAGTGGTGGTAGTTTGCAACTTATAGGTGGTCGCAACGATGGTGGCGGTGGCCTGGTCTTAGCTTAGGGTTTTTGTCTAATTAGAGGTGAAGGTGCTAGTTTTGGTTCTAACTACCTAGAGACCTTGTTGCCTTTTCCACATCTTACTCCTCTATTTGGTGGAAGCATATCGTGAGATATACTTTGAATTCTTAAAGAAAATAAAATTTCAAAAGCTAATTGGAACTAAAAGATATGATACCAAATCCATCTCTTTATGGTAAAAAAAAAATAAGTTAGAAGCAAACTAACTTTAGTGTCAAATGTAGGATAGACACTAGACTCGTGACATGATTTTTAATGACAAATAGAAATAAAGTCAATAACCTAATGCTTATGTAAAAATAAAGTTTCACTATACTTCAACTTTTTAAATATAATCTTAGGTTACAAAAACTTTTATAAGGATCTTATAACGTAGAATCTCGGGGATATTGAGAAGGTTATTTTCATATTTCTCCTTGTATCATCTTTCTCACAGTGGTAAAAGAAATATAGGTAACTTTTCGTGTTTTTGCTTCATTTATTTTCTTTTATATTGCTTCTATTTATGCAAAAGATGGTATCAAAGCAATTGGTATTACAATTATTTGTAACAGTACATAGGTTTTACTATCAAGATGTCTCTTCATAAGTTCATTGTTGAGAAATTCAATGGCTTAAATGATTTCAATTTATAAAAGATTAAGATAAGGGTAGTTCTTATTCAACATGGATGCACAAAAACATTTGTAGGAGAAGAAAAACTATTGAGAAATTTGGGAGCATCAAAGAAGGAAGATATTTTGTCAAAGGTGCACAACATAATACTATTAGGTTTGAGTCATAAGGTCTTGAGAGACATGGTTAATGAAACAATCACTTCTTTTTTTTAATATAAAAACTAACTTGAAAGTAAGAATCATTTATACAAAAAGTAGTGTTTGTATACCTTGAAAATGATATAAAGTACATAGACAGAAGATCACATTGATAATTTTTATAAGATCATGTTAGATTTATATATGTAAAGGTTAAAATGAAGGATCAACATTAATCTATAATCCTTTATGTTCTTTGTACTATTCATATGAGAAGTTTGTTGATACCATGTTGTATGGTAGAGAGATTATTTCTTTTGTTAGTAAAAATGGTGCTTTGTAGTTCAAAAAATTGAATAAAAAGGTCTTTAATACATATGAAGGTGGATTAGATGTGGTTTTGGTTGATAGTAGAGGAAGGAAGAAGAAGTTGATACTAAAAATATAAGTGATTCATGATCCAAATTAAAGGCTAAAGATGTTTGATGATTTAACTATAACGAAAAGTGGTACTTTAAAAGGGATTGTTCACATTTAATGGATATAAGAAAGAAAAGAAAAACAAATAGAAAATCAAGTATTGTTATAGTCTAGGAGAGTTATAATGAAAAGGATAGAAGAGGTAGTGATGTTTTCTTGTAATTTTGATTTTGCAAATTGACGGCTGGTAGGTACTGACATGTCTTATCATATAACTTTCAGCAAAGATTAGTTTTGACGATGAAGAGCATGTTACCAAAGATAGTGATTCACTGTAGATCAAAATGCATGATAGAATTGTTCGAAAATTGGATGTTTCATATAGTCTTGAGTTTCAAAAGGATTCAACTTTCATGGGTACTCTTGATAGTCAAGGATACTAGCTTTTTTAGTGATAAAGAACAACTTAAGGTAGTAAAAAGTGCATTGACTATGATTAAAGAAAAATTATAGCATGAGTGAGAAAGATGGTAATTAGATTGATGAACATTTCTTAATCTTCAAGGTAAAAGGATGATAGTACTATAGTATGGTACATATGTGAAACTCATCTTGGTGAACAAAAGATGACAAAATTTCATAAAGGGAGTTTATTAAAGGATGACAAACATAGGAAGGTAAATTTTTATAAATTTCGTGTACTTAATAAAAAATTATGATAACCTTTACGTATATAGTGCTTAAAGGGCGATATATATTAAGGAAAATATGTAGAAAGTACGTGCTAAGGTTAACAATGTGCATCACTAGTTTAAAGGTAGTAGAAACGGTACTAGAATAATATGGAAAGGATGCTAAAGGGGTTGCAAATTTTAGTTTAGAAGATAGAATAATGTTAAGAAGAAGTCATCAACACAATATAACTAATGATAAAGTAAGAAGGACCATTAAGAAGCCAAGGAGATATAGTTAGAGAGACTCAATCATGTATACTTTCACTATCAGTGATGAGGATGCAACAATCTTTCTGAAGACTAAGAAAGTCAACAGAAAGATAGGCTAATGGTGCTATCGTATAGGACGTGAGTTTTCATAAGATTAAGAAAATTGATTGCATCCAATTAGATCTTCTTGAAAAGGATTCATTGTAGTACCCCCACTATCATAATGTATATTCCCAAACATACCTTAGGCTTAGTCTATCATTTCTAGTTTAATTACTCATCATTTCCCCATCATTGTTAACTCCATTTCAACTCAATATCATCCACAAGAAAATTATAGTCCATGATTGATTATGAACACTAAAAACAGAACATATATATATCCATGATTGATTATGAACACTAAAAACAAAACATATATATATATATATATACAAAAAGTTGATGATCACATTCATCATCAACTTTTTGCACATATTCATCTTCATTTCCACTTTGATTTCACTTCTAACTATCACCCTAATTCACCTCATTTCAAGAACATAACTCAACATCTTAATTAACATAACTTTTACTTTCATTATAATTTTAATTCACAACTCATCACTCATGGTTTTCGTACTCTCATAATAGAACACAAACACATGTATTCATACATCAATTTACTACACCTAGTACTCAAATTCAAGTCAAAATTTGAAACTCTTAAAGATAGAATTTTAATTTGATGTCTTCATGAAAAATGTATCCATATGTCTCTAATTTAATCTAAAATGAAAATAATCCCATTTGGATATCTACAGATAAAGTTATGACTAAAATATAGATGCATATCTAGTGGAAATGTTATAGCTAACATATTCCCAAACATTTTAAACACTATTATCACTTTATCTCTAAACTTCCATCCTAGTTCTTCTCTTTTCAAGACACTACACTTGCCTTTTCTTTAACTTCAATACTCAGTCCAATTCATTTCTAAAACAACCAATGATCCACATTTTTAATCATCAAAAGCAGAACATGAAAATGTCCATTCACAAATTAAATTTTCTGCACCTGTTTCTACATCTTTTTAGGATTAATTCTAACTCCAATTCATCTCTATATCAATTTATGAATCATTAATCATTAGATATTCAAAAGCAAGACATTTACATATACATTTCATCACTCACGACTCACACATAAAAATTTCATGATCAAGTCATCAATCTCAAATTACTCATCATATTAGTTTCATTTAACACTACCCATAATGATTAAAGCATAACTTACTTGATTTAGCTTTAATGTCTTCAAATCACATTTAACCCTAACTCCTAAGCATCATACGATCTTCATCATTCCAAAGGTGGTAGGGATAGGTCTTTAGTGACAAATATGAAGAAGATAGCAAAAATGATAGTAGTAAATGGAGGTAAGAGTAAGCTCCAACGTTGATGGGTGAGAAGTGAGTGTCGTAGATGAGAAGAGAAAATTACAAGAGGTGAAAGAAATTGAATAAATTGAAAGAAAATTAAAAATGAGATAGTCTTTCACTTTGAACAATTTCGTGGGTTATGGCATGAGGTGTGGCAAGTGTCACTTTCTTGAAGTCTCCCCTTGGTCTTTTATTTAACTAATCCATTTGTCTCCAATTTCTACTCCAATTGTCTCCCAATTTTCAATGAGATATGTCACTAAATCCCAATTTCATTTATAAAAATTTCCATTTCCATTTGACTCTTATTTCTATTACTGTTCATCAATTGTTCTGCCACTTGACATTTTTCCTAGTACAAAAATACCCTTGAATTCTAGAAAATTATCATATTTCACCAAAAATTCTAATTCACTAGTTATATACTCCAATTCAATTTTTAAGACACATAATCCATAATTCACATTATAATCGTATTAAAACAATCATTTATACCCAAAAAATGTCAAATGAGTGCATGAACAATTCATTATGATGTGTGATAATCAAATTTTGTGTGTATGCTAACATTATACATGAACATGAAATGCATTTTTCTAATTTCTCATTGCTATTTTTCAATTACAGAAATCTAGGGTTCTAACCCTTAGTATAGAAACGGGATGTTACATTCATACTTCGAAGAATGCAATTTCCATGTTGATAATTCTTTTTTCACAGAAAAGTTTAAGCATAGCTTGGACTTAGTTAATAGTCATATAACTTGAAGCGCTTAGTGATATGTATGTACGATAGGAGAGATTCTTGGATAGACATTGGAGAATTCAAATCAAGGTGAAGAATTGTGAGATATGCCCTAAATTATTATGAATAGTGAAATTCTAAAAGCTAAGGTGTCAAACAAGTATATCAGAATGATTCCAGTCTTTTATTGGTCAAAAAGATTTCTAAGTCAAAAGCAAACCAATACTAACGTCAAGTATGGGATAGGTACTGAAATCAAAGATGATTTTTGAAGACTTGCATAAATAAAGTTTCGGTGTCGTCAAGCATATGTGAGAAAAGAGTTCCAATAACTTGATGCTTCAGTTTCACTGTACTTAAATTTTTTAACCTTAAGCTATTAATACATTGATAAGAATTTTGTAAGGTAGAATTTTTGAGACATTTAGAAGGTTCATATTTTTCTTTATATCATATTTTTCATAATAATAAAAAATTATCTCTTTATTCATGAACGTAGATCACATATTAATTGAACCACATAAATTATATATTTTTACTTCGTTTATTTCTTCTTATATATTTTTTGCATGACAATTAGTATCAATGCAAATAATATCACAATACATACGTTTGGTTGAAGAAAACCTTTAAGCAAATACGGTTTAGTTGGTTTATTAATTTATTGAGTGGTGATGAATGAATTTTTGTTCAATGAGCATATAATTGAGTTATATAGGCGTTTATGATTGTTATATGTTTACTTTCCTTTTCGTTGGTTTTTTATGGTTTTTTCTTTGACACTTTCATTTCTATATCTCTATTTCTAAGTTTATGCCAGTAAGAAAAAAACAAATAATGAATAGAAATATGAGAAAATAGAAAAGTAGAGGAATATGTTTCGTTAATATAAAAGCTAATAATTGGTGCACTCTTTTTAAGAGGGATGAGGAAAATTTTGATCATTTATTTTTTGAGTACAACTATGTGTTCTAGAAAGCTTTGCTGCGTCGATGTTTAATCTCTGAAATCCTGCATAACCTAAGCTAGATTAAGGAGTTATGCATTGATATGAGATACCATAATAGGATTGCAAGATGATGTTTTTGCATTTCCTTATCATTTCTTGTTACTGCTATGTGGGATGAAAGAAATGCTCGAATTTTCTATGATACAAGTTTTCCTAATTGGCAATTTGGTTTACTTCTAATGGAGAGGGTAAGGACACATATTGGCTTACATATACATAAGGGACTAGACCTTCACTTTCTCATATCACATTGAGCAGTATAAATTTCATTTGTAATCATTATGTTGATTAATTTTGCAGCTTATGGCTAGTAATTTTTTCTTGGAGTTGTCATGTACTAGTACCCTCATTTTGATTGCCTTTCATGGCTTAATTTAATTATTCATACATTTTTCAAAAGAATTATAAAAGCCAATAATCCATGGTGTAGCTTTATTAGGAAAGAAAAACAAAGGGAGAAGTGATTCTAGTTCTAAATTAATGATTCTTCCTTAATTGCAAGAAAACATGTTAAAGGAAGCGATTGAAATATTTTTCTATTTTAGGAATTAAAAAAAATAAAAAAGGAAGCTATTGAGACATCTTTTAAAGGTGTGTATCTAACAAAAAAATTTAGTCTAGTTAGGCTTCGAATCATAAGTACATTAATCTTAACTGACCTATTTCTATCTCTATATTTGGATGATATGTTTGTTACTATCCATCTATTTTAATGGAAGTTAAATACTTATACAATGGCTTTAGATGTAAATTTAATGTTCTGTTCATTTTTTCTTACACCTTAAGTCATATTAATTGATTTTACCTACTATTAATCAACTACTTGACGTCATTTGTTTCCCTTCTTCCTGATTTTTGGATTTTTTAATGAAAATGAAGTGATAATAAATTACTATTTTCTAACCAATTTTGATCGATAAATAATTATCTGATTAAATAAACGAGAAGTTTTTGGTTATAGAAAAAGTGAAATTTCAATAAACTAATAACAATATCTTAATAGAAATCTTATTGGTAAAATAGAATTTCAATGTGTAAGCAAAATTTTGGTTTATCAAATTCAACTTTCATTATGTAATTTCATTGCAACAGTACTTAGTTATAATCTAAATGTTGTACTTGGATTTCAAGATTGAATAAATGGAAAGACTTGTCTTTTTGAAAAGGTTTAGACAACTTCTGTTTGTCAAATTAAAAATTCCATCTTATATTTCATTAATTAATAGCCTATAACTAGTGACAAATATAATAAGTTAGAGTTTAGATTGAATAGAAAATTTTCCTCACTTCATCTGGTTTTATTATATTTATACATATATATATATATTGCTAATAAGAGCACTTTAACAAACAAAAAGAGGGTTTTGCGCGAAATTAAAGGTAAACCATGTTTTAAATTTTAGGGCTCAAAGTTTGAAATACAAAAGCCCAAACTAAGTTAGAAGCTTAACTTATTGGAATTAGGAGTATGTAGCCCAAAAAATAGAAATGTTTGCTTCTCCTTTACATTGCAGTCAACAAACTTAAGTGACACCTTTAAAAAACTAATTGCCATTATGCTTTTTAAAACTAGTTGTCGTCCATATATTTTAAAGTATAAAACGCAGCTAAAAAGTTCTTAAAAAGTGGAATATGACGTTCAAGAGGAATTTTAAAAAAGCTCAAGAAATGGTTGCTCTTGAATTTATAAAAAAATATGTGCATCGAGCCCCAACATGAAATGTTAATACATTTTTAGCACATACAATATTTAAATGAACAAAGATTACATAGATTCATTGCATGATAAATGCTTAATTCTTCCTTTATTTTTGTCATCTTGACTTGTTTTTCACTTTATTAGTCTGGAAGCTCCCTTGATTTGAATTGAATATCCCTTTTAACTTCATTTGATTATTAGTGCCTTTAATTTTGATCAATTGGCTTTTTCAATCATCCCACTTGCTTGAATGGTCAAATAATGCTTTGCGTTACATTTTCTGTACTCTTATATTTCAAGTTTATAATAAAGTGGCGCATCTCTTATTTTGGGCTCTAGGTAGAAATAAGTTGAATGTTTGGTCCATATGTGGAAGAACTCACGAGATTCAACATTTACTAGAAGTCACGCATGAAGGTATCAATCGAGTGTGCATGTCAATATACCAATATGAGCTATTCCATATGAATGTGTAAAATATAGTACACCTATAGCTCATTATGTTGACCTGATGGTCTAATTTTAAACTAATTTTCAATGTAATATATAAATAAGCTCTTAGTGAGTGGATAAATCGTTCACAAATATAACCAATAAAAGTTTTTCATGTTAAATTTTATTCATCCACGTTAATAAACAAACCCTTCCCAAATTGTATCCACAATCATTACTGAGTGCCTTAGTTCATTTGCTTTTGTACCATTTTAGACGCTTGCATCCTCAAAATTTGTTTTGATGTCATCCTTTAAGCATTACTTTACAAGTAGGAACTTGTATAGTGTTAAAAACACTTTCATCTTTATGCTTCAAAAAATTCAAGTTCTTTAAAAAATCAATAATTGCTCCAGATTCATGGTTTGACAAAAGAAGAAAAGGAAACCCTTCGTCGTCAATAAATGGTTCCCATCATTAGCCATCCGTTACCGTGAAAGAATAAATAATATTAAAAAATGTACTTCTGATGATTCGGGAATAGCTAAAGGCCAAAATTGTATTTGACACGTTAAAAAAAAAAACCTAAAAAAGATCTAACTCTCTTCCAACGGGACGTTATTTTTTTTAAGTCACCAACTACATTCATCGTTTTCGTGAAGCCTATCATGAAGAACCCCTGAATTCGATTTGGAACACAACTTTGCCATCATTTTTATGTCATTTTTCCTTGTCATCTATTTTTTTGCTATCATATTTCTATTATCTATCAAGTAAGCAACCAAGTGGGGTATCATTTCCACTTCTTGTTGGTATTTTCATTGTCCCACACGGAGTACTGTTTCACTAAGCTATTATAAATGTTAGTCCAATATTCGAATGTCTGCGTTAGTTGTAACAACTTTAGTATTTTAAGTTTTGACAGTTGCATGTACTTGTATGAGTGTCATAAGTGATAATGTTGTTCTGAGAAATGAAATGCAATTTTGAAGGATTTTATGGTAGTTTAGTTGTAATTTTTAAAACAAAATTTGATGATTAACTTGATTTCCAACTTTGATGCTATCGTTTGGAGTGGCATTTTCTCTAACGAGGAGAGAAAAAGAGGTTGAAAAAAAAAGAACGATAAAGAAGATCCCGTATCCATGTGTAAGAGCCAATATCTTGGTTTGGCACTCGTCCAATTAATATGAAGTATATTTTGTTATGCATAGTTGTTATTTAACATATGGTGGTAGATGTTTATGATCTAGTGGTACACTTTGAGTAGTGCAGTGGTTGTTTTAAATTTTTTCTTGTATTTTATAATGCAGTTGTGTAAATAGGTTATGCATAAATCTATGGTATATTATTGCAGTCAGGGCGGGGTAAAAACACATGACATTTCTATGAATAGATTATTTTAATCATATAAAAAAGTTGAGAAGAGTGAGATTAAAGGAAGGTGATGTATAAGTGGTGTATAAGATGTTTATTAGAACTAAAGAAAAAGAAATTAGATTTTTCTATAGACTTCATTATTATAAGGAAAGAAGGATGCATAATGTATTTTGGGCAGATGCATGGAGTTGGCTGTCTTATGTCACTTATCTCATGGACAAATACCACATGTTGTTTGATTAATTTGTCAGTGTAAACTATCACATGTAATCTATATTACTTGGTTGTGTATTATTAGGCAAGGAGATGACTAATAGTTTTTGTTGGCTTTTCCTTTTGTAATTAAGATGTATGAATGGAAAGTCACTTGACACTATAACTATACCATTGAGCTAGTATTTTCTACTATAAGCTTAAGTGATATTTATGGAAAATACTAGAGAACGTATGTGATAAATTCTGTGTCCATAATAGATAAAAAGTTCAAAGATACATTTATAGAGTTTGTGTATAATGCCAACAACACGAAAGAATTCATGAAAAAATGAATTGAAATGATTGTGGAGTTTGACTTCAAAAATAATTCATAGGTTAAATAACTATTTGACGATCGTATGAGGCAGGTTCCAACATATTTTGTGGAACATTTTGGGTGGGAATGTTAACAATATAAGGAAGTGAGGGTATGGATACTTATTTTGATGACTATGTGAATTCACATATTATGTTAAAACAATCTGTTAAGCAACACAAGGAAGTAATTAGAAAAAATATATAGCATGAGATAGAGTATGATTACTTATGTGTGACCAATAATATATCCTTGTCTATACGATTTGATATATATTAAGAAAGAACTTCAAAAGATGTACTATGATTACTTATGTGTGAGCAATAGTATATCCTTTTTTATACGATTTGATATATATTAAGAAAGAACTTCAAAATATGTACTACAATTCTCTATTTCATATTGCATAAGACAAACTAACAAGTTTGATGTAATATAAGGTAAGAAAAACATAGATTGAAGGAAATGGTAAGTTGTATAAGGTTAAGGAGATTGTTGAAAGGGGCAATGTTATCAAGTTATACATAGTTAAATTAAGTGATGCATCCCAAATGGCAAAGTGCAGTTACATATTATTTGAATTTTAGAGAATTGTATGTCAAAACATACTGAAACTTTTAAGTAGGGTTAATATTAAAAGAATTCAAAGATATCTATTTGTTAGGAGTTGATAAATGGATGTTGTTCGATAACATACGAAAATAAAGTTTGAAAATTTTGAGGAAAATAATATCAATGATAATAGGACAACGAAATTATAATAAGCTTTCTATAAAATCCTTGATTATATTGTTATAGATATAAAATCAAAATTTGACTACTTGTATAAGAAGTAACAAAAAAGTGAAAATACAATTGAGTTAAGGGAAGTTGGTGACCATTGTAGGCATATTGAATACCTTACAAGAGGCATCAAGTTGAAGGACCTAACCCACTACCATAAGGTATATACCTGAACATCCATAGACATTCAAGTACATATCCTATGATAATGGTATGTTAGAGCAAAACAAATCCAACTTACTTATGGCATCAACTAACTTATTTAAAAGTCATCAAATTTTAAAAACCATTCATTGCATTCATTCACAAAAGTTTACATTGTTTTCCATTAAACAAATATTTACAAAACCTCATACAGATTCCAGTAAAAACTACTCAATAAAAGCTATAACTCTTCTGATTTTATTCGACAGACCTCTGAGCCATAACTTAGTCCAAAATGTTCCTCTAATCTAAAATAAGATACTAAGTCTCCTAGCTCGTACCTGAAAAGCCACGTTGTAATTTTTACGAGTTTTATGAACTCAATGAGCGAACCATCATTGATGATTCACCCAAATCACATACACAATTCACATATTTCACAAACATTCATTCCGAACATATATGTCTAAATACTCACATTATCATGGCACATCATGTAATTATTGCGAATTAGAACATATATATATATAAATACAGATGCATATGAGACTCCAGATTCGTTATTATTGTCGTGACCGAGTGCCTTTCACATACATATATAGATACTAGCCCATTAGGCTCAGTCAGAACAGAATCACAGAGCATAGCTCTATGTGTAGAATCATAAATCATGGAGCAAAGCTCTACTTCTAAGCACTTTCATATTGGCTACTCCGGTCACAATGCCTTTATCTGAGCATGCATTTTATGAAATACATCAAATACCGAATATGCCATATATGACAGTCACATATGATGCATAGGCAGAACCTCATAATCATTGGACCTAAGTCCAGTATTCAACTTTCGTTGAGAATATAAATATCATTTAGAATTTCACAACTTCCAATATATACCTAGATATTAAACTTCTCGGACTTAAAGTCCAAAATTCATAACAAATCGCAAATAGTTCATAATTGGAAGTCAAACAAATTCAATCAATCCTAGGAAACTCATCTAGGTTGACTCATAGTACGCTCCAATATGCTATTGCCTGGATGGTCTGGCAATATCTGACTGGCGTCCAATGTGCCCCTCTATATCATACAAAATACATTTACAAATATCACACTTTTGTACAAATTTATAAGTATTCCTTTATGCACATCTACTTATATAAAATATGCACAATGCATGTTCAATGACAATTCTGGGTATCTTATTGTGATCCTTATCATCAAATCATTCAAATATCAAAATCCTCATTAATGCCATTTTTACTTATAATTTGGACCGAAATTAAACAATGTGAAATCAATTTCATAACCTAATTGACCACTTTAGATTTTTCTCACACACATACGGGTCAACTTTGCATAATTAATCTAATAAGGTAAACGACAAAATTAGGTAATAATTCCTTTTATAAAGTTATTCTCCAATGTCTTAAGTTTCTAATGACACCAAAACCATTTAATTTAGTTTAGTAAGCTGAAAGTTATACTCCAAATATTCTCAATCTGTTCTCATTCTGAAACAGCATACTATATTCAACTTCCATCTAGAAATTGAATATCATAGAAACTGAATTACAATTCGACTTCTTCAAATGAGATGTATCTATATGTCTCTAGTTTACTCGAAATTAAAGATAATCTCATTTTAATGTTTAGAGAAGAAGTTATGGTCAAAAGAAATAGGACTGTTCAGTTTGTAATTTCTCTAGGGTGCATATACTATTAGAGAACACTGTGTTATGATGTGACAAATAAACATCGTCCAACCATCAACACTCACAGGCATGAGGGAGAAAACTCACAGGTGTGAGTGACTCATAGGCGTGAGAGGGAGTCACGGGTGTGACAGATAAGGACAAAAATGTGGGACTATTTAAGAACACTCTCAGTCAGACTCGTCCCACGATTTTCCCTCTATCTTTCCCAAATGATTTCATATGGATAAGATTTTTGGTAGAGATGAAAAGCAATGTCTTTTACATCTATTGGTTCAAGAATCAAGTCATTTGGACATCAGATGAAGAAGTTATGGCCAAAAGAAGAAAAGGTGTTTAGGGTGAGCTAACCTTTCAAAGTCACTGTCGTGCATAAGCACGAGGGAAACATCCAATACCTAACTTTTCCAACAGCTTACTTTTCCAGAAATCGCAATTTTCTTCCTCTCTTCCATTTTTCTCCAGATTTTCTCACTTCATCTTATTCAATGAACACCTATCACACTTAAACCAATTCTTCTACTTCCATTTCAGCTCATCACAACTCAAACAAATCAAAACTATATTTAACGAAAAACCGATGCAGCCACGTGAAATCATGTTTAACTTTCTCTCTCTACTGTATTTTCGTTCTTACTACATTTGTTTCATTTTCTGAATTTTCTTTTCAAATTACACAACACCCAGTAATCTCATATTCAATTCCAACACCAACACATCATCGGAATCATTCACAGAACTTAGAGAGTTAGAAATATCCCTTAATTCTAAACTCATTCAAATTCACCTCTATTAACACTTCATATATTTTCACTCATGAATAGTACATCAACCATATACGTAATCTTCTTAACCATAATAGAGACATATATTTCTTCATCAACGTACATAAATTTTTATATATCCTAATCCAGAATCCATTCAATATAGTGTTAAACAATTCCTAATTCTCAAATCCATTAAATTATTCATCACCGTAACCACAATTCTCAAGCCCATGCATGCATGTATATAGTTACACCGTAAAAATACCATTAGAACTACTTACTTAGTTCAGCTATTCTTCCCAGCAGTAAGAATAACTTAATCACACCTAATAAGAATAACAATTCAATAGTTGGTGATGGACAAGGAACAAAGACAAAGTGCTCTGCTGAATGCTTTCGGTGAATATCAAAAGCTACAGTAATTCTTTACTCAGAACCAATTTTGTAGGTATTTGCATGTATTACATCTGTCACATAGCCCAATCATCCACTTATGACTATAGATATAAACCATTGGTCACAATACAAACCAGCCATTTGTCATATATATATATTATTGCCACGTGTCATTATATATTTGGCCCATAAATCAATATTTTTCTCAAAATTCACCAAAAATTCCAAAATACCCTAAACATACCAAAATTTTCAAATGACATTTTAGTCGTATTTAATAACTCAATTAAACCCGGAAAATGTCAATGAATGCATGTACAATCATATGAATGTGCAAAAATGTGCATGTTATTTTTAGCTTATGCATAAGGTGCATTTTCCTAATTTCTCAATACTTTCTCATAATTCACAATTCTAGCCTTAACATGGGTAATGAGATGTTACATGCGTAATACATTCTTTCATAAAAAAATTAATGAAAACACTTATGCAGACGTGAACTGATCTTGACCTCTAACTCTTACTTGAATGTGGTGGCTATACCCCTGTTAGCCTAACGGGGTAACTCTTCAGAGCCTGAAAAATATTGCAAATTTTGGGTGAGTTTTACAAACTCAGTGATCAACCATCCTCGATGGCTCACTCAATCACATAACACGTAATTCATATCATTTATTTAATAATCATATCGAATCATATACACTTGATCAATCATTTCACTATTTACATTTAACACATTATAATCATTCATATCATGCATATGTAGTGCACATGAGACTCACTTTTCATTTGTTACTTTATTGTGACCGAGTGCCTAATTACTAGATCATATTCCTTAGTGGATATCGAGCTGTATCAGATAATGTCCCATATCCCTTAGTGGATACCGGGTACATTCACACTGAGCCCGAGGCTCTTTTTCACAATATGAGTTTTAAGCTCTTTTTCATATTCTGAGGTTTAGCTCTTTTCGGTGGCTACTTTGGTCACAACTACCTTTATGTTTCATGTATTCATGTAATGGAATGAATAATTCACATATTTTCAATCAATCACATGATTTCGGGTTCACAATCACTTTCACATTCATCATCGGACCTTGGTTCGACATTCAGTAATTAAGTTAAGAATACTTTTTCTTTCATATGCAGACGTTTAATAATCAAATCATGTATCACTTATTTCATCAAATTCACATACAAGTAGCACTTTGATATCTTCACATTTAGCAAACTCCTCGGACATTCACTATCCGGAATCAGTACAATCACATTCACATCTCATTCATAATCACACAATTCAAAATATAAGCAAAACAATAATAAAGTAAGACCATCTAGGTCTACTCACAGTATGCTATAGATTAACATTTGCTTCTAAGTTCTAGAAATGTCTGAATGCGGACGTTTATCCTGCACATCTAAATTATGCAATATACACATTACACACACACACATTAATAACTTTGCACAATTATAAGCGTTTATTTATGCACAAATGTATATATGGACTATGTACAATTCATGCTCAATGACAATCTAGGTATATTATCAAACTTCATATTTTATGCTCATTTTTATTTCATAATTCAATCACTCATCATTTCCTTTCTAGCATTATTTGCTCTTATTATCAAATTCTCATCCACTTTAACTTAATACACTTTACTCCTCTTATTTGAATCACAACTTCAATTATGTGAATATCTTTATTCCTAAACAAACTCATACCTTTAGTTCTTTTGATATCAACAATTCATTCACTAATGTAATTCCAACATTACAAGATTACACATTATCCAAACTCTCCTTTCTTCTTATAAATTTTTCTAAATTTCCAAACCTTCTGGTCTATTTTCCATGATCAATTAGACAATGCAAACGAAGTAATTTGGCAAAACTTTCTTCTAAAACAATATTCCCCATTGTCTTAAGTTTCTAATGAAAGAAAAATGATTCAATTTGGTTTAGTATTTTGAAAGTTATACTCCAAATATTTTTGGAATATTCTTATTCTGTAACAATACGCTATACTTAAATTCCATCCAGAAATGGAAAGTATTAGAGACTGAATAAAAATTCAATTTCTTCAGATAATTTGTGTCCCTATGTCTCTAGTTTTCTACAAATCAAAAATCATTTCATTTGGATAACTACAGAACAAGATATTGTCAAAATACCGAAGCCTGTTCAATAAAATCTTTCTGGTTATTAGATTCTAGTATAGTCAACATTTTCAACTTAAATCCAATAACCCCACTAAATAAATTTAGTCAAGGTCATGCAAAATAAAATCAAGGTGCAAGATTCATGGGCGTGCAACAAAAACTCACGCTTGTGCACACCAACGAAAATAAATTACGGCCGCGAGACTTCAACGTACGGCCATGCACACCAAATCAGATCATCCCCACATTTTTCTTTCAATATATCCTAAATGATTTCATATGGCTAATATTTTTTGTGGCGATGTAGATTAGTGTGTTACGAGTCTAATGGTTTAAGTCCCATGTTATTTAGAGGTCAGGAGAGCAAGATATGGCCAAAATACTGAAGAATGTTCAATTTTCTCCAACCATGCACGATTGCGAGTTTTGATCCAATGCCGCAATCGTGCATGAGCATGATCGTTAGTTTCCACTCGAAGTCGCGATCATGCTCTAGCACAATCGCGAGTCTTCTGACTTTAAAGGGAAGTCGCGATCGTGTTATTCTTCTTCTTACTAACTCTGTTGTTTTCTCTTCTTCTCTTCTTCTTCTTTTCTTTCAGTTAAACCATTTCTAACTTAGTTCAACCTCCAATTTTGACTTCCATACAACCCAACACATTCAAAAACTGATAAAAAACAAGGAATTAACATCTAACATAAAAAATTAGAAATTCTCCACGTATGTCTTCATTTTACTACACTGTTTCACTATCATTTTTCTGCACCTTAATTTTCTATACATTCTCCATTTTTATTTCACCATTTCAACTCCCATTTAGCTCAACACATTCACGAACGGATCAAAAACCATGATTAAACTCAACCACTGAAATAGAACCTCATTCTCGTATAACATCATTTTCTGTATTTCTTCACTGTCATTTTTCTGTATTTTCATTTTCTGCATTCTCCTCATTTTCTTCCTCCAACTATCACTTAAATCATTCTTACTCATCTCCAGACATCATCATACACCTATCTCTTGACTCTAAAATTTATTCTTTTGTTCATCTCTAAAAATACTCAAAACTCACGTATACAATGAAGAAACAACATAACAGAGCATTTACTTGTTCTATTCTCCAAATTTTTTCTATACCTAATTATACATATATTTCAAAGATCATTTAACTCCAAAAATCATTTCTACCATTTCTTAAAACATATCGCTCATCAAAACTGAAAAATTAACAAATTAAATTTTACATCCTATTTTCACAGCGAACATAAAAAATGTATATTCTTCTCATGAATATGAAATATCAACTAATTCACCGAATTTAATACATATATTCACAACTCATAGAGATTTACTCAACACTTACTTATTAAATCTCCAACTTCATTGAAATCTCAAAAAGCCCTAATCTCTATGCAACTCACGTACATCATTATGGAAGTTGGGCAGGTTTTGGTTTTTCTTGAGGCAAAAAGGAAGAAACCGAAGTTGGGAGTAGCAAAAGGATAGGTGAGAACAAGGTTTTTCTTTGGTGAAGATTTGATGAAAAACTTTGTGTAAAGGAGGTAACTTTGA
>JAOQMP010000008.1:35220185-35249680 GCA_027563575.1 Erythroxylum pedicellare
TCGATAGTCTACTACTATCATGATATGAAACTCATCATTCCCTTTAAGTAAACTCCTTTACTTATATGGAGATAAATAGCAACACTACAGTCTAAACCATAATCAAGTGACCAACTTGATTATTCAACTCTGAATCAATTAATTCAGATTCTAATAATATACATGTTTCCCATACATCTCTTTGTATATGTATATTACTTACAAAAGAATCTTGGTACCTTTTGACTTGATATATAATGCTCATTAAAACCAAACTCTTTTATTTTATTAATAACAAATATTTCTATTACAAAACTATAACTGAATAAGATTAAGATACATATAAATACACTTGCTTTCCAGGGCACTATATTTACATATCTCCAGCAATGAGTCCATTTTTTAGTCCTAGCATCAATCGTCTCCAATAAAGGAAAGCAATCCCTCCTAGACAACCTGCCTCTTAAGAGAGGTACCCCCAAATACTTTATAAGAAAACTATCTTTTTTTGACTCTCGAGATCACTTCCATTTGATGAGTCAAATGGTCCATGAGATAAGAAAAAATGATTCTCGGAAGGATTAATGTACATACCAAATAACTTTGAAAAGGTACGCATACAATTAAGCAAAAATTTTGTTGAAATCAAATCAACATGATAAAACAACAGAAGGTCATCGGCAAACAAGAGAATAGTGAGTTTAAGGATTTTGCACCTCCATTGGTATTTGAAGGAAGGGCTACTATCTAAACAATCATTCAAACTCCTAGAAAGAACTTCCATACAAATAATGAAAAGGAATGGAGATAAAGGGTCTCCTTGTCTTAGGCTTGACTTCCCTCTAAAAAATTTAGAGGGAGATCTATTGATCAAAATAGAATACGAAGGAGAAGTTATACATTCTTTGATCCGATCAGTGAATTTTTTAGGAAAGCCTACAGCTACTAATACATTCATGAGGAAATCCTATTGTAGTGAGTCATAGGCTTTTTAAAGGTCCACTTTAAAAGCACATCTCTTCTGGTTATTTGAAAGGTGGTAATTCCTGAAAATCTCTTGTGCTAGCAAAATGGTATCCCCTATTCAACAGTTTTTAATGAAAGCACTTGGGTTTGGGCTAACAATATGAGGAAGAATCTCTCTAAGTCTATTTGCTATAAATTTAGCAATCACCTTATAAATCAAATTGCAACAAGAAATAGGCCTATAATCTAACACAATGGAAGGATGATCCTTTTTTGGAATAAGAGATAAAAGTGGAATTGAGCTCTTTAAGGAGTTTTCCATGTTGGAAAAAATCTTTTATGGAATTAGTAACTTCCTCTCCAATTATATGCCAGGTTTGCTTAAAGAAGAACTCATTAAACCCATCTGGCCTAGGGGCCTTATTAAGATTGAGAGAATTGAAAACCTCCCTTATCTCTTATGCTGAGACTTTAGTAGTAAGAGAATTTGAAAGATCTTTAGGTAATGAATGAGGGAAAAGATTTTCCATAAACTGTTTAGAAGGGAGAAGGACCTTTTTATCCCCAATAGAACTCTGAAAGTATTCAAGAAACTGATCTTAAATATCTTTAAGACCAATAATCCTATTCTCATTTCCCTTTAATAAAGAGTGTATATTGTTTCTATTTCTGTTAGCAAGGAGGGTTGAGAAAGAATTTGGTCGTCTTATCCCCTTCTTTGAGCCATTTAATACAGGAGGACTGTTTAAAGAAGGATTCTTGATCATCTAGAGCTCTAATTAACTGATTAATGGCTTCAGATTCCTTAGCCATCAAAAGAGAAGACTTAGGCAAAAATCTCATTTGATTTTGGATATTATTAAGAGTTACTTGACAACTCTCAACTCTATCATTCATATAACCTATCTGGACAGAGTTAAGAATTTTAAGAGCTTTTCTAACCCACTTAAGCTTAGATACTACACAAAACATAGGAGTACCCTAAACTTGAGAGAACCAAACATCCTCTACTGTCTGAAGGAAATTAGGCTAAGAGACTAGAAAGCTTGAAAACTTGAAAAGAGAGACTCTCTTTTGTAGTTTTTCTAAAGACCTAACCACTATTGGAGAATGATCTGAGATGTTTGGGTTATGAATGACACTATAAGAACTAGGAATCCTAAAGCTCCAGGCCGAATTAATAGGAGTTCTATCTAACTTCCTAGCAATAAAGCAATCTCCACATTACTTGTTGTTCCAAATAAAACTTGGACCACTAGAATTTAAATCAAACAAAGCACAATCCTCCACACAATTCCTAAAGTAACTCATTCCATAAATAGCTGAGGGACTTATAGGTTCAGTCTCATGAGAAAACAGAATCGCATTAAAATCCCCTGCCATAATCCAAGGTATATTACAAACAGTGAGGTTGTTATTTAATAAATCAGACCATAGATTCTTCCTACGATTGAGGTTATTCGACCCATATACATATGTCAAAAAGAAAGAACAAGAACAATTTATAGATGTCACCTCTAAGTGAATCAATTGATTATTAGTGCTTAGAGTAGAACATAAGAAGCAATCTGGGTTCCAAGCTAATACTATCCTAACATTTGAAGCATGATCTACATTACTGTAAGAAAGCCATCTTCGAAACATTATTCAAAAAGGAAGGAGACCCCTATATTCAATCAAACAAACAAAAGAACAGATAATCTCTTAAGATAAATGTTCACAACTAACTTGTTTTACGGTTGTTAAGCCCCCTAACATTCCAAAAAACTAAATCCATAACATAGACAAAACCAGAAAAGACTCCTACTTCTATTTCCTCCTAGATTTCCTACTTTTTCTCACAGTAAAATCCCCCTCTACCCCTCCCTCAAGACCAAGACTCTGAGTATCAATACTAGGAACCAATTCAAAAATAGGACAGGAAGGAATTGTACCTACTTGATTCACAACAGGGAGGTATGGATCCTCAAGGTCTCCACTCGATTCATCTTTCTTCTGTTGATCCTCACTTAGATAGATAGGGCTACTAGAAGTATAGAGGATACTAGAAGTACTAGCTTCCTTATCACCTTTTATTCCCATCTCTGAAATATGAGCCCTCTGTTGAGATCCTTGGCCCTTTCTTAGCTCAATTTGAATCTCAGAAATTCTAATCTCCTTATTACTTTGAATTGCCTTCTCTGAACTAAATCTTGTTGCAATCTAGTCTCAATCAACCTCCCTGTAGGTGCCTATTCCTTCTTTTATGCATGGTGACCAGGTGTCCATTCTTACTTAATCTTAATTTCCTTAAAGATTATTTTCCGTTCTTCATTGTAAGTAGCTAGTTGGAAAGAGGAAGGCCAACTCCTCTGTAATTCTAACTCCACATGCATTCTTGCATACATTATCCTAGACATCCCAGCAGTTTGAGTGTCCATGAGCAGAGGGTGACCAACAGCACTTACTATTCACCCCAAACCTTATGTGTTCTAGTATTCTACAGGTATATTATGACAACTAGACCACATTGGGCCAAACCTAGCCTCTTCTTGCTCCCCCTCATTCAAACACTACTTTCACAAAAATAAGGATTTACCTTGGATATGCCAAGGACCCTTTTTTAGTACCAAATTCAATCCTATCTCTGAATTAAATTTAAATAAGAAATTGTTTGAACTCGTGATTAAAGTTTCCTTAAGCCCAAACTCTGCCCAATATTGTGCTAATGCTCTCTGAAACACAGGAAAAGTAGGTCGCTTACCTATGATAAAACCTATCAGAGCTAGTCTGAAGTGAGCAGCTCCCTACTTCGCTAACTCTAGTAGGGGAATGACATACATCTGGTCCTCCTTGACATCTAGGGGATAGTAGGTCAAAGCTTTATCTTTTGAGGAGTCCTCTATACCTTCAGAAACTACGGACTTCCATGATCTGGTGTTGTCCAAAGTTTTAAACACAAGGGGGTGAGAGGATGTTTCTAGTTCCAGCTCCTATTGAATAGCAAATACACCTACATCTTATGGGTTTTTATCAATGATGTGTTTTGGGAACGATTGATGGAATGAAACGATTTAGGAGATGGATTAATGGTCGAGGGAAGGATGGTGATGTTTGGGACAATGTTTTGGGTTCGATTAGGGTTAGAGAAAGAGGGCTTTTCGTAGGAGCAAAGTGAATTGATAGATGAAGGGATAAGGAGAGTTCGGGTTGGGGTAGGAAAGGCAGAAGAAGCTATGGGGAGTGAGCAAATACTCACCAATTATCTCAGAAGTTATAGGTCTCTCAACTCGACGCTCTCTAGCTCATCACTCATCGCCGGTGCTAATATCTTTATCTAACTTATTCCTTCTACAAAATGTTTCAAATCAACTCGTGATTTTGCATTATCCTTTGTCCTCCCTTCAATGTTCATTATGGTGTTAAACAAATTGTCAAATATATTTTTTCAATATTCATCACATATAGATTATGACATATCAAATTAGTTTTCTAATATGGCAAATCCCAAAAGATACTTCGTTTTCTTTAACCAATTTTTTTACTAATGCTTCTATTAACTTCTTTAGCTTTAAGTTATGTAACTTTCAATAACCCTGATTCATCAATCTCTTGCAATAACTCTTCACTAACTTTGTGAGGGGGAGGAGGTGTTTGTACCATCCTATTCTTAAAGGAAAAAAATTCCTGTGGTTATCAAACCAAGATGTTTTAGCCCCGTTAGGATGATAAAATGCATCAGAATCATTACTACAATAAGGACAAGCTAATTTTTCCTGATGTGCTCCATCCAAACAATATATCATATATAGGGAAATCACTAATAGTCCATATCAAAGCTGCTTTTAATAATAAATTTTTCCAAAGAGACACATCATATGTTTCTTCACCAAATTCCTAAAGATGATAAAATTTAAAGACTAATAGTTGTAAGAAAACATCAATTTTATGTTTTGGATTCGTAAGTCATGGTACAATTACCGGCAAAATCATATATGCTTCATTCGTACACATCCATAGACGCAAATTATAAAGAGTAGTTATGATTCACCATGATGAATATTATTGGACGAATTGATAAAAAGGTTGGAATCTGTCTATCGACAATCTCAACCCAACATTTCAAATTTTAGTTGTAAAATCAAAATAGAAATTATTGAAATGTTTCCATGCGAGTGCATCCGAAGGATGACTCATTATTCCATCTTCTTGTTCATGTTCATTATGCCATCTCATGTGAGCTGTAGTAACATTAGAGGCATATATTCTTTAAGATCTCAAAGTTAGTGGGAAATAATACATCCGCTTCTAGGGTACTAATTTTTGTTTCATAGAAAACTTTATAGGTTTAAACCTAGATTGACCACAAAAACAAAATTCATCCAAAACTACAACAATTATTATTTTTAACTAGAAAACCAAAACCCCTAATAAGTTTCTTCATATTATAGAAATTATCAACCATTGTATGATCAGGAGGTAGTGATTCATTGTACCAAGCAATAATTTTATCGAAACTTGGATTAGAAATATGCCATTCAGAATTTTTGTTCAATATTCGAGCAATTGAAGATAATTGAGTCATGTTCTAACAATTAGCCATAAAGTAAGTTCTCATTGTGACTCCTAGGCTTATGGAATTTTTCATTGATAAGCCTCATGGGAGCTACATAATGGGTTTCCATCCTAGGGGTTTATTATGAAAAGAATTGTCATGTCAATTATGTGAATTTCTTATGTTAATACTAAATTTAAATTAAACAATGTCCAAACATAAATACTTAGACTATTAAACCCCACCCTAAAATCTCATCAATCATTGTTATAAGTAAAATTGCAAAGAATAACACAAATCGATCACATTGTAAACATTACTTAGTTATTCGACTTACCTTAATAGACAAACAATCACAAACTACAAAAAAGACGAATGAGGTGGACAATTATCAACACTCTTTCCTACAAAACACAGCCTGTAAGAAATATAATAAACAAAAATATAAAAATTAAGGACCATACTATTGGAAAAGCTAATTAATCACTATCATATCAGATTTATTATTAGTTTGAGACGATCTTTGAGATATTTTTATTTAAGAGTCATTAAAGTTTCTTTTTTAATTCTTATTTCATCATTGAATTATGAATTTATCAAAAAAGGAACCAACAGATCAATTTTTATTTAATTTATTTTTGTACTTGATTCAAACTTGTTAATAATTTTTTTAGAGTATATTCTTAGATCGTTTTGCAATGATAAGTGAAAAAATGTTACAAATATATTTATTTATAGGCAACATAAACATATAACAGGACATTCCTAAATGATATGGGACCTTCACTTTGACCTTTTTAACTTCTCTTTCTACCACATACCTAAGAATAAATTTAACAAAAATGATACTAGTACGATACTCGAACACTATGACATATGTTCCAGAATTAAATTCTTATAGTTAGGAATTTAATTCAAGAGATCTCTGTGAATGCCATCGCCTTTGCTTACTTAAATCCTATTTGGTTAGGACCATTTATACTAAAACTAAATTCTACTCATGTGAACTTTTGAAGCTCAACTCACTTTCATATTTAGTTTGTGTTTGATTCCTGGCTAAATAGGTTACATTTTGCAAGATTTTCTATTATAACAATATTTTTTATTGGTTGATAGTTAATCAAGTTCACCATGTTTATGTTTACAGAGCCAAACTTCCCGATTCCAAATGGAAGAAAATGAGATCGAAGGAGCATGCACTAAAAGCATACCGCTGAAGACGAAGTCAGTTCCAAATAAAAATGAGATAACTATTAATGCCTGTGAAAATGACAGTACTTGTCAAATAGGAAGCAAGAGGTTCGATTTTCCACCATTTGAATATGAGAAAGATATACAAAAAATCTCTCTCTACAGATGTAACTTTGTTGTTTGGACCTGAAACTAAGGATATAATCTAAAATGAAAGTATGATATGGTGTTCAAGTATTTGTTTTAAATTTTTTTTTACAATGTCCATTATTCGCCAACATTCCAGTAAACACGTTCAAATAATAAATGAACCAACCACTGTTCAAAAAACACAAAATACCCACATTCTAATAAAACAAAACCGAAGTTCATATAAATAAGCATTTAACAACAAATTTTTTATGGACAAAATCAACCCGAGAGTAAAGCACCATGGATGACTAAGAAGACGATGGATGATGATTTTAAGAGAGAAGATCGACAGTGGCGGCCATAAAGAACAAAGGAAGAAGGAAAAATGACGTTGTCGTTTTGATTTTAGCATAAACCCACCGGAAAACCCTCCCTTCCCTCTGTCGTTTCCATTTAAATGAAAAGCCAAAATACCAATGGAAGCAAAAACTACTTTCATCGTTAATTTACCGACATATATTTTCCCAGCAACCATTGCCGCCTATTTTTATGATGGACTTTACTATTCCATCACTATAGTCTGTCAGCAAAATCTCAGGTATAGTTTCCCTACACCTTTACCAATGGATATTTTGTCCATCACAAAAAAAAAACCATTTTTCCCAATAATTTTACATACTGAAAATCAATTTGTTTCGCTAATTTACTACAGATTTTTTTTCCATATAATTTTCCATCAGTAATTTGTAAGTGTTTTTATAGTGAGGGTGAAACTTAGCTAGTGCGTAACAATTCAGATTTGCAGAAGTCCATACTGGTTGAAAATCTTGGTGAGCAAAATCCCATTAGGTAGCTAACTGGCAGCATTCTTATGATTCCCTTATCCACTATGAACCTCAAGATTATAGCTAGTAGATTCATTATGTTCCCTTTTAGCAAGTTATACACCATATAAGTGTCCAACAGGTTGTACCTTTCAACTGAGCTACTCCTGGGAAAAATTGAAGTAGCTGAGAGTGATGCAAGGCATCGTGGTATTAAGTTTAATTGCCTACTCTAGGGTGTTCTTAGTATGAAGGTGGATTTGACAACTTCGACTAACTCCAGATCATCGACATCCCACTTATGACAAGGAAAATTAGTTCTCCCTATAGGAGCTACTTCTAGTATATCTCCTAAGATTTCTTTCTAAATTAAATTTTCACATTCATGCACCCATGAGACAATGACTAGCTTTTCATTAATTTCTTGCTATTTCATGTGTGTGTAGAATATCTTGACTAGCTCATCGTATACTATATCATCCAATTTTAGAAAATTTTCTCAACCAATGGCAACAAAGTAACGAGAGATAGGCATACCTATGTCATCAAACATCACAGGAGGCAAGATTCACCTAGCAACCAACTTTCTTTTCTTATACTATGTTTTATAGTAGAATTCAGCTTCCATTGATTTAAACATTTTTTGTGGTATTGATGTCTTTCCTTGCTTATGTGTAGTTGTCTTTAATTTATTTTCCCTTTTTCTTTTGAGAAATATCTCTTCTTGAAACAACTCCTTTCTATTAAAAGGGTCCTTAATTGTATCTTTAGTTACATGTTCTTTGCCTTTTTTTATTTCTTCCCTTTTTCTTTTTCTTGCTTCTTCTTCCTCTTTCTTTCTAGCATCCGTGGCTCTTTTTGGTCAAAACTTTTCTTGCCTTGTATTGCAAGACTTCCTTTATTCTTTGGTTGTCTAATCAATCGAGTAGATTCTTCATCTAAATCATTTTCATTTGTAATCTAGTGCACTTCAGGCAGTTTCTTCACTTGAGGTTCAGAGGAGAAAGGTTCAGTAATACGAGCTTCTTCATAGTTAACAGAAGAAGTTAGGATTTTCTTTTTTTCGTTTTGATTTTGTTCTTATCATTATAGGTGAGCTTTGTGAAGTTTGAGAGAGAAAATAAGAGGCAATAAGAAAACAGATAATTAGGGTGTAGAGAGAATAAGCGGTGCAAATGAGAATGACGGAGATTAGAAGATGAGAGAAGTTTGCTTAAGGTATATTAAGTGATTCCTAAGCTTTGATCTCGCGAGAGGATGAGTAAACGTACAAACCAGGAGAGGAAGCATAATTGGCTGCATATCTTTTGACAGACATATATATAGAGTTTTCAGACTACGCGTGCATTTTTGGAAAAGGCTAAAATGAATCCATGAATGAGTTCCTATGTTTAGGAAACATGTCACTTAGAATGTTAGCCCGAGAGAAGCCTTCAAAAAAGAAAAGGAACCTTCTAATTTAGAAGAAACCTACTAACCTAAGAGGAGGATTCTAAACTAATAGGGGCCTTCTAAACTTTAAGGATCCTATTAAACAAAGAGAGAGTTTCTAAAGAATTAGAAAAGAAGGAGCCTACTAAATGAAATGCGAAGACAAGTAGCAGAGAATATTCATGCAGAAATAATATAAGAGAGTTTGCACATATCAAGATCTTTTATTAACACGTAAAATATATCTTCAAAGAGTGGCTTAGTGAAAATTTCAGGTACTTGATTCTTAGTATGAACATGAAAAAGATCAATGGTTCCTTTTAAAACATGATCCCTAAGAAAATGATGTTTGATTTTTATATGCTTAGTCATAGAATGACGCACAGGATTTTTAGAAAGATCTATAACACTAGTACTATCACATAATATAGGAATATTTGAAAAGTTCAGAGAAAAATCCTGTAGTTTATGCTTCATCCATAATATTTGAGCATAATAGCTAGTAGTTATTATGTATTCTGCTTCATTCATCGAAAGCGTTGTGCAATTTTGCTTCTTGTAGGAAGAAGATACTAGACATCCTCTAATAAATTGATGGTGAACATTTGTGGTTTTTTGATCGACTTTATCACCTGCATAATCTGCATCATAATAGCCTACTATGTCAAATGAATCAGTTTTTGGATATCATAGTCCAAAATCCGTAGTTCTGTGGAGATATCAAAAGATTCTTTTGATTGCTTGAAGGTGGCTTTCTTTTAGATTTGATTGAAAGTGTGCACAAGACAAATATTAAACATAATGTCTAGTATTGAGCTTATAAGATATAGTAGTGATCTAATCATTCCTTTATACTTTGTCTCATCTGTAGTTGTGTCTTCTTCGTCTTTATCAAATTTAGTTCTAGTGTACATGGGACTACCATCAGTTTGGCATTCTCAAAATGATATTTCATAATGAGTTCCTTTGTGTATTTATTTTGGCTAATGAAGATTCCTTTTTTTGTTTATCTGATTTGTAGTCCAAGAAAGAATGATAATTTTCCCATCATGCTCATATCAAACTCCTCTTGCATTAATGCTAAGAATTCTTTATAGAAGGATGGATTAGTAGCCCCAAATATTATTTCATTAACATATACTTGCACTATGAGTAAATCATTCTCCTTCTTATTAATAAATAACGTTTTATTGACCTTTCGTCTTTCCAAGTTATTCTCAAGCATAAAGTTACTTAACCTCTCATACCATGCTTAAGGAGTTTGCTATAAGTTATATAGAGCTTTGGTTAACTTCATTATATAATCTGGATGGTTTTCATCCTCAAAACCTGGGGGTTACTTAAAAAATACTTCTTTGTTAATGTAACCATTTAACAATGCACTTTTAACATCCATTTAAAATAACTTGAATTTTCTATAACATACAAAGGCAAGTAAGATTCCAATCTAGCAACAAGTGCATAAGTTTCATCAAAATCAATACCATCCTATTTATTGTAACCTTGAGCTACAAATCTAGCTTTGTTTCTTACCAACTTACCATTTTTGTCAATTTTGTTTTGAAATACTCACCAAGTCTTAATGATTGACTTGTTTTGAGAATAAGGTACTAAATTCTAGCCTTTGTTTTTGCCAAACTGATTCAATTCATCTTTCATGGCCAAAACCTAGTTTTCATCAGTAATGCCCTCTTCAATGATCTTTGGTTCTATTAGTGAGATTAGAGGACCAAAGTTGTTCTTGAATGATGATCTTGTGTTTACACTTTCTGAAGGATCTTCCAAAATATGTTGATGTATATCAACACCTCTCCATTCCCTCAGTATTTTTCGTTGCATAGGCTCCTGCTGATATGAAAGAGCCTGCTCTGTTCTAGCTTTAGAAGGGCATTCTTGATTTTGTAATTCTAAAGATATTATATGTGTAGTTTAATTATTTGGTTAATTTTTAGGTATCAATGGATGATCTTCATCATTTTAGTTAGTTACTATTATTGAAGGTAATGCTACATCAAGTACCATATATATTGATTCTTCTATCTTCTTTGTTCTTTTATTCTATACTCTGAATCCTTTTCCAGCGGTATTGTAGCCTAAAAAATAGCTTTGTCTAATCTCACATCAAACTTTCCAATGTTATCTTTTCCATTGCTTAGAATGAATCACTTGTAGCCAAATGCTCGAAAGTAAGCAACATTTTGTTTTCTTCCTTTCCATAGCTCATAGGTGGTTTTTTTCAAAATTGGTCATATGAGATACCTATTAAGTATATAACAAACGGTTGACATGGCTTCCACCTAGTAACCATAAGGTAGGCCACTTTCGCATAGCATTGTTCTAGCCATATCTATGAAAATCCTATTCTTTCTCTCAATAACCCTATTTTACTGAGGAGTCCTTGAGTATAAGATGTTGTGAGTTAAACCATTTTCATTGCAGAAGTCTTCAAATTTTTTTTATCAAATTCTCCTCCATGATTGCTTCAAATTGATGTAATACAGTACCCTTTTTTAGTCTAAACTTTCCTTCAATACTTCTTAAAGACTTCAAAAGTATCATCTTTATTTGATAGAAAATAAACCCTTTTAAATCTGAAAAAAGTCATCTACTATAATAAAATTGTAATGTTTGTCACCAAAACTTTGAGTCCTAGTAGGACCAAATAAATCCTTATGGACGAGCTCAAGTGTTTGGTTAGTAGTCACAACGTTTTTAGGAGGGAAGCTGCTTTTAATTTGTTTTCCTTTTAAACAATTTCACAAACCTGATTGCTCTCAAATTTCAAATTTGGCAGGCCTCTTACTAATTCATTTTTGGACAATTTTGATGAAATGATCATGAAAGCATGTCCAAATCTTCTATGCCAGATAAGTGCATCCTTTTCTATTGAGAGAAACCACTTGCCACTTTGAGAAGATATATCTTCCAATTAAGCACATTATATTTTCTGATTTCTAGGACCAACGAATATAATATTATTATTAAGATTGTCAATTATTTCACAAGCTGATGCACAAAAACAACTCTGTAACCTTTATCACATGATTGACTTATGCTAAGCAAGTTATGTTTCAACCCATCAATAAAAAAACATTATCAAGAGAAGCAGAGTTAGAATCACTGATTTTACCAATTCTGGTGACCTTTTCCTTATTTTTATTGGTAAAGACACCTCCTTCTTTCCTTTCAATATAGTTGAAATATAATATTTCACCTATCATGTTTCTTGAATAGTCGCGATCAACTATCCATTGATTTTTTTGTCTCTATTTTGAAGCATATCTACAGTGTATTACCTCATTTTAGGTACCTAAATCTTTTTGGGTTCTTTCACATTAGTAGTTTGACCTTTCAGTCTCCAAACATACACTTGAGATGGTTTTTTCATTTTTCGAAAGTAACAAGAGTGACTAATATGACTAGATCTACCAAAATAGTTGCATGAAATATATTAATGATAGTTGTTATGATTTTTGTCACTTACCAGGTTCCTGTTATTTGGGCTATAGTTACTGCTGGATTTAACAAAGAAGTTTTTGTATGACTTAATAATGTTATTTTCATTATATCCTATTCCAGCTTTATCAAAAACACATTTACCACTACCAAGTAATGCATCAAGATTGTTTCTTCCATTAACAAAATTAGCAAAATCTTTTTCAGTAAAAGAAATTTTCTTAGGAAATGTTTCTTTTTCAAGTTTTAAAGCAGTAACTTTCTCTTCTAATTGTTTTATCTTAGCAGAGTCATTTTCAAGTAATGAGTTTTCTAACTGAATTATTTTTTATTCCAAGCATTCTTTTTCAGAAAATATTTGTTTATTATCGTTTTCAAGAGAAGTGACTTTAGACAACAAATCTTTGTTTTATGATTCTAATAATTTAATCTTATTCGTTAAAGATTCATCATTATTTTTGACTTCTTAATCTTTCTGAAATACTGCACTGTTAATTTTTTTGGTACTGATGAAATAAGTCATGATATGCATCTCTTAATTCATCAATTTCACTATCAGAGTCAGAATAATATATCTCATCATCTCTTAATTCGACTATAAAGAAAACATTGCTAACTTCCTCAGGTTCTTCTTCTTCAAAGTTATCAAAATCCTCATCTGACTAAACTTTAATTATAGCATATTTTTTGGGTATCTTGTCCTTTTAAAGAAGAGCACATTTTGGTCTTGTGTGACCAGGTTTCTTGCAATGATATCATATGATTTGATTATTTCGTGCATTGTTATAGAATAGTAGGATATATTTTCGTACTCATTTTGAGATAGGGCATAAATTAGATGATGTCTTGATTTGGCATTCAGCTGTGCATTTCTTCTATTGAGATCAATCCACACTTCTACGTTGTCAGTAGAGCTCTAGCTTTGATAACTTGTCAGATTTCGATATCCACCGAATGAACATAGATGGTCATTCTCTCTTTCCAACAGTAATAGTTGTTTCCATTGAAGTAAGGAGGCTTTGAGATGGATTGTCCTTTAAGACCTCTTAATTTATTTCTTATGATCTATCATATATTGTAAAACGTAATAAAAGTGAAACCTTGCTCTGATTCCAAATGCTAAAGCAAACATATGCAAGAGGGGGTTAAATTGTGTGTAAAACATTTTGCAAGGTATTTTAAATCTTTAAAATCCTTCTTAAAAAATGAGTTGATAAATGGAAAGGTCCTATTAAAATTCAAAAGGAACCTGTTAACATTTTTTAAAAAGATCTTGTTAATTATTTAAAATACAAAATAAGTCTATTAATCGAAAAGATCCTATTTGCACTCATAGAAGCAGAAGAAGCCTATTGAGAAACTAAAAGAGACTTTTGAAAACACAAACTTATAACTCAAAATTTTAAAAATTAGGAAGAGAGAAAGAATGCACAGTAGATTTATACTGGTTCAGCTAACAACCAAGCCTACGTCTAGTCCCTAAGTTTCTAACTTAAGTATTTCACTATAAGAATTTGATTAAATTTGGCAAGCCTCTCAAAGCTCATAAGTACATTTTTCATGGTTCTCCAACCTTCCACACTCGAAGTGTATAATAATCTTTTAAAAGCTCAAAAAAATAAAATGTAAAATCAAAAGTAAGTTCTCAAATAATAATTTCTCTCTTGATAGAGTGATTTCACTTTCTAAGGCACAATAAGAATAATATAACTCTCAGGAATATAGATGTTGCTCAAATGTTTGAAAGTCTATGAATGTTCTTTCTTTTAAAAATGTTGTTAACCTTCTTTAATTAGTCAATTTCTTCAACTAGTCGTTGCTTCATCTTAATTCTAAGATGACTTTGGATTTTCAATATCATGTTTGATGAAACAAAATTTTCCAGAGCTAATTGTTTGAAAAAGTAAGATCCTCCCATATGTTAATAAGGAAAGTTTACTAAGAAGATTCTTATAAGAAAGGAAGTAATTTCCTATGATTTTATTTCCTTTAAAAATATATCGTTATCTATAAAAGGAAATAAATCCAATTTGAATTTTTAAATATTATATAGTTATCATCAAAATTGTTAAATATAAGCCTTGAGCTAACAATATCAAACTCTTTTTGTTGATCAAAATATTAAAATTCCTCAACTGGTAGCTCAAGACCTACTAAATATGGATTTATGATTATGCATAAACAATTATTCCTTTATCAATTTCTTTAGCTCGACAAGCATAAAGTTATCAATTCCTTTATGTTTGAATAATCTATGGTTCCTTTATCTCCATATAGTATATAACAAATTGCCAAATATAACTTTAAAGATAATGATGTCTCCTTTGTAAGTACTCTACCTATGTGGTAATTACCTAATAATTCCAAACCAATCATTAGGAGGAGATTACAAATTAAAGAGCTTAATGATCTCGTTCCAAATGTAATATAGAAAGAATTACATTGATAGAAAAGGTGCTTAATTAATTTAACCTTTGGTTTTATAAGGAACAACAATTAAGGGTGTTGTGGTTACCTTTAAGTCTATTTGTTGTGTAGAGCCTTTACCTAATAGCAAGCCAAAAGGTAATGGAAACTCTTGATCAGGCTTCTTTAAACTATACTATTTCATACTAGAATGATTAGTATAACATCCAAAGGAATGCCTTAACCAATGCATAGAGTCCTCGCTATTAAAGATAAGTAAGGGAGGGGGTATGATGGCTCTGAGATCGGGCCACTTCCTTTCACTAATATTGCATTGCTTATTTAAATGATCATCTCTAATTGTTGCCTTTTTTGGAATTGAGTTCTTTAGAAAAATAAGTCCATCAATACTAGAAAGAGGACCCATATTACTCTAATTATCTTACAAGAAACTTGCATTAGAGCCATTAAATCTTATGTTTTAATTCCAACTTTCTAGCCCTCTCAGCTTGAGAATGTGAAGCATAGTCTATAAAGTGTTGCTATTTAGTTTGATATCTTAGAAGTTCCCTTCCATTAGGTAGCAATTATAGATCCATCTCATTTGTAGAGTTTGTTTATCAAAAAGAATTCATCATATCCAATTAAACACTTAAGATTTAGTTGGTGATTCTAATTGAAATGTTCCTAAACCTCCTTCCTCTTTTGGTAACTAAATGTCAAATCGTTTCAGTTTTTTCATTGATCTTCTTGTAGTTTCTCTTAACCATAAGAAATTCCTTACCATTTGCTCTAGGGATTTGATTAGGATATTTGGAAAAATCATATAATACTTTCAATATATAATCAAGTTATTAATTACAAAATTGATCAGTCAAGTTTTATATGCAAAGGACAAGCTCTGATCGCAACAATTATTAATTCTTTTATGAATTCTTTCAACCAAAGGATGTAACTCTTTATAGGTAAGTTTTAAGAAGATAAGAATGCCTAATTTTATAAAGGGAGGCTTCATTATTTTGATTCCTTTCAGGTTTGATAACCAATTGGCAAGACGATTTGCACAAGTTGAGAAAAGTAAATGCCTTTTTTTCTCTACTTATGGAGAAGTCCTAAAAATCTTTTAATCTTTGAAGATTTGAAATTAGTTCACCTTTTGAACTTCAATCTACAACTGAGAGAAGAAATAAGTCATTAATAAAATATAAGCTATAGATTCTCAAGTCTTTACATTTGTGATGATATTTGAAGCCCTTTCTCTATTGAATTACATGATTTATATGCTTGGTAAGAACCTTCATGTATAGAGTAAATTGTAAGGAGAAAAGAGATCTCATTACCTTATTCCTTTTATATCCTTAATAAGTTTAGTAGGTTCACCATTCACTAAAATACTATCTGATAATGTTGAATTATATTGCTCAATCCAGTTTATGAATTTTATTGGAAATCTAGAAGCTACCTAAGTATCTAATATGAAACTCTAATTTATGGAATCAAATGTATTACAAAAGTTAATTTTAATGGCACAAATTTTTCTTGAATGTTTTATACTATAATTCTTGAAAATTTCTTAAGTAATTAGGTTGTCGTCTCCATTTGTTATCCTTAATGAAGGCACCTTATAAACTACTAATGTAAGGAATGAGTGCAACCATTAACTTAAATGCAAGGAGCTCGGAGTTGATCTTATAAATAATATTGCAATATGAAATGGGTCTAAAATACTTTCAGGAGGAGGGTTTTAAGGACTTAGAAATGAGATTTGCGAAGGTCTTATTTAGTTCACTTAGCAATTTTCCATGATTGAAAAACTCCTATACTACCTCAGTTATAATATCTTGGGTAAGTGCCCATGTCTTTTTAAAGAAGAGAGCATTGAATACATTGGAGCATTAGCTTTGCTGGGTTTAAGAACAAGAAAATCTTTTTCACATTTATATAATTAAATACTTTATATAGGATATTCATCTTATTATCAATGATTTGCTCATATGTGAAAGATTTGAGAGTCATTACAAAAAAATAAGCAATTAGGAGTACCAGGAGTGTTAGAAAAGTAGATATAGGTTTCTTACAAAATTTCAAATTGAATATAGAACAATTTCCCATCATGTTTCTAAATGGAAGCAATCTTGTCATGGATTCTCCTAAATAGCATAGATATATAAATGAAGCTAATTTCCTTGTCTCTTTCTTTAAGCCATTAAATTCTTGATCTCTTCTTTAAAATAAAATAATTCACCTCCACTACTTTGGTATAGTTTAGGAGAGAATATTTCTCCTCTTCTCATTTAATAACTTCTATTGGAAATGAGTAAAGATTGCATTAGGCCAGTGTTAGGTTGGCCTTATTCTCAATTACTTCTTGGTGAGTGTTTTTATAAGTTTTGGTATTGAGTTGCTTGAGTTCTTCCTTGATTTTTTAGAGCTTTCTTACACAAATGAATGATTTGTACCTATGATGTTATAACCAATCCTTTTAACAATTACCTTTCCAAATCCCTCTACTTTAACAAAAAATTTGTTAAATTTAAAAAGGATATTCCTATAAATCATTTTAGTTATATTATCTATTTCAACAAGTTTATAGTATGAAAATAAGGGACTATTAAATAGAGTTTTACTCTCTAAGAAGGTAGTTAACCATTAAGAATTAACAATAACACTACTAATTTTTTAATGAGAAATAATCTTCCTTATTGATTATTGCTCCAAGTGTAAAAGTGCCTCGTCCATTTTTAAATTAGCAACTTCAATACTACTTATATAATTGTTGCGATCATTAGTAAGGGTTTTTAGGAAAACATTTTTTTTAGCTTCATAATGGTGAATTATACTATTGAGGTCACCAAGAATGAGCAGGGGAATTCATACATAAATTGATATCCTTTAACTAGTTCCATAAGTAGATTCTTTGAAAAGCAAGATCACAGACATAGACAAAGGAAACCTAAATGATGTTGATCTACAAAATCCTTATTGAAATATGACTAAGCTAATCAATAATCAAGAAATGTAGAACTTCTATCTTATTTGGGACAAAATTAATTGCTAATTTGTCACTATAATTATTGATAATTGTAAATGTTTGACCAATAATTACTTAAAAAGTTCAGGTTCTTACAATTGGCCTCCTTAAGCTTTTCTTGTAAAAAAATTACGAAGGGATTGTTATCTTACAAATATTCATACATTTTAAGGCTATTAAGTCGTTCAAGACCTTAAGAGATTGTAAAAAATGGGAGGGAGAGGATTTGGAATTGTATTCATATTTTTTCTATTAGATTTTCTTTTGGTAACAAGTTTAAAGTATATATCATTAAACTATGTACCTTGTTGTTGAAAAATTTAAAGATATGTTAAATTAAAAGTGTTCATCTACATTGCATTAGAAGATGGAATGAGGCTCATCTATATATATTTAGAGATATATATAATAGAGGGAGAATAGATAAGGTTTGAATCAATAGATGACTAGGGAAATTGAATTCTCATTATAGGGTACACTTTGATCTTCTTAGTTATTGAGAGAAATATATAGATGCTCAAATAGAGAATTAACCTCCTTTATATTAGTTCAGGTTAAAACCTCTTGTTTAAAAGAAGGTTATGGTTATCAAAGGCCTGAACCTCATTTATAGGATTAGCATTCACTTCTTGTAGGTTCATATTCTTGACCTTAAGGTAATCTCTACTCTTAAATCTCTTATTGATAGGTATCCACCTTTTTTCTTAATGAGTTATGTTTGGTTTCCATTGGTATGAAACAATAACTAAGTCCTCAAACAACATGCCATCTTTTCCTATTCTCAATATAAGAATTACTTTTGGTATATATTGTTATATATCAAGCATAACATATAACCTTGAATAGTTCACTCTTTTCATCCCATTTGTTACCTTATCTAATTTACTAAAAGTATGGTGAGTATTGTTATCCACAAAATATTCCTCTCCTTGTAAGAAACTAAATCAATTATCAATTAACATTGAATTAACAAACTTTTCATAGATTACGTGAATTTGTTAGTAAATGGATCTTATACTAACTATTTTTTTTTCCTGATTTCAACCCCTACTATGGTATTAGTGAATGTTTTTGTTAAGAATAAGGAGATGATTTATTAAAACAAAAATTTTGAGGTAATTTCATTTATATTCTTATTTTATTGGGTAAAATCATTATAAAATGGCCATTTTCAATGTTTTAAAACCCAAAACATCTATAGTAACATTGTTTCAACTTATTGTATCTATACTAAAAAGGTTCATATTAATGTAGAAAAGAGTAGTACCCTATGAATGCCTTAAAAAATTTGTAATTTAAGAGAGTATGAATTTAATAATGGTGCATCAATCATATACGTTAACATCTTTAGTTTTAATTCTAGGCAGTAACACTTCATCTTCTTTTCACTTTGACCAACTCAGGAAGAAAGAAAGTTTAAATAGGAGGTTTATCGACTTCCACTTTTTTTTTCCTTTTAACTTAAATATTTTTAGAGCTTCCTTTTTTCCTATTCTCGTTAACAGTACTAGGCAGGATTTCTCCCACTTAATACCAAACCTTATTTCCCTTTTAGATATGGAAATTTTTAGTAAGGTTCACTTACTTCTTCTTTTTCTCCTTGGTCTCTCTTTACACTCAATATCTAACTACAAAGACTATCATGATAACCCATGAACCTTTTCCTATACCCCTATTAACCTTGACTTCCCCTTTTTGCAACTTAATGCCTTAAACCTTGTATAACTCCTTCTCCTTATCCTAAACTCATCCAGAACTAGATTAGCTCTAAAGCACTAAACTTAGATGTTTTGATAGTTGAGGCCACAATGACCACTAAAAATGATACACTAGTGGCTAGGAATCTTGGAAACAAGTTGTGGGTGATAGTGATGCTTTTAATAAACTTAAATATATTTCTCTAGAGAATTACTCATAAGTGCTTACTCCTTTGGTGAAAATACTGCAAAACGATACCAAAAGATGGTCTACTTCATTGACTGGTTTCTTCTATGATAAGAGACTAACACTTCCTCTAGTTTATTAATGGTTTGTATCAACCTACAAAGACTAAGGTTTCGAGCAAGTCTTAATTAATGAAAAAGGGATGCTCAAATTGGACTTTAACTTTAAACATTTAACTAAGAAAATACTAGAAGCTAGTATTTGGCATGTAAATGAAAAGCCTCTATTGCTCAAAAAAAGGAGACCAAGATTATAAAAAAGCCTCTATTAATATAGAAAACATTCTCATTTAGGTGAATATAGACAAAGTTCCTCTATAATATTGGTCTACAAGTGGTTTAAGTCATCTTACAATCTCAATGGGTAGAATTATTTATATTAATGAGGTAATCATAACCCTAAAGAAAATAGGATATGCAAGGATATATAGAGAGGTTCTTTATAGCAAGTAATTTTTTATAGAATCAAGCTTATGAGAATTGACAAATATGAGAAACTTGTGGAATAAAAAATATAATCACACACAACTAAAGACCTAGCAAGGAGGAGAAGGCCAAGATTTAGGTCCTTAATAGTATAACTTCTTGAATCAAGAGAGAGTGATGAGCTTAATAGAATTCAAAACAAAGGATTACTACCAAGGATATAACAGAACAAAAAAGGAGAAAACACTAAGTGTTACTCTCAATTTCTAGAAGAAAAAGAAAAAAATGGTTTCATTTTTAGCAGCACCGGTGCTAAAGGAAATAGGTTAAGTTTAGAGGAACAAACTAGTCAAATAAAGGAGAAGACTAAGTTAGATACTTTTGTGTAGACATATTCATTTAAAGATATTAATATTGAGGATTATCTAATGTAAATTTACCTACCAAGAACACAACTAATATCAATGGATCTTTACTAATAAAGATTGTTCAAGAAGAGATGCCAGGCCTTTTTTTTAACCTAACCCCAATAAATAATAATATTCAAGCAAGGAAAGGTCCTAAACATAAATCAAAAATGAAGGATCAATCTCTCCTTAATACTCAATGAATTTTATCACTTAAAATTTGAGGGGTACCAATAACCCCAAAAAGTATTATATACTTTATAATGTTCTTCTCCATAAGAAACTATCTTATTTTGGTCTCTTAGAGACCAAAATAAGGGTTATGGTTCTTTCAAAAAAATGGATCAAAATTATTACATGTTAAGCATTAAAATAGAAGGATCATAATCTCTTATAATCCTGATGTTATCAAGATTTTTCATCGCCCACATTTTGACTTAATAATTTATTGTCATGTTTAACTAATAAGAGGCTCCATAAGAATGGATATCATGGTAATACATAAAACAAGTATTGAATCCCAAAGGAAGGAATTATGAAAAAAAATTTGTTAGATTTACAAGTTGAAAATATAGTACCTTAGATCTTAAAAGGGGATTTTAGTTGTACACATCTATCATAAAAAATGGAAGCATCAAGAGCATACTTAAAAGTTGTAATAAAGAGTTGTTAAATTGCATGGGCCTCATAAGTACTATGGATCTTATATTTAAAGGCAATTTGTTAATATGGAATGAAAATAAGCATAAAGAGTGACTTTTTAAGAAGAAGATTGATAAGGACCTAGTAAATTTTAATTGTCTCACAAGTTTCCCTAATAGTTATACATGCTTCAGCAATCAACTATGCTCAGACCATTGCCCTATTAAGTTTTGTCAATAAATTTCAATTAAAAAAGAATGCACCCGTTAGATTTAACAAGTACATTATCTACTCTCCTAGCTTTCTGAAAGGTAAGAAGGAGTTTGAACAAAGAAGTTTAAGGATATAAAGCTTGTAAGGGTATGACAAAATTAAGGGCCATTAAGGGAGAATTGAAATTGCTTAAGGTAATTTCTTATGGAAATATTATGGTAGCTAATATTGACGCAATGGAAAAAAAACTGAACAATGCTTATAAAAAGTTAAATATATCTTCTAAAGATGAAGACTTTAAACAAACTAAAAGACTAAACCTTATAAAACATATGAAGACTCTAAATACTCATTACTCCTTACTTAAACAAAAAGGTAGAGCCATTTGGTTGAAGGAAAGGGATAAGAACCCTAAGTTATTTCACAACGCAATTATAGCAAGAAGGAATCAAAACATTATAATATCCTTACATGCCTCTGATAATTCCTTGACTACTGATTAGGTGGATCTTAAGAATGTTGCTTTGAGTTACTTTACAAGGCTTATTAGTATAGAGTTTCCCATATCCTTTACCATTTAGGAAATCAAAATATTTATCCCATAAGGTAACATTCAAGAACTTTTTGACTCCTTATGAAGATCCTTCTCTAACTTGGAAATAAAAATGCTCTGTTTAGTTTAGGGCTGGAAAGCATTTAGGCTTGATGGTTTTAATGCCAACTTCTTCCAAAAAACTTGTTCCCTTATAAACAACTCAATAATTTACACAATTCAAGAATTTTTTTACAAAGGGGAGACCTCTTATTAAGATTAGTAATACTTAAATTTATCTTGTCACTGAGATTCCTAACCTTCATCCTTGGTTGTCTATAAACCATTTCTTGTTATAATGTTATTTATAAACTAATTTCTAAGATACTTATAAATAGACTTAAGCCTATTATGAATTTCATTATCAACCTATGTTAAGGAGTTTTTATTAAAGAAAGATGAAATGGTGATAATATTCTTATAGCTTAAGAACTATATAAGAATTATCACACAAATATGGCTATTAAAAGTTGTATACTTAAGGTGGACTTCAACAAGTCATTTAACTATATGAGTTATAGTTCTGTAGCTTCCATCTTGATTTATTAGGGCTTTCTAGATAGGTTTGTATAATGGATCACTTATTGATTCATTGTTATCTTTTATTCTATATTGATAAACGAAACATACTACTTAATTTAAGGGGTCTAGAGAGCCGAGACAAAAGGATCTTTTGTCCTTTTACCTCTTTAATATATGCATAGATGTCCTCTTGAGTATAATGGAAACAAAAACAATCAAGAAAACCTTGCCTAAGTTTTATTATGGATGTGAGAAGCTTCTTGTCACAAGTTTATCATTTTTTGGTAACCTTTTTCTCCTATGTGGTGCTAACTTTGAATCCATAGATGCATTAGAAAACTTTACAAAATTTCAAGCTCTTATCTAGTTTAAGTATTAATCTAATAATCTCTAAACGTTATGAGAGGAGAGTTAGGCATCATCGTAAATTTTAGTTTCAACCAAAGAGAGCTTCCTTTTAAATTCTTGGGTACCCTAGGGAGAGCTTCCTTTTAAATACTTGCATATCCTTTTAACTATAAAAAAACTTAATATAGGATTGCATTCCACTAATAGAATTAACACAAAAGAAATTAGGGAGTTCGTGTAATCATGCTCTTTTATTTACTAAAAGGATACAACTTTAAAATCCAGCGCTTAATCACATGTAAATTTTCTAAAGTTCTCATTTGTACATCTCCTCAAATATTATTAACTTAAAAGATTGATGGGGAATTTTTATGTACATATACTTAATTCAACTAATGCCAATGTTAAATGGATTAATTTATTTTATATTAAAAATAAAGCAGATTAAAAATTAGATCGTATAGAGCTATGAATAAGGTTATGCTGATTAAAAGGATTTGGAAAATTCTTGCTGAAAACAAGTTGATCTAGGTGCCATAGATTCATACTTACTGCCTTAGAGGTGTAAATTTAGTGAATGTTCAGCCTAAACAAATCTTCTCTTGGACTCTTAAGAAGATGTAATGTTTAAGTAATCAAGTTAGAAAGAGTTCAAATGTAAAATTTCAAATGATAAGGAGACCTAGGTTTGCTTGGAAAAATGACTTGATAAGGTCCTCTTTTCCATAATTTAGCTAAAGTGAAAGTAGTCTTAATAAGGATAGGTGGAACTAGCCTATCAATGCTTATAAAAGATTTATTTGTATAAGAGATCACTTACCAACTATAGCCCCCAGTCAAGATAAAGAAGAATACAAGAAATGACTCAAATATTAATTTAAAACTTTCATTAACCAATCACGTAAGGAAATGCTAGCTCCATCTTTCTAAAAAGTGATATGTTTTAAACTGGTCTAGTCAGCATTCAATATCCCTAAAACCTCTTTCATTATTGGGTTAGCTATATTAAAGAAGCTAAAAACCAAGGATTAGATCAAGTTTAGCATTCTAGACAAGTTAATGTTTTATAACACTAAAAAATGAAGTTACTAACAATTTTTTTCTTTAAATGGATGAACTTCTTACTCTATTTAATGTATAATGAAACAAAGTTCTAGGACATGGAATAATGGAATGGCTAACCACTTAAGGATGGTTAAAAGAGAAGCCTAAATTTTTTAGAATGGCTTTTAGTTACCCAATATAGGTTATATAAACTAAAAAGAACCATGGGTTGTTTAGAGGAACTACACTAGAAGATTAAGTATTTATACCTAAATAAAATAGCGCGGGGCTTAATGATGCTAAGTATAGGGAATCAAATATTACCTAGAGCTTAGCCCAAGCTTAAAGATTGAAATAGAAGAATGTAAGTAGATTTGTTATGGAGTCAGGTTGATTGGTTTGCATTGTTCTTCTATGTATTGGACTTAATTCTTAATTAAGCACGGAAGATCATAGATGGAAATTCTCTTATGATAGATTTAAATGGCCTCTACTTGTTTAGGTAACTTACACAAGGTATTGTGATGCATTGTCATTTAGTTTAATTTCTTAATTCTCTTAGCTTCTTATAGAATTACTCATGTTTAGCTTGAGTTAATCTCAAGACATGATTATACCATATGTTCTACCTCCCTCGAAGTTAACCTTTTAATGTGTTTTCAGTTTCCATTAAAAAATACTTCCTATTAAGTACAAAAGGTAGAGCCCAGAGACTTAGCCCTTTAAGTGGAGGATCAAATTATCTAACAATAGAAATGTCTTTTACAAGTGTCTAATTAAAAGCTTAAAGTACAGGAGATGTGTATTTCTATATTTAGAAGATATACAAAATTATTAAAACTCTTTACATAATTGTTAACTTTCTAACCAACATATTGCATATGATTTTACAAGTTTTTCTCCATGATATTTTATTTTCAATTTTTTAATCCAAATATACTTTATTGCAAACAAGTAATACATTGATAAAGAGAGAGCATTATCCCCATGAAATTATGTTTATTAATTATCGAGATTCTAAACTCGAGTTTTATTTAAATAGTAAAAGGATGTATTTGAATAAAAGTTTACAATTTAAAAAAAGAGTAAAGAATGTATAATGATTAACAATCAATATAACAAAGATTCTAGGACCTCTAATTCCATAAAAAATTAATATAACATAATTTTTTAGTTTAATTAATTAATGTCTATTCCCTATATTCCTAGTGAATTACCCCAAGGTAATTACTAATCTTTTTCAAGCATTAACAACATGTTTTAATAAGCAAGTTAACAATAATTCTATCTTAACTACGAATATATATGATTCATTAAGCATAAGAAATTCATAGTATTGTACACAATTTTATTGATATCTTTGTCTTAGGATAATCATACAATATTTCGTTCAATGTCTAATTTAATTATTACATCTCAATCTTAAATTAAATGGCAAATAATTCAATTACCAATTAGGCAATCACATGCATTGTTTATAAAATAAAATATTTAATTTGGTCTCTTTAATTGCTTAACTAATAACTTGTTTCATCAACGACAGTGTCAAGCTAGCCATTCAGAATTGCAACTCACACAGTCTAAGATTCTAGTATTGGGTTTATGCAGTAAAGGACGACAATCTCTGTAATCATATATCTATATTCTTCTTGACAGATCCCTTGAAAAGGTGTGCTTGTATGCTTTATTCAATTTTGGGGTGAATTATTTAATTTTTAAAAATATATAATTGTAATAAAATAGCATTTTAATTAAAACTAGGCAAATGCAAGTATTCACAATTTAAATACAATGTAGCCTTAGAAAATCTAGACTATCATAAAATTAAGTAATATCTTAAACTTAATTTTGGTCATGATTTAAAAAAATTAAAGAAAACTAATATTGAATTTCGTCTGAAGATCCCGAGTCCATGTTTTTCCTTTTTTTTTTTCTTTTATGTTTCCTTCCCCAAATCTTATCCAAGAAAGAAAAAAACAGTAAAGTCTATTATTATATTCTATTAAAAATCGGCTCCCTTTTTTGAAGTTTTAGAGTCTTCTATGTATATTCTCCTTTTAAAATCGCTTCACTTCAAGTGTAAAATTTTCTTCTTTAAGCTTCCTAGTGGCAAAAGGACCCTGCCAAAGATCTGTTACATAATAAACTCTCATTGGTATCAGAAAAGTGTTCATAATAGCTCGAAGGCATGTTTAAGTGAATTTTGAGTGTTGAGCATGTAAATGCTTCTTTCTAGTGTAGTGACGGTTATACCTTTGCCCCCTGTCACTTAAAAAAAGCCGCTTGCAAAAGGCATTTCGAACTAGTGCAAAAGTGCCATAACTTGTATTTTTATGATTTCCTCGTTCCTTGATCATCTATTTTACTCCAAACAATCATCATGTCTAACAATATGATGCTAACTATAAAAACACCATAGGGTACATTAAATTGCTTATAAAATTTCTCAAAAAGTAAAAATTACTATATTAAATATTAAATTAGTGGATATAAAATCAATATATTATTTTTCTGTTATTTCTCTTTCTTTCTTTACCTCATTAAAAGAAAAATTACTCATTGTTATTCCCAACTCGTTTACAACTCTTTTTAACTATTAAAATTTGAAAAGGAGTGACTAAGGAGTCTTGAGAGATGAATTTATTAAAGTAAGTATGCCTTCAATTAGGAGATGTTTTAATTACCAAAAATCTAATTCCACTCTCAATTTTTTCTATAGCTTCATATTTTTTCTAGTACCACTAATTTTCACAAGTACACAAAAATAATTAAAAGGAAGAAAAGAAAGTCCATAGAACTATGAATTACTTTTTAGAATAATTTGTATCATTACAAGAAAAATGTTGTTTAGTGACGGATATTACTGATGGAAAATCTAAACATTCCATCGGCAAGACAGTTTAGCGATGAAATTTACCGACGAATCAAGGCATTGTAAAATTAGTTGTAGGTAGTAATTTCCAACAAATAACAGAATATCTGTCAGTAAATTTACCAACAGACAATTTATGTAACCATCGGTGAATATACCGACGGTTGTTTGTGCGGTCTATCATTAGTAAATTTCTTAAGGTCAAAATTTGTTTATCGGCAGATTTATAGACGGTATTGGTTATTTCGCCAATAATTTTATTACAACATTATCGACAATTATGTTTGTTTCGTCAATGAGTATACCGACGATTATTCGACGACAAATCCTATCAGTAAAGTTGGCGACGAAATTGGTTATTCCATATGTTACTTACTGTCAATGTTACTGATGATTTGTTATCTTTCGTCAATAAATAGAATTGATTTTACCAATGCACTTTTGTTTTTCCGTCAATAAATTAACAAAACAAACTTAGTCTCGTCATTAAATTTTATTTGATGATCTTATGGTTGATGCATGATTTAAACAATTATGAATTATCTGTAAATAATATTTTGATTTGTTTATACATTTAATTTACTTAAACAGAAAGTTGATTGATGCTATAAAGTTAAAATTATCTTAATTGATAATAAAAGCATTAAATTGTACATAATAAGTATTTGTAATTCAAATGAAATGACCACCACTACACTATTAATTTGGTGACCGCGGATGCTCTGATTGTTGCAATGAGGTGCTACCTTTCCCCGTCAACTCATCCATCTCCTTATTGAGCTGAGCTATGTTCTACATCAACTATTGCAATTGAGTTGCCAATGTCTGTCTATGCTCCGAAGCTCGTGGACTTCATTGGTTATTAACCGTCTACTAGATGTTATTGTACTGGACATAGAGGATTGCGAATAATATGTGTTTGCAAATGAACCGAAGTCTAATATCCTTCCACGATGGTCCTTACCACCTACTGCATAAAGATAAGTTTGAGTCTCATAAACATCTCCAGACTATTAAGACTGTCGTTGAAAGCTTTCTTATATTTAGTCCTATCAGAAGGCAATATTTATATTAGTAAGTGATAATTATTAAGCATTAATATTAAATCATAAATTTCACATACATTTAGTTCTCTATATCAGGCGTTGACGAATGTCACACTGTTATACTTCTTAGTGTAGGTTTGCAAAAAGAATTAATGGGGTGTAGGCCTTATGCCCATAGACTTTTCCTGCATAAGAATAAAATGTTATTAGTGAATTAGAATTTATAAAAATTTCGACAAAGTTTCCTCTATTTTTATGATATTTACCCCCTATTGAATAAAGAAAATAACTCAACAACACAGTCATATATGGCACCAGACATTTATAACATTATCATTTTCCATTATACACATAGTTTCATTCTAAAATTCACACATCAATTTGAATTGAAATACACAAAGTAAAAAAAACAGAATAAATTTGTAAAGTGTAAATACTTATAATCTCTCTACATGCTCGTGGTGGGTAATAAATCCTCCCATATGTACAGAAAAACTCTCTCCCTCCGGTCCTCCACGTCTATTGGTGGAATTACGCTCTAAAATAGACATTGCCTCAGGTGATGTCCAATATTATTACCAACGACTCCATACTTGTTCAGAAATATAAGGCGGTCGTACACCAGCCTTATGTATCGCATTAATAAAGTCACGATAATGTGCATGTGCTCATCCCTCACATACTTTATTAATGACTGCATCAAATTTAGAATCCCAAAAGAATTCTTTCTGAAATAAAAGGAAAAACATTCGATAAATACTTATAATGTAATAATATTTATCTAATTAATGTATAAAAATCAATTAAAAAAGAAAATAATTTTTTTATACTTCAAACTACTGATAGTAAAATTCCTTTGTGGCTTGAGAGATATTCTTCCATACATAACCCTCAGAATCAATCTTCTCCTTGAATTTGGATGTCATGTTTCTTGAGCACGGTCTAGATGGAATCAACCTAATATAAAAACAAATAATTTTATACCATTTTTTAAATTTAAACATATAACTTAATTATAAACATATAGTGTTTTATGTATTTTCACTTACAGATTATTGATAATTGTGATGTAAGTTCTTCTATCAGGTCTCTCAACTCTGGGCCGGCGGGCGCCTCCTTCGTTCGCGTCGTTCACCCCTGATATCTTTGTCGATATAGGGGTGGTGGATGATGTAAGGGTAGTGGATGGTGTAGCAGCAGGTACGAAAGGTGATACCTCGTCTGTAAGTATAGTAGCTGAAGGGGGAGAAGGTGATTCAATTCCAGTTGCAGAATATGATGCTTCACTTGGACAGTAAGTAGCTTCAAATCGTTGTTTGAACCTTGGTCGCATTATATTTTGTTTTCTCTTTGGTGACATATTTTAACCTGAAATTCATGTTTGATTGAATTTTCTAGAAATATTATAATTTGAATTCAATATTTTACACAATATATTGAAAAGGAAATAATTGATTTGTTAAATATAATATTCAATTATAAACACAAAT
>JAOQMP010000008.1:35267594-35280923 GCA_027563575.1 Erythroxylum pedicellare
CTTGTTTATGTTTTTATTATCCTTATACCATATCATGTATGGATTGGCATGATGATTTGGATTTGTTGCTTCCGCTAAAAAATTGATTTCTTAAAAGTTTTGAAATCTACCATTTCTCCAAATGTAGCATGCTTTCTTTTTCCGATCCAATAGGGGTATACATATGTGTGGGTTGGTTAATGTTGAGATTTGTTTGTTATGTCTTATCATCGAAATTTCCATATTGATGTAGTTTATTTACTTTTTTTATAAGGAAAAGAAATAAAGAAAATAGAAACGCCAAAAAAAGAAAAGAAAAGAAAAGAAAATTCAAAAGAAAGAAAGAAGAAAAAAATGAAAAAATTTGTTTAAAATAAATGTATCAAGGAGGAATTGCATCTGTTTTGAAAAGTTGTTTATGATTAATGCATCTTCCTAGACTTGTAATGAATGTGTTATTTGAATATGTTGAATATGAGATAGATGTTGGCTTGGAAGGTTCACTCTTGTGACTTCAATGTATTGTTGGCATAAAGAGTATGAGTGATTCCTTCAGATTGATATATGTTTCATGTGGTTTGTGTGTGAGAGCCGAATGAGGTTATGGAATATAAATGTTGCATTTGTCATAGCTGATGGTACCTAGTTTTTGATTGATTATTACTTTTGTATCACTAGTTTTGATGGCTTGCATGCTACTTGACCTAAACACATCTCACCTTACCTTTACCCATATTATAACCTTAAAAAGTCATTTAATTCATGATTATGCATGTGACTTTTAGTGGTGGAGAAATGAAATGATATGCAAAGTTATGGACTGTTGTGATCATGAATGGTGTCTGAGTATACCCATGAAAATATCTTGTTTAAACATCTTCTGTCTAGGTCTACCTCTAGATTACTCAATTTCTAAGGATAGTGAATATTGATAGATCATTAGTAGAAGCTTTGAATGATGAGTTTTTGTTTAGGTTTTGAAAGTCGTTCACCTTTACTTATGGATATCTATTCTTAAAAAATGTGGAAAATGAGTTAATATTTTGGTTTGTCTTTTTGATTTTGACAATTTGCCTAAGGACGGTCAAAGGCTAAGTATAGGGGTATTTGGTAAGATTGAATTATATTATATTTTCTTACATTTCCATGTGATTTCAATCTTATTTTCAAGACAAAATGTTTAATTTGTGTTGACTACTAGGTTGGATATGTTGATATATATTTGAGACCAAAAAGACAAGATATTCTAAAGTAAATTGGAGAACAAATGTTTAACAAGGAAAAGGGAACAAAATAAAAAGAGATCATAGCTTGTTGGTGCCAGCATAAAACTAAAATAAAGATACCAACATTTAAGCTTGGAACATTCCCTGATTTGTAGACAAGTGGTGGCCTCAAAGCATAAACGAGTGAAGAAGCTTTCTTTTCTAGGAGCATTATTTGGACAAGCAAAAGAAAGGACAGCTTGCTTGGTGATTTGAAACGGTAGTGCAAATGCATGTGTTGGGCGTTAAGCGCAACGTACGCATATGTGAAGAGGAAGGTTTTAAGGTGAGTAATATTAATTCGTCACATCAAGGGGAATAGTGGCGGAAGCAGCTAAACATACAGAATAGGCGTGAAAAGGGGGCTGTGGACCAAAAACCATAAAACCTTATTCATCCCATCAATACGCAGTGCGGCACAGTGAAGAGAAGAGAAGCACAACTTGGCTAAAGAGAGGAGAAGCACGACTTGGCTGGAGATATTAGAGAAGGGCTATCGCGCAGGCGTAAAGAGATTGCTAAATGGAACATCATCTTTAATTGTCCCATTGTGAACAGTATAGAGAGGAAAGGGCATATGGAGAAAATGAATCACTCTTGGAGCATGATGGCTAGTTTTCTGCATCGATTTAATGGAATTATTGACACTAAGTCACAGTTAAGCTAATTTTTATTATTTTCAAGTTGTAATTTTTTTTGGGATTGTTGTGTTATTGGTATTGGCTTGATTGGTTTTGGGATCAATGATCTTAATATGTTATTTTGATTGTCTTATTTCAAACCTATGGCTAAAACATTGATTGTAATCCTTAATTGTTACTTTCGATGTTTATGAGTAACAACTAATGACTGTTAATCATTAAGAACAACATAATTTAGGTTAGATAACCCGAACGTGTGAAGTTACTGCATATATTGATCATTTTTCAATTCATAATGCAGCTGTCAAATTGAAATTAGAGATCGTATCCTAGGTTATTCGGTAGTTAGGTTTAATTAATGATCGTATCTTGATTAAACACAATCTAGGGGGAAACCAAGATTTGTAAAAAGTTCTATTAGTCTCAGATTAATAGTCTTAAAAGAGTTATAAAATTGCTAGAATGATGGAATATACTTGATTGTGTTTAGGCCGAGATTGACCCTAGAATCGAATCTTACTTATATTCGACACTTTTCTCATTCTCGATTGTTTGTTTTAATTTGTTTTCGATAGTTTACTTTTACTTTAATTTCTAAATTGCTTGAAATCCAAAAAACCCCCCATATATTTTTCCTTACATCAATTAATTTCGTTACAAAAGTTAACTGAACATTCCCTGTGGATTCGATCCTGACTTACCATAACTACAAATTTTAATGTGCAGAGTCAGGTAAATTTTACAGTGCATTTAACACGCGCTCTCAAGCATTTCATTTCTTCTATTTATATTTCTAGTTTTTTGGGATTTATCACATTTTAAGAAGAAGAAATGAGCATCCTTAAACAAGGTGGGCTAATGTAAACCCCTTTGACAAATTTTAGAAACAATTTTCCTCCCTCCAAAATAGCCTCCACAGTAGAGTTCATGACAAAAGGTCAAGATACTTACTTGTTCGTCCTTTAGAATGCACCTTCAAATGATTTCATCCTTGCAAATCCGGTAGATATATAGATCATCCCAAAAGTAGTACTACTTAAGTGAAGGAATCTTTTCCTTTCCTAAGAAGTCAGGTTAGGTCACAAATTGCCATATGCAAGATAATTCACATAGTCAGCATGCCAAGGCACTTTACTCACAACAAATAACTGCTCATTAAGAAAGTTCTTAGCAATTGCATAATTGTTTTGTTGTTCAAGAGTTCCAGCTTAGGAGTTATTCTAGACAAATTATCCACAATAACATTATCACTCCCTGTTTTATCTTTTATTTCCACATCAAACTCTTATAACAAAATAATCCATCTAATTAACCATGATTTTGCATGCATTTTGGTGAAAAGATATCTAATAACTATATGATCATAATGGATTATGATCTTTGAGCCGAACAAATAAGGTCTAAATTTTTCCAATTAAAAAATCACTTCTAATAATTCTTTCTCAGTGGTTGTGTAATTAAGTTGTGCATCATTCAAAATTATGCCAGCATAATAAATCACATGTAACGATTTCTCAACTTTTTGGGCTAAAACAGCTCATACAGCAAAATCAGATGCATCACACATAAATTTCAAAAGGTAATGACCAATCAAAAGACACAACAATCAGTGTAGAGATTAATTTTTCTTTAAGAACATTAAAGACATTAAGGCATTCTTCACTAAAATCAAAATGGACATCTTTTACTAACAGTTGGCATAAAGGATGGCTTATCTTAGAAAAATCTTTGATAAACCTCCTATAAAATCCAACATGTCCTAGAAACTTCTAATACCCTTGATAGAAATGGGCGATAGAAGCTCTTTTATAACTTTAGTTTTAGCCTTATCAACCTCGATTCTCCTTTCTGATACAACATAACCTGGGACTATTCCTTGTTTTGCCATAAAATGAATATTTTCCAAACTTAATGTCAAGTTGCATTCAATATATCTTTCAAGCACATGATTCAACTTAGATAATCATAAAAAAGGTACCAAAGACTGAGAAATCATCTATAAATACCTCAATAATGTCCTTGATCATGTATGAGAAAATGGAAAACATGCACCTTTGAAATGTTATTACATAACTCGAATGACATCCTCCTAAAAGCGAATGTGCCAAATGGATAAGTGAATGTTCTCTTTCCTTAGTCCTCAAGAGCAATCGGTATCTGGCAATAACCTAAAAGTCCATCAAGAAAATAATAAAAAACATCTCTAAAATGTTTAACCAAAATTTGATCAATAAAAGGGAGAGGAAAATGGTCCTTTTTGATAGTTGCATTCAGTTTCCTATAATCAATACACATTCTCCATCCAGTGGTGGTTCTAATAGGTACTAACTCATTCTTATCATTTCGAACAACAATAATGCCAGAATTTTTTGGAATCACATACACTGGGCTCATCCCGTCACTTTTTGTAATTGGATAAATCACTCCCTTATCAAACAATTTCAAAACTTTCTTCTTAACTACCTCCCACATATTAGGATTGTGTCTTCTTTCAGTCTCTCTCACTGAATTAGTCCCCTCTTCTAAGATAATCCTATGTATGCACATGGAGGGACTAATCCCTTTAATGGCACTTAAACTCTATCCTATGTCCTTTTTCAATCTTTTCATCTCACTCAAAGTTCTTTCTTTTGATCAACATCCAAAGTAGATGTAAGAATGGTTGGATATGTTTCCCTTTCACCTAAAAGCACATACTTCAAATTTTCAGGTAACTCTTTCATCTCTATTTTTAGTGGGGGTACATTATTCTCTTCATTAGAGGTTGTTTATAAGAATTCATTAAACTCTCCTCTTACAACACTGTTTTGCAACTAGTAGTACTTGTCAAACTATTCAACAAAGTCTAACTTTCTTATTTTTTCTTCCTCCAATGCAAAATCAAAATCTGCAACATTAATCTAATGAACAAGAGAACAATCCTAATAAACAATAGTAGTATGGATAGGTTTAACATTAAATATTGAAAATACTATTGTTTCTTCTAAGATAGTCATGGTTGATTTCCTATTCTTCACATCAATCAAAGTGTTGGTGGTGGTCATAAAAGGTCTCCTAAGGAGTATAGTGTACTCCTTCTCTGCTCCTTTGCTTTCCCCCATATCTAAAACCATAAAGTCTACGGGTATAATCAATCCTCCAACCTTCACTAACACATCTTTCATTATTCCTTTCGGATAATGGATTGACCTATTAGCTAATTGCAAGCATATATTGGTAGGTCTTAATTTTTATATATCTAATTTCACATAAATAGAATAAGGCATGAGGTTTATACTTGCTTCTAAGTCAAGCATACCCTTAACCTCTTCACTATTACTCATTGATACCTTTATGATGAAACTCCTTGGATCTTTCAATTTTGGGTCGTAATTGCTGTTGAAGGACTACACTTGCTACTTTAGAAACTACCACCTTCTCATATGGTGCAAACTTCCATTTTTTTGTGCTTAGTTCCTTGAAAAACTTGACATAAGCTGGAATGTTCCTGATTACATCTAACAATGGCAGATTAATATTATCTTAAGAAATCATGTTATAGAGATCAAAAAATTGCTCGTCTTATATTGAGTTCTTAAGGCAGCTTAGATATGGAATTGGTGGTCTATAAGGATCGATCGCCCTATATAGTCTTGGTCCTTCATCACCTTTAGTTGCATGCTCGAGTTTTTCATGTTCTTGAATGTGACTTCAAGAGTTGTTCCCATTGCTCTCCTCGTTTTGTCCATCTTTTCCTTTAAAGAGGTACTTCTTTTCTTGATTACCTACATCAGGCATGTTAAAAGGAATCTCAACATGATTATCAATCACTTTACCATGTTTTAGAATCGTAAGAACCTTGACTTATTTAGGTTGACTTGGCAACTTTCCTTATTAATTGACTTGCAATTAAGTAACGAGTTTCCTTACTTGAGTCTTAACCCTTTTTATAGAAACTTCCAATGAATCAAATATTTTATTGTTCATCTCTTAATTTTAAGCTATCGGTTGAATGAACACATTCAGGCTTTCCTCCAAAGAAGGATTTCTTGGTATGTTCTAATTTAGAGATTGCCCTTCGAGTTGATTCTACCTTTGAAAATTCTATTATGGTGGTTGGGGCTACATTGGGGTTGCTGGACTTCTAAGAAAAATTAGGGTGATTTCTCCAACCAGGGTTGTAGGTGTTTGACTATGGATCATTTTGCACCCTTAGTTGAAAACCATTAAGTGAATTTTCTTGTTCTTCCTCACCTGCAAAAGATTCATAAGAATATGAAAAAACATTAGCTTTATGATTAGAAGTTCCACATATACCACATACCTCATGATTCGGAGTGTCTTGGGATTGTCTTATGGTTAGCATTTTCTCTTGCTTTATGAGCTGCATCAAATATGGAGTGGAAAATGATGGTATGAACACTAAATTAGCGTAAGCTTAAAGCATTCCCATGCCTTATGGAATGGCTCTCCTTCCATCTAAGTGAAGGTAGCTATCTTCGTCTGTAACTCAGAAGTCTTTTGATGGGAATAGAACTTTCCCATGAACTTGTTGTACACTTCCTCCCATGTAATCAATGAATCGGATAGAAGGATCATCAACTACGCCTTAGCCCAATCCTTCAGTGTGTATGGGAAGCACCTTATCCTGAGTTGATCTTCATTTAGGCCATCTAACAGGAATGTCTAGTGAGTGGTATATAATTACTGAATGAAGTTTAAAGGGTCTTTATTAGGAACCTCTTAGAAGGATGGCATCATGTTGTAGTGGATACTATTCAACTCATAGTTTCTGTCTGCCTCTTCTAGATGAATGCACAAAGTGACAGTACCAATTACCAATCTACCATACTCCTTCATTACTAGCTTCCTTTTACCCATGTCTTGATCTTCTGGTTTGGTTCCCTCGATGTATGTTGTCAATAAAGGGAGTAAGTTCACTTTCCTGGGACCTCCTTCCTTGTATAAACCAAATAAAAACAAAAGTGAATTAATAAGAAAATTACTAAAACAACCCAACAAAATAACACGACAAAAATATATGCATGAACAGATAAAATAATCGATGAAACAATCAAAATTAGTTTAGAAAATAAAAAATCAAATTTAATTCAAGTTCAAAACACTAAACATCTCCCCAGAAATGACAACAAAAACTTGTTATGCCCAAAAATTTATAAAAAGACCTAGTCTATCCTAATCATAAGTATATGAGGTGGTTGTAGTTGATTACCCAGGTTCGTTTCTTAAGGAGGTGAAATTGGTTAACCTAAATTAATCTTAAACAAAAAAATAAAATCAGATGCAATCCTAAACATTCTATCTTGATTATTGAGTGAAGGCTTTAAAAGAAAATTACAAATTAGTGTGAAAAGTAAACGATTTAACTAAAAGCAAAGACAAATAGATTAATCGAGATGGAAGACTCTTGAGAATTAATTTCACTAATTTAATCTCCTATACATAATTAAGGGAAATGATTGGTTAATTATTTTACCAAAATTAACAGTGGGATTTTAAGTTCAAGTCAAATATAGACTAAATCTAGCTTTCACATTTGCTAAGTTATTATCTGAATTAATTATGGAAACCTGACTACTAATTACCACTTAAGTTAATATAATTCTAATTCATAACCTAAGCATCTGTAGTTTCTAGTTCCATATTAAACTTCTCCTCTTGATCCTTCGTTTAATACTAAAATGATACAAAGTTTAGTCATTTTATTACATCCATTCAGTTTAGAAATTATAGCAAACATAACACAACAATACAATCCCTCAATCATGCATATTTGACTAAAATAGCTACATTAATCCTTAAAAAAAAAGATCATCCAATCACGGATGTCACAAGATACATCATCATTAAACACTTTAATCCCATCTTTATCAATATAAGTGAAGTATTTAAGAAGTAAACCAAATAAATAACAAAGATAAACTGTTAAAAGCTACAAAGTATGGGTTCGGTTAAGCTAACAGAATGAGAAATCTAGCAAACAACAGAGACAATGCTACAAATAAGGAGCATAGTTAGCAAACAAAGGTTGTCATATGAATAAGTCGCGGTGGTCTCCTGCAACTTTCAATCCTTCCGCATTAGCTTTCTCCTTCAGCTTCTGGTTGATGTTAACTAATACAACTGAATACCCCTATTGCCTTGACCTCTGTTGCTCTTCTTCGTTAGTCACTCTTTGTTTATCTTCTCATCTTCCCTTCTTTCTCTTTATCCCTCTCTTCCCTGAATATGTTGTGATGTGTGGAATGTGGATTGATGAGTCAAATAATGGAATAAATGATAGTGTAGTATGCCGCCACCTCCCTTACTCTTTCTACTTGTAGTTTGCCTTAGGTTTGTTGCCTTGGGTGAAATTTTAACTTGAATTGCAAATTGTGAGATTATTGCTAATCAATTGTATAATTATGATATTTTTGCTTGAAATTAGGTTAAATAGTTGTTTTTTTACATCAATTGAAGATGGATTTGTGTTTAATTGCATGTTAATTTGGCCTTGTGCATAAATTTAATGTTTAATTTCGTTAATTTTGTATAATTGCTAGGTTAGGATTTTTAATTTGAAATTTAAGGTTAAATTCATAACTAAACAATTTGATTAATTTTAATTGTTAATTATAATATTTTTAATCTTATATTTTATGATTTATTAGGTTGTTAGTTAATTTTACCAATTAATTAATTTTTATTTATTTATTTAATTACTTTAGATTATTTGTTAGTAATTTTATTATGTGTTTCTTTTTTCATTTTTTAGTTCGTTGTCATGTTTACATAATTAGTGAGTATAATGCATTTTAAGTGTAGGGAAAAGGGTATTTTTATAAATTAGTGAAAAATTTCTCACATTTATTTTAAGTTTTAGGCATAATGACGAGGCCACAACGCGAGAAGAAAGTACCACACAAGTGATAAGGAGAAGAGGGGCCATCTAAAGACCCAAGAAGTGCTAGCATAATGCATCCGTCCTCACGACCTCCTATGCTACCCTTAAATATGCTAATTAATGAAGCAATATCTGTGCTTAAAGGATAAGACATTTACCACAGGATACTATATAGATTGGGAGGCATTGGAGCAAGTTGGATTAGTGCAATAAGTTTGGGAGTATATTAATGTTGGTCTTTAGCCTACATTCTTCGAGATTATGGTGCCCTCCTATTGGGAGTTGACTTTAGAGGTGCTCTCCACTTTTTTCGTAAAGAAGGGATGCCATTAGTGGGATAGGCAGAACATCATCAAGTTCTGACTATTTAGGGAGATGATCCAAACAAGCTATTCAAACTTCTCAATCTTAATTGGCTTATATAATAGACTTTTTTGGGATGCAAAAGTACTTAGACATACGGATATACTTTCTATTCGAGATGTCCTCCTAGCAATTCTAAGACACCATTAGTGAAAATGGTGACTATGACCTAGTCAGATCCAAGGCTTCACCATTAAGACACCTAACACTCCAATAAATACATGGAGTCTTGTCCATCCTTTGAGCGTCCGAGGGTATAACCATAACATAGTAGGGAACATAGATGTCTATTATTTATGGAGCATGAGCAAGAGGACGTCAATCCACTTGGGGCATGCGCTTGCCAAATTTATTAGGCATTAAAGCGAGGAGAGGAAGATTAGCACAATTTCTGTTGGAATTTATATAATAAGCCTAACACCACGAATGGGGATGTTCGATTGATTATCACTAATGCAATAAGTTAGCACTATGGCATCACTCAACTTATAGATAATGAAACACATGCATATGGTCATTCGACATTGAGGACCCATATAAGACATTTATAAACTTAAGTGGAGCCTAAAGAGCCAGTAGCGACATGTGGAGTTAAAAAGGTTGCAATTGAAATAAAAAGTAAACTTAATCGACTGGAAGAAAAAATGAGTAGAAATCGAAGTAGAAAACTCTTGAGAATTAATTACACTAATTTAATCTCTTTTGCATGATAAAAAGGTAATGATTGTATAGTTGTCTTACCAAAATTAACAGTTTGGCCCTAAGATCAACTCAAATAATAGACTAAATCTAGCTTTCACGTTTAACAAGTTATTAGTTGAATTAATTATGAAAACCTGACTACTAATTACCACTTAAGTTAATATATTTCTAGTTCTTAACCTAAGTATCTATAGTTTTTAGTTCCATATTAATCTTCTTCTCTCGATCCTACGTTTAATACTAAAATAAACTATATTAAACATAACACAACAACACGATCCCTTAATCATGCATATTTGAATAAAATAGCTACATTAATCCTTAAGAAAAGATATCCACCCATCATAGTACAAACATAGATCAGTATATCCATACACTTCAGTTTCATGTTCAATAATAAGAAAAGTATTAAAGCAATAAAATAGTGAATACCGAATGGACTATCAATCTTTAACAAAGAAAAAAGATTTAGTTGATAAAATATTAAAGAGTTCAATAGATGAGTTTAACATAAATGTTTCGCTATACAGCAGCAGAGATGAAAGGAATAAGCAAATGAATGGCCTCTCGAATGATGAAGCTTTAGATGGATCTCCGGTCAAACTCTACCTCTCTAGTGTTGGCTCTCTCCTTTTACCTCTAGTCCAAGCTCACTTTCTTTGCTACTTTTCTCTCTTCCTCTTCTGTTTCTCTTCTTTCTTCTCTCCCCCGATGCTTTGTTTCTCCACCTTCCCCTCTATCTCTACTTTTTTCTCGGGCGAATGAGTGTGTCTGTGATGTGTGGAATGAAGAGTGAATAATGGATATTACTGCCACCTTCCTCTCCTCTATATTTGTAGCCTCGCCTAGGTTTAGGTTTTCATTCCCTTTAACATATAGTTGCCATGTAATAAAACAAACATAGTGAATGAGAATTTGCACAGGGTAAAAAACTCCTGTGCATATACTTGCACAGTGGTGACCAGAAACATCAATTGTCACTACCTAATGCACGATGGAGAAAAAAGTGTCACCACCATACAAGTGGTTACTAATGAGTTACCACCTATACAAAGTGGTAATGCACGATGGTGACATTTTTGTCACCATCTTATATATAGTGGTGACAAAGGAGTTACCATTGCGTAGGTGGTGACATCTTTAAATGTTATTTATTTATTTTATTTTTCTGACATGAACTTCAATTTTTCATGCAAAATTCACAAATTAATCTAATCAACACGTATGCAATATTCACACCATTTTCATTCAATTTATCTCTCATTTAGAATAACTCACTGGAATTTGTAACCAAAATCAAGATATGAAGGCAATTAAAAGCATAAGAAACTAGACACAACAATTCCCCCACACTTAAACTATACTTGTCCTTAAGCAAAATAAAGAACAATTGACTATAAAAACAAATAATGGAAACAACAATTTTCCCAAATAATAGTTAAAGATATGAATGATCATTTCAATAAACACTACTTAAGAACTTAAAACTCATAATACTATATGAACAAACTATTCTTCACATATTTAGCCAAAATCAACAAGCACTTCAATTCAAAGAACCATCAACAAGTGTGATAGATACTCACTTCACTCTCTATCCTCTCCAGCATTCAAAGGTGGGATATGTATTGACTTATCATTCATTCCATGTAAGGCATCTACCATTAACTTGCTTACCAATCCAATCTCTACCACTCATATCAAACACAAATGTCAATCTGAAGGTCTTTATTTTGGTTGTAATAGGGTTGGGCTAAGGGTAGGAAAAGGGAAAATTGCAATTTAAAACCACAATACAAACTGAGAATTTAAAATAATACAAAATAATGAACCATAAAATACTCAATTCTTTCCTCTCATTTAACAAAATTAACACTCCCCATTTTTTTCACTTCTCTCTTCTTCTTCTCTTTTTCTGGTCATCTTTTCTTACTTTATTTTCTTTTATATTTCTTTTTTATGTTCTTTTATTTTCTATTTCTCTTTTCTCTTTTTTACTCTTTTTTCTTTTGTTTCTATATTTTCCTTTATTTATTTAGAACAAAATCAAGTTTAGAAGGGAAAAAAAATGGCGGAGGGATACACATTATTACAACCCTACACATTCCTAACTCAAAAGCCAACTATATGCTATGATTCCCCAAACTTGTTTAGACAATTATTCCCTAAACTAATCATACACAATCAAATGCTCAACTTGCCATTTGGTAGTTACAAGAAAGAGGATAAATAATAAGGTCAAGGCTTATATTTTGGGTTTAAAGATGTTGGATCGGAAAAGAAAACATGCAAGATTTGGTGAAACGGTAGATTTCAAAACTTGTTTAGAAATCATAACAAAACGGAAGCAAGATAACCAAATCGACATGTCAATCCATACATGATATGGTATAAGGATAATATTTAACATAAGAACAAGATGGTAGAAATATTATCGACTCCTTTGCTACAACTTTAACTCCATGTTGTGCTATCCTATCCTCGACAATGTATCCTCTCCTAGGTAATGTGTCCTCTTCTTTTTTTTATTGTTTCCTCTTCCTGATATTGTATCTTTAACTAATTTGATTTACCACTTGTTCTTCTTGGAAAACTTGGTTAACAAGATCCTTTGGTGGGAAAGGAGAAGAAAACTTTGGAGGAGATTTTTCTTAGAAGAAAGAAGTCAAAGATGAGACACCTCTCACGCAAATTTTGGATAACACATGCATGAAAGAAGAGAGAGTCCAAAAATGTTAGAACACCTCTCTATCACCTTGTCAATTTTGGTTATGCATGAAAAGAAAGAAGAGAAAAGCATCCAATGCATCACAGATTTCTTTAATCAAACATGAAGAAGCCATTAAATGAGACTCTTCTCATTTGTTTTAAGATGGCTATATGAAAAGACTAATAACCTAAAATGACATGTCAATTTTGATTTTAGTGATGAAAAAGGAAAATCATCCATTAAATATACCTCTTTCATCTTTAATCAAATGAATGCAAAAAAGGTAACATAATATGTCATCATTAAAATACAACCATTAAACCATTTAGTGGTAAGATCATTACTTCATTTAATGATGATAATGCACGATAAATACCATCTCTATTTAGCAATTCAATGCTAAATGTGCAGCAATACATTTAGCCATTAGAAGCCAAAATTCCCCTTCATTTCTTTAAGAATTTTATTTTAATATAATCATTCTAATTAATTAAATTAAACCAAAGTCTAGCCTATTTCTAAATGTTCATTTGAGCTTCTAATTAACCATTAATTAGTGCAAGCCCAATGGGCTTTAAAACTTCCATTTATATTTCTTACTTTGCTTGATAACCTTCTTTGAAGCTAAGTGGGGAATATTATTGGACTTAGATAATTCAAGCTCCAATAAGCCCAGAATCAATTTAATCTCGTTAGAATTAATTCTAGCTTATTAACTAAATCTCATTCCACTAAAAACAATTATTTGAACTCTTGAATTACTAAATATTATGAGAAAACATATTT
>JAOQMP010000008.1:35286534-35298089 GCA_027563575.1 Erythroxylum pedicellare
TTGAGTCTCCTACAATAAAAAAATGGTAGTTTGCAGTATCAATTATTCTCAGAAAATTAATTAGTGTAATGAATACTGATTTGTAACAATTTTTACCTTCAAACTACGTAAAATAAAATCATAAACTCAAGAATCAATTTAAACACAAAAGCTAGAGATAGGAGTCAAAAGGTGTAGCAAAAGTCATGAAAATGTTGCCAATTTATGTAATAAACTTGCGCTCAATCACAAATAAGTAGTTGTCTTGAGTGCGTACCCCCAAAAGGATTTTAGTAAATTTACAAAGCCCATCATCGACCATACCATGTCCAATAAGGTTTAGTTTCTCCTTTCGGCAACATCATTGTGTTGTGGTGTGTAAGGTGGAGTCCTTTGAGATAAAATCCCATTGTCTATGAGATAATCTAAAAATTCTTGGTCTAAGCATTCCCCACCTCGATCGGATTGTAGTGCCTTAATACCTTTCCCAAGTTGGTTTTCTACTTCATTTTTGAATTGTTTAAACTTTTTAAATGCATTATATTTATATCTCATCAGATAAAAATACCCATATCGAGAATAATCATCGATAAAGGTAATTAAGTAAAGAAAACCACTTCTGGCATAAATAGAATTTAGACCATATACATCTGAATGTATTAGGTCTAATACTCCAGTCGCTTGTTCACCTTTTCCCTTAAAGGGTAACTTAGTCATCTTGCCTAATAAACAAGATTCATACACGTGATATGATTCATAATCAAATGACCCTAAACTACTACTCTTGTAGAGCTTAGCTATGCGTCTCTCATTTATATGGACAAGGCGATAATGCCATAAGTAAGTTGATTTTAAATTATCTCATTTATGTCTTTACGTGTCAATGACATTCATAATTGGATGCGACATATCTAATATGTAAATTTCATTGCATTATGTACTAGTACCATAAAACATTCCATTCAAACTAATAGAACAAACATTGCTATTGAAATTTAAATGGAAACCAATTTTATTTAAATAATAAGCAGACAATATGTTCTTGTTAAAATAGGTACAAAATAAGAATCATCCAGTTTAATTACAAGCCCACTAGGGAGAGACAAAAAATAAGTGCCTACTGCTAATGCAGCAACTCTTGCTCTATTGCCTACGGGTAGGTCCATTTCTCCTTTCGTGAGCTGTCTACTGTCCCTGACGTCTTGCATATCATTACATATATGTGAGTCACAACCAGTACCTAATCCCATATGTTATGATCAGAAACAACATTAACCTTAATGATAAACATACCTGAAAAAGCTGTGGCATTTGATGCCTGCTTCTTCTTTAAGGGCTCTGGATAGACTTTATAGTTTCGCTTCCAGTGGCCAGTCTTGCCACAATGGAAGCAAGTTCCTTTCGGCATAGTTTCTTTGAGTTTCTTTTTGGTTACACTTCCTTTTAATTTATTAGACATTTTTTTTCTTTAGGTTCATTTTTCTTGAACTAGAAGAAGAAAAGTCCACCATTAGCACTGGCTTGCTATCTTTCTTGATAGTTTACTCTACTGTCTTGAGTAGATTGATCAACTTAGGGATTGTCGTGGAGATTTGGTTCATCTGATAGTTCAACACAAATTATCAATAACTATCAGACAATCTAACCAGAATTAGGTCAACACTTAATTCATAATCCATAACAAAACCCAAGGTGGCCAAACTCTCAATATAACATTCATCTTCAGTGCATATTGCACTGCAGATATCCCCTGAGCCATCTTGTTCATAAAAAGAAGCCTCGTGGTCTCGAACTTTTTAGACCGAGCTTTCTCATCAAAAAGCTCTCTAAGATGAAACACTATGCTATTAGCATCCATAGAATTATTCTACTTTTGCAACTCTGGTGACATATAGGCTAGCATAATACAGGTAACCAAGTCACTATCTTTGAGATGCTTACTAATATGTGTTTAAATTTTGATTCATGTGGTATGCTACACTTAGTGATTAATGTCTTAGAAATGCTTAAAATACTCACTTTAACTCATATGTGATTTTAGGTATAATTTGAAAGCAAAGAAATTAAAGTGAGTTGAAAGCACTACATTTGGTTCATTTTCTAAAGAATCACACTTTAATTTTTTGAAGAAATTAACGTGTGTGGGCAAATGGAAGAGACAAAAAATGACACAGTAGTAGGTGGAGTAAAACGACACAGCTCATAGATTTAAGGAAAGAAGGAAAAGTGGAAAGCAGTGAAACGACAACTCCAAAAGAATAAAATGCCAATAGCCTAGCATTTAGTAAACATTGTTTTACGTAAAAAAATTACACCATTGTTTGCGTTTCATGCATTTTCATGAAAGTAAATGTATGAAACGTAGACATTGCATGTTTCATACACCAGCTGTAAGTGACCAAAGCGGCAACGCATAAAGCCAAGGCAGTGGATCCAAATCATAGACATACAACTACACACCAAAAACATATCTTAGAAATCATCAAAAGAGTTTTAAGTGAACAATTAAGTGGACTAGAAACAAGAAAGGCTTAATGGCTTATTGGTCCTATCAACACAACAGTATGACGTAGGCATGAAGAGAGGAGGGGGGCTGCGGCAACTTGGTGGCAGGATATATTGGAGAAGAGTACGGTGCAAGTGTGAAGAGAGGGGAAGCATAAACAGTAGGGGTGGATCAAAAAATACCATCTTAATTTGTCACATCATGAAATAGTGAAGAGGTTACAGTGGAGCACAAGGACAAGATGACCCACGGTGGGAGCAAGAAAATAGAGATGGAAGCCTAGTTTTTCGACGCCAGTTCAATGGGAATATCGAATCCAAGTCACGGTTAGGCTATTTTTATCATCTTAAGTTTGTAATTTTTTTTATTCGGATTGTTGTGTTGTTGGTATTAACTTGATTGGTTTTGGGATAAATGATCTTAATATGTTATTTTGATTATTTCATTTCAAACCTACTGCTAAAACATTGAATGTAATTTGTAATAGTTATTTTTGATGTTTGTGAGTAGCATCTAATGATCGTCAATCGTTAAGAACAACATAACTTAGATTAGATAACCTGAACGTGTGATGTTACTACCTATATTGATCATTTTTTAATTCATAATGTGGCTGCCAAATTGAATCTAGAGATCATATCTAAGGTTATTCAGTAGTTAGGTTTAATTAATGATCGTATCTTGATTAAACACAACGTAAGGGAAAACTGAGATTTATAGAGCATTCTATTAGTCTCAGATCAATAGTCCAAAAAGAGTTGAGAAAATGTTAGAATGATGGAATATTCTTGATAATGTTTAGGCAGAGATTGGCCCTAGAATTGTACCTTATTTATAGTTGACACTTTTCTCATTTTTGATTACTTGTTTTAATTTGTTTTCAATAGTTTACTTTTACTTTAATTTCTAAATTGCTTAAAATCCAAAAACCACCATATATTTTCCTTGCATCAATTAAGTTTGTTACAGAAATTAACCGAACATTCCCTGTGGATTCAATCCTGACTCACCATAACTATAAATTGTAGTGAGTAGAGTCAGGTAAATTTTGTAGTGTACTCAACACATGCTGTCAAATTTTGGCGCCATTGTTGGAGATTGTGGTCGTTTAATTTTCAAATTTGATTTTAGTTGGTGTTTTATGAATATATTTGTTTATAATTATTATTTTCTTTACGTGTTAATTTTTAATTTTCCATTAGTGTTAGTGCATGGTAGTGACCAGATCTCCTTATAGAGAAATTGAGCAACTTGGTCCAGAGATCGAGAGAACATTGAGGAGATTGCATAGGGTAGCAAGGTCAGCTTTGGTAGGTGAATTGGAGTCAGAATCTGAAGACATAATGGCAAATCCGAGAACTCTAAGGGAGTTGGCTGCACCCAATTTAACTAAAAGACCATTATGCATAACGTTTCTAAATTTCACTGAACGTGTTACCTTTCAGTTAAAATTTGGATTAATTCATTTATTGCCTTACTTTCATAGCCTTGTAGGAGAGGATGCACATAAGCATCTTAAGGAACTCGATGTGGTGTGTTTAAGTATGAAGCCTCAAGGGGAGACCAATGAGCAGATCATATTGAGGGCCTTCCCGTTCTCACTCAAAGATGCAGCAAAGGATTGGCTATTTGAATTATTGGCTGGAAGCGTGAATACTTGGTTGGAGTTGAGGAGATTATTCTTGGAAAAAGATTTTCCAGCCTTAAAGATAACAAGTATTCAAAAGGACATATGTGATATTAAGCAACGTAATGGAGGATCTCTTTATAAGTACTAGGAGTGATTTAAGAAGTTATGTGCCAGTTATCTACACCACAACATATTAGAGCAACTTATCATCTAATATTTTCATGAAGGATTACTGCTGATGGGGAGGAGTTTGGTTGATGCGCTGAGCGGTGGGTTACTTTGCGAGAAGACTCCTATAAAATCCAAGATATTAGTTGAACAGATGGAGACTAACACCGAACAATTCAACACTCGCAATGATGTTTAACGAGCAAATGAGGTAAGCACTTCATCCATTAAACATCAGTTAGATGAACTAACGTCTTTTAAGAGACAGATTGTAGTTGGATGGGCACAAGTGAAAGTGTACGAGATATGTTCAAACATGAGTTATCCAACTGATGAGTCCCTAATGTTGCAAGAGGGGAGTATGGAGTACGTGAATGCTGCAAGAGGGAACTTCTCGAACCAATACAATCCATACTCACAGATGTATAACCCAGGTTGGAGGGATCATCCCAACTTGAATTATGGAGGGAATCGACAACAAAATTACTTCCAATATTGACCATAAGGAGCACAAGGATTTCAATCAAGGCAATAAGGAGCACATGGAGCTTCTTCTTCTAGTTCAGGTCCATCTTTTGAAGACCTTGTGAAGAATCTTGCTGCTAACAATTTGTAATTTCAATAGGATATGCAGCAATTACAACAAAATATGCAGCAACAGTTGCAATAATTCTGATAGGAGACAAAAGCAAGCCAACAGAGCATGGAACACCGAATGGGTCAGATGGCAGTAAGGCTCAGTTGCTTAGAATCATAAGGTGGGAGAAAATTGTCATCACAACCTAAGGTGAACCCGAAGAATGTTAGTGCTATAACCTTGAGGGGTGGAAAAGAGATTGAAGGTCTCACCACCCCATCAAAGATTGCTACTGAGGAAGAGATTGAGAAGGAATTGGAAAAGGAAGAAAATCTGTCATCGAGTACAACAATAAATTTCGAAAGTCCCAATATTATTAAAACTAACCCTCCACCTCTTCCGAAAAGATTAACAAGACCAAACAAGGAGGACAAGGATAAATTGATATTGTAAACTTTCTGAAAGGTAGAAGTCAATATATCTTTACTCGAAGCAATCAAGCAAGTGCCAAGGTATGCCAAATTCCTCAAGGAACTATTTATATATAAGAGGAAACTAAGGGGTGATGAGAAAGTGATGATGGGTGAGAATGTGTCAGCAGTATTCAGAAAGAAGATGCCTCCAAAATGTCAGGATCTAGGTATATTCACCATTTCTTGCAAAATTGGTAATACTGTGATCAATAGAACTTTGTTGGATTTGGGTGCTCCTATTAATGTGATGCCTCATTCGATTTATGCTTCTTTGAATTTGGGGCCTTTGAAAAAAATGAGTGCAATTCTACAACTTGCTGACCGCACTAATGCTTATCCTGATGGTATGATTGAGGATGTTTTGGTGCAGGTGAATAAGTTAGTGTTTCTTGTAGATTTTTGTATTATGATAATGAATGATGACACCTCACATAATTCGATCCCTATCTTGCTAGAGAGACCGTTTCTTAATACAACTCAAACTAATATAGATGTTCGTAAGGGTACCCTTATAATGGAATTTGATGGGTAAGTGATTCATTTCAATATTTTTGATGCCATGAAACATCCTCTTATTGATCATTATGTATTTTTCTGTTGATGTGATAGATCCTTTGGTGTAGAAAATGTTTAAATTAAGCTGTAGTGATCATTTGGAAATGGTTTTAACTGAGGATATGGAAGTAGATGCGAACATTGATGTTGAGATAGGAGAAGAGCTAGTGGAAATGACAGCTGCCTTGGATTCATTAGAAATCTTTCCAAGAAGGTATGATTTGGCTTTTATACAACTACTTGAAGCATACCAGAAGTTGTTATCTTCTGATATGCAGGTACCAGAATTAGAATTGAAGCCACTCCCTACACATCTGAAGTATGCTATAAATAGACTTTCCTAGTTATCATCTCAACGGAGTTGACTTCAAATCAAGAGGAGAGGCGAGTTCAAATGTTAAGAGAGCATACGAAAGCCGTTGGGTGGACTATCACAGATGTCTAAGGGATAAGCCCTTCCATATGCATGCACCACATTTTGTTAGAGGAGGATGCAAAATCTACAAGGCAAGCTCAGCATCAGCTGAATCCTCTAATGATGGAAGTTGTGAAGGAGGAGGTGTTGAAGCTTCTCGATGCTAGAGTTATCTACCTTATTTCTGACAGTAAGTGGGTAAGTCCTGTCTAGGTGGTTCCGAAGAAGTTTGGAATCATCATTGTGACAAACGAGGAAGGTGAGTTGATTCCCACCTGAGTGCTAATTGAGTGGCGAGTATGTATTGATTATAGAAAAATTCTACTTCTCATAAAGATCACTTTTCCCTTCCTTTTATTGATCAGATGCTTAAGAGATTGACTGGTTATGAGTATTATTGCTTTTTAGATGGCATTTTAGGTTATCTTCAGATCCCAATTGCACTAGAAGATCAGGAGAAGACCACATTTACATGCCCACTTGATACGTTTTCCTATTAAAGGATGTCATTTGGATTATGTAACACACCTACCACATTCCAAAGATGTATGATAAGCATTTTTTTAAATATGTTGAGAAGATTATCGAGGTATTCATGGACAATTTTAGTGTGTATGGATCTTCTTTTGATGAATGTCTTGAGAATCTTGCCATTATCTTGGAAAGATGCATAGAAACTAACGTTGTGTTGAACTGGGAAAATGTCATTTTATGGTGGGTCAAGGTATAGTTTTAGGCCATGTGATATTTGTTAAGGGCATTGAAGTAGACAAGTCTAAAGTTGATCTCATTTCTTCTTTACCTTACTCCTCTACTGTGAGGGAAGTGCATTCTTTTCTTTGACATGTAGGTTTTTATTGAAGGTTCCTTAAAGACTTTTTAAAGATAGCCGTACCACTATGCAAGCTTTTTCAACAAGATGTCTCCTTTGGGTTTGATAAGAGTTGCAAGGAAGCATTCAATAAACTTAAGGAGCTTCTGACATCTCCACTAATGATTCAACCACCAAATTGGAACCTCCCATTCGAGATCATGTGTGATGCAAGTGATTATGGGATGGGGGATGTTCTAGGAAAAAGAGTGGGAAAACCTTTGTACCATTTACTATGCTTTAAACTTAATTAAATTATTACACTATTGAAAAAGAATTGTTATCTGTGGTTTTTTCTTTGGAAAAATTTTGATCATATTTGCTTGGTGCCAAAATGATTGTTTATTATGACCAATTCAGCTTTATGATACTTGCTCACAAAGAAAGAAGCAAAACCAAGGTTGATCAGATGGATTCTCCTCCTTTAGGAATTTGACTTGGAGATTAGAGATAAGAAGGGGGTAGAAAACATGGTGGCAGACCATCTCAGCCGTTTGATAAAGGAAGAAGATGATATCCCTCTACGAGAAAGCTTTTTGGATGAGCAATTATTTTCTTCTAATGCAACACCACCATGGTATGCAGACATCGTTAATTTTTTAGTAACTAATGAATTACCTGTTGGTTTGTCAAAGGTTTGAAGGGATAAGCTATGAAGTGAAGTGAAGTACTATGTATGGGATGGTCAATATCTTTGGAGGCACTGTACAAATCAAGTTATCAGGATGTGTGTACCGAAAAATGAATAATCATCAATTTTATCCTTCTGCCATTCGTACGCTTGCGAGGGACATTTTGGAGTGAAAAGGATAGCTCATAAAGTTTTGGAAAGCAGTTTCTACTGGCCAACATTGTTCAAAGATGCATATACCTTCTGCAAATCTTATGATAGATTCCAATGGTCAGGTACCCTATCCTGTAAGGATCAATTGCCATAAACTCCTTTGCTTTTCTATGAAATTTTTGACGTTTAGGGCATTGATTTTATGGGACCTTTCCCTCTGTCTTTTGGCTTTACTTATATCTTGCTTACAGTTGATTATGTTTCTAAATGGGTGGAAGCCAAAACTACTAGGACTAATGATGCCAAGGTTGTTGCAGATTTTATTAAGGCTATTATTCTTTCTAGGTTCGGGATACCGAAATCCACGTTAGCAACAGAGGAACCCACTTTTGCAATAAAGTGATGTAAGCAATGTTAAAAAAATATCACATCACGCACAAAGTTTCTAATGCTTACCATCCCCAAATCAACGGGCCAGCTAAAGTCTCAAATCGAGAAATCAAGTTAATCCTGGAGAAAATTGTGTAACATAATAGGAAGGATTGGAGCGTAAGACTGGACGATGCATTGTGGGCGTACAGGACAGCTTTCAAAACACCAATTTGAATGTCGTCGTATAGGCTAGTGTTTGGGAAGCAATGTCATCTTTCGGTGGAATTACAACTTAAGGCATATTGGCCTATCAAAAGATGCAACATGCACTTGGTTGATGCGGGAGTGCATAGGAAGTTGCAGCTTCAAGAGTTGGAAGAGATGAGGAATGTGTCATATCAAAATGCAGTGATATATAAGGAGAGGATGAAAGTTTTTTGTAATAAGATGATTTTGAGGAAAAGCTTCTCGGTGGGCCAAAAAGTGTTACTATATCATTCCAAACTCAAACTCTTTCCTGGTAAGTTACGTTCCCATTGGGTTTGTTCATTTGTTATCACTCATATCTTTCTTTTTAGTGCAATAGAGATACATAGGCTCAAAATTGACAAGACATTCTGAGTGAATGGTCATAGCTTGAAGCCGTATTATGAGGGCTTCCAAATGAAGGACTTGGAGGTGTTGAGGCTGGAGGATGTCATTGGTGTCACTTAAAGCACGCAACTAGAGGTTGAGCCAATGACATTAAACAAAGACGCTGTTTGGGAGGCAACCCAAGGGAAGTTAACTTTTGTCTTTTACATTTTCACATTTCCTATTTTTGTTAACTACTTCATTTCTTGCATTTTATTTTATGTTGAGGACAATGCAAGTTTTAAGTGTAGGGGTGGGGTACATTAGTTTTAATGCATGTTTTGAGCTTAATTGTAGCTTATGTGACTTCTTAGGTGGCTTTTATAATTAAACGAACAGAATCAAAAAATTTCCTGTTTTCTATTGCTTTTAAGATTATTTTGTCATAATTAGAGTCTAAATTGATTAGTAAAATCCATAGCAAAATTTGGCATGTATTTTTTCTCTTAGGTTTTGATAATGTGCATTATCTTTAAAAGAATAGTGACTAGTGGTAGACAAAGTCAGTGAGATTTTGAGCCTTATTTGACTGACACATCTATATCAGTCTCATTTCCTTTTGATAATGTGTGACCTTCATGACATGTACATCCCGATTTTGCATTGAATTTCTATTCAAGACCACATTTTTATTACATGCATTAACATGGATATGATTAGGCATTCTTTGTTTTTCATAAAATGTATTAGCCAAATAACCTATCCTATTGACATGATTTTTCCCTTGATAAACTCCTTTGAGCTTTACCCTTTCTTTTAGGATCAACCATATTACATGCTTTATACTTAACCAAATGTCCTACCCAAGCCATAAGGCTAGTTGAACATTTGTGATTGGTGAGTTTGTGGATGTACCAAAGTGTAACTGTGGGGGTGTACATATGTGTGGGTTGGTTAATGTTAGGATGTTTTGTTATATCTTATCATTGAAATCCCCATGTTATTGTACTTTCTTTTAATGTAAAAGAAAAGAAAAGAAAAGAAAATGAAAAAGAAAGAAAAAGAAAAAAAGAATGAAAAAAAGAAGAGATTTTTTGTTTAAATAAATTTATCAAGGAGGAAGTGCATATAAGTTAGCAAAGTTCTTTATGATTAATGCATCTTTCTAGAGTTGTAATGAATGTGTTAGTTGAGTATGTTGAACTTGAGGTAGATGTTGGCTTGGAAGGTTCACTCTTGTGATTTCAATGTATTGTTGGCACAAATTGTATAAGTGATTCCTTCAAATTGGTATATGCTTCATATGGTTGATGTGAGAGAGTTGAATGAGGCTGTAAAATATAAATGTTGCAATCGTCGTAGGTGACAGTACCTAGTTTTTGATTGATTGTTACTTTTGTTTCACTAGCTTTGATGGCTTGCATGCTACTTGACCTAAACGCATCTTACCTTACCTTTACCCATATTACCACCTTAAAAAGTCCTTTGATTCATGATTACACATGTGACTTTTAGTGGTGGAGAAATGAAATGATATGCAAAGTTATGGACTATTGTGATCATGAAGGGTGTTTGAGTGTACCCATAGAAGTTTCCTGTTTAAACATCTTCTATCCAAGCCTACCTCTAGATTACTTAATTTCTAAGGATAGTGAATATTGATAGATAATGAGTAGAAACTTTGAATTTTGAGTTTTTGCTTAGGTTTTGAAAGTCATTCACCTTTACTTATGGTTATCTATTCTTAAGAAATGTGAAAAATGAGAAAGTTTTGGTTTGTGATTTTGATTTTGACGACGGTGAAAGGCTAAGTGTGGGTGAACTTGATATGTGTTTAAATTTTGATTCATGTGGTACGCTACACTTAGTGGTTAATGTCTTAGAAATGCTTAAGATACTCACTTTCAAACTCATATATGACTTTAGGTACAATTTGGAAGCAAATAAATTAAAGTGAGTCGAAAGCACTACATTTTGGTCATTTTCTGAAGAATCACACTTTAATTTTATGAAGAAATTAAAGTGTGTGGGCAAATGGAAGAGACCAAAAACGGCATATCAGCAGATGGAGTAAAATGATGCAGATCATAGATTTAAGGCAAGAAGGAAAAGTGGAAAGCAGTGAAATGGCAGCTCTAAAAGAATAAAACGCTAATAGCCTAGTGTTTAGTAAATGTTGTCTTACATAAACAATTTACACTATTTTACGTAAACAACATAAACATTGTTTGCGTTTCATGCATTTTCATGAAACTAAATGCATGAAATGTAGATGCAAACAACTTTTCATGTTGCATTTTTCATACACCAGCTGCAAGTGGGCAAAGCGACAACATATAAAGCCAAATAAATGGAGCCAAAATGCAGACATACAGTGACACACCAAAAACCCAGCTTAGAAATCATCAAAAGAGTTTTAAGTCAATAATTAAGTGGACCAGAAATAAGAAAGGTTTATGGTCCCATCAATACAATAGTATGGTGTATGCGTGAAGAGAGGGGGGCTATAGTGGCTTAGTGGCTGGAGAAATTGGAGAAGAGTGCAACACAGGCATGAAGAGAGGGGAAGCGTGAACTGTAACATCCCCTCACCAATAGGAAGGGTACATTGATAAATTGCCATGTTTAGGAGTGTTTAAATGTGTAGTGACA
>JAOQMP010000008.1:35353612-35364534 GCA_027563575.1 Erythroxylum pedicellare
TTCCATTGCTATAGTAAAATCAAGTAATATAGTTTAATACAATTTACATTCCTCTGATAATGCAAATAATGTAAAATATCACAATTATATACAATACCTTAACCAAAAGCCTCCGATTGATGCAAAATAACCTGGTTAACACTACAAACTTTGTTTGCATCACAACTACAAAATTTCTAACTAATACAAAATAACCTGATTAGGCAACATTAATTGTATCATAAGTTCATAATACTTACAAAAATATTAATATGCTTTCTCGAATGATAGAGTAAAAGATGGATAGAGGAATCCAAGTATAAAAGACTTTTTTAAATGACTTGGCAAAGTGAACAAAACCTGAACTTTAACAAGAAAATTACATAATAACACAATAGTCTTACCAACATCCATTTGAGATATGCCAATATTAAGAAGCTCACTGATGACCTCTTACATCTTCTCATTAGTTAGGGAATCAGATTTAGACTCCACAATCAAAACATTTGTAACAACTACATAATGTGAGGCCATTAGCTCGCAAATAGACTCAATCTTAACGGTGAAGCTGTCTAACCTTGACTCAATAGTATTTTGAAGTGTTGCTGGTCTTTTTTTTCTTATAAGAACTTTCCTTTCTTGGTGACAAGTTTTTTTGCCTTTTTATTCCATGGCTGCTTGAAGGAATAGCCGAGGATCCTTGTGTATCAGATATCAAAACAAGTTCATCTTCACTGTCCAATGAAGAACACACTGTCATATTATTTGGGTTATTAACCTTAGCACTTGCTTCAGCTATATCCTCAACTTTGAGTCCCGTCGCTCTATCTTTACCCCACACCATGTCCAGTTTTTGCAAATATGGGAATTTAAAGTTCCACATTCCAATTGCATTCCTACAATTTTGTAAAAAAGAATTACAAGAAGAAGAAGATTACAATCATAATAACAAGAAAATGTTATAATTATGAGAAAAGAAACTACTAAAATAAGAGTTCAATAAACTTTTAAGTTAGACGTCCTCACCAAGCACCATTCATCAAACCATTGTTTATCACAATTGATCTTATGCTCAGCATCATCCCACTGATAGCCACTTTGCATAAACATTTCAGAAATTGGATTGTACTTGTTTCTTAACCATTTAATCTTAAAGTCAATGTGGGGGTTGACATCTTTATCAAAATTGGAAATCTTGCTCAGCAACACCTTGTGCACTTCAACCATGTAATTGTTCTTAAATCCCCCATCTAGTTTCCATAAAGGATCATAAGTTAGTTCCTGTAAAACATCGACCAAAGCTTCAACTTCATCATCCTTCCAATACTGCTTATTCTTTCTCCTCCCACGGGCAGCCACAGCCATTCCTAATAAAAGTATAACAATGTAAGAGTTATCAAAGAAATAACATATGACAAAAATAACTTTGTTGAAAAATCTAAATACAACGATGTAATCTAATAACTCATAAACACATAGTCAAACAAACAGAGATGTTCACATGGGTGCATTTCAAAAGTAATCCAATAACTCTTAGTTATATATTACTAATAGTAAATAAACAGAGATGTTCAACATTCAGGTACATTATTCAAAAGTAAAACATTTCAACAATCTAATAAGCATATGAAACAAACATATCTTAAATTACTAATATACACCATTGTCATTGGATATAATTGTTTATATATTATACATGTTGGTTGCCATATTAGTCCTGAAAGTCAACCACTCATCAGTTGGACTAATTTGTGTAATGTATTCTATTTCATCATCTTCTTCACTCTCATCTTCCTCATTCTTCTTTTCATCTTCAGTGATTGACTCTTGTGGATTAAAGCTCATGAACTTATGAATCAAGTTGTGTAGAAGGGAACAAGCCATTATAAAGCAAACTTGGGTTTCAATTAAGAAAAAGTGAAGGGGATGCAAGGATCTTCCATCTTTATTTCAACAATCCAAAGCATCTCTCAATAATATTCCTTGCTAGAATGTTTCATATTAAAGTATTCCTCTACTGTCTTTGGTCGATGGCCATCAAATTCTTTGAAATGATAGTGTTGCCCTTGATATGGAGCAAGAAATCCATTTGCATTGCAATATCCAAAGTCAACCAAGTAATAACATCCTTCATAATTAAACAATAAGTTATGATTGAGCAGCATAACTTAAAGAGAAACAAAATTGGATATTGTAATAGAAATTTACCTTGAGGGACTCGTAGACTATGAGGTCTTAAGATCACATCTCGAAGCACACAACCATCATGGGCAGAGCCCTCCCAACTAGACAATACATATATGAATTGCATGTTTGGGCAACAAACACCTAAAACATTTGTTGAAATACATCCTTTTCTTGTCTGATATTAGGGCTTATCTTCTTTAGGAGGTGTAACTTTAATTAGTGTCCCATCTAAGGCTCCTAGGCAACCCTACAAATTAAAACTAAAAGGTGATTTAGCATATAAAGTTATGATATTAATGTTATAGGTTAATTATAATGTTCGATTACCTAAAAACATTTTCATCTCTCATCTTGACAATCTTGAGTAATGGGCCCCCAGCTTTTAAGCAAAATATGATGCAATTTTATAAGCATGAAGAACTTGATGGAATTTTCGACTTACATCTTTACTACAGAGAAAAAGTAGGCTTATTGTCCTACTCTTTTTATGGTGAGCTAAGGTGTATATGAACATTGCTACAACCTCTTCTAAGGATGTGTTCCTAGTGTCTTTTAAACCCCCGACATCTTTTACCATATCACACAATATCCTAAAGGTTACTCTATCTATACGAAGTTCACTAATGCAGGCATCATCACAATCTATGGTCAATCTAAACATCCATCTCATTCTATCAAGTAGTGTATATATTTATAGTTCTTTTACACTTGACCTGATACGTATATGACATATATAAGATAGCGTTGGGTGTTAGACAGCTATATATCAATGTCAGCAAATTAACAGCTATTTATCAAAATGGAAAATTAACAGTTATATGACATACGTAACTAAAAATTTAACAAGAGGAGAATATAGCAACCAAAAAGTCGTAGGCTTTAGGAGGTAGTGGCTTAGCTGCCTGGAACTATTTGGCTATATTAAGAAGTTTTCTCTCACACTGTTGCCTTAGCCCATAAGGTTTTGCTATCTATTTGACTTCTCCCTTTGGATGTTAGCTACTTATAGAAAATGTAGTGTGCTAGTCAGCTATGTCATGCTTGCAAGGTGACTCATTATGTATTAGCAGTTTCTGATAAAAGTGGAGACAACAAATCTTCATTATATCTAATAATCACTTGTTTATGAGGCTACATGATATTGCAAGAGATATTATTATTTTAAATATTTACATGAGCAAAATTTTAAGAAAATCCTCACTACTGATAGGATTCAAAAAGAAGCTTCTGAACATGAAAAGAAACTAGCATCCATAGCTTCCAAAAGCTTGAATATGATAACCGGTCTATATTTTAAAACTAGAGATTTTAACAAGCAATAAGTAGCTTGTTGAGATTTCATGTGTTTAAGAGGTGAATGGGCTAAAAGTAGAGAAAACCATCCTCGGGCATCATCGGCAGCATATTATTGTCATGTTTCTAAATGCAGGCAATGGAGGGAAGTGACATCTTCAATAAAAAATAGTGGATTTGGTTAGCCTTAATCCCAAGGAAACAAAGTGGGATAGTTTTGTAGGTGAAAGTTCAATACCTAAAATGGAGAAATGCCACCTACATTACATTATAAGTGGTGATTTGGTCCTTAACAAACGAACCATCAACTCATTCCAACTGTTTGTTGGACCTACTAACAGCGAGATTAGATCAGAATATGGTATCATTAACAAATACGCAAAACCAATTAATATTAGCAAAAGCGCATATGAGGTTTCATAGTGTAGAATTTATGTCAGTACTAGGGAAATCACCGTGGCATTACCGGTACCCTATTTTAATCTATATTTAGCGAAAAGTACTTGGAATAGGGGTAACATGAAGGCTTTATAGCCATTGTAATTCAGAAGCAGCAGTGGGCCAAATAACCATAGTTACGAGTTATTATTTGCACTCAACTGTTTACCTAATATGCACTTAAAGTGTTAGCTGACTTCGGACTCCTAAATAAAAGTTACTACATTCATCCACTTCATCTCTACTTTCACAAACACAAATGGTCTTCTCGCTATTAAATGTAAACATAGCAGTAGCTTTTAGGTGATGTTAGTAGGCTTAATAGGAAATAAGGAGCTCCCTTAGATTATTGATTAGCTATGTAATTATCGGATATTCTTAATGAGCTAAAGAGTTTAAATTGCCACTCTCCCACATATTCATTCATTATTTTCTTTATCTATTGGCAAAATCGCTCAAACTGTATATTGATTCTTGTGTTCCATTACGATTTATTTTCAATAAAGGATATGAACCATTTCGAGGAGTTAATGGCAGTAGACTCGAAGGCATAAGTAAGGAAAAAGAGGACAGTGAAACTATCAGACTATTGGACCAGAGAGAGGACAATTCAGCTAAAAAGAGCAGTAATGATATTGGCAAACTCAGATCTATTCTTTCTAGTGTTTCACTCAATTGTGAGTTCAATCAACCATGAAGCACAAATAACTGCCATGGCATATTGATTGGAAAATTTACTACTTATAACAAGCGAGGCATCTATAACAAACTGAAGAGTAGAGGGAAAACATACTGGTTAGGAAAATTACCTTTCTTGTCCTATGATCAACAAACTCAAGAGCATTATAAAGAAAAATCAAACTCCAGCAATATCCTAATAAAAATAAAAGCACAAATACAAAGAAAATCAACACATGCTTAGAATCTCAAAATAGATTCTAATGAGTGCAGAATTATACATTCAAAGAGAATGACGTCAATGTAGGATAGTATCTAATTCATCAATTTCAATTTTGTAGGTAGAACCTTGTAGAAAAGTGCATGTTACACAGCAGAAGAAACAAACTCAACTCAAGAGTAAGAGACAAATCAAAACAATACCCAGAACAAGAAATGAAGTGGAGGAGGAATGACATTGATAGAGGTAGAAGAAACAAAGTAATAAGAAAATGGATTTAGAATCGAAAATCCTAACCCAATAAACAAAACCGAGTATAAAAGAGAAGTATGCCATTATATCAACAAAAACAAAATTGAATAAGAAAGAAAGAAAGAGCGTTACCAGTGCTACTTCTTGGTTTCAGGTGTTTCCATGGTAGGCTAAAGGGATTAGTTTATGGAGATATTTGTCAAGCGTAGACGATTATGGGTTAAGAAGAAAACAATATATCTGTTACTTGAATAGAGAGTAGAGAGCTGAGTTCAGAGGAGTAATTATGGTGGCACGAACGCGTGCCAAAATAATAAAGTAATGCTTCCTATTCCTCTCATAATTGAGAGGAATGGAGCATGACTAAAAAATAAGGAATGAAAACATTACCTAGTCCATGACAACATCTTACCAAACAATTCTTTTCATTCCATACCCATACCCCATTTTTCATACCCGTTAAACAAGCAGACCCTCAATATTTTATCTTAATTTAATAGGCTTGTTAAGTCAACCAGTCAATATGGCATATCCATTCAATCATTCAATAAATAAGGATGCATATGCAAATGCACATGTGACTCCACTTCATTTTTACTTTGTTGTGACCGAGCACCTTATTAACTGTCCTGTATTCATTGTAGATACCAGACTCATTTCATATACTGTCTTATACCCATTATGGATACTAGGCTCATTGATAACTGAGTCTGCAGCTCTTTGTGCATATTTATGAGCTTTAAGCTTTTTTTCATTTGGGTCACTCCAGTCACAACTCCTTTATCTGTTCATGCATTTCAATATAATGAGATGCAATAATTCATATATCATGCAACAATTCACATATGATGCATTCAGTATTTTATATTCGATATACTTAAGTCATATATCACATTCCTCGGATCTAAGTCAGACATTCTACATTCAGTTGTGAACACATATTTCCATATTCACATACATTTAAAAACACATCCAATATATTCCTGAATATCAATCTCCTAGGACTATCAAAGTACGGAATTATTACAATCACATAAGTAGCAATTTAATAATTGATTTTAAACAAAGCAACTAAATTATAGTGAGAGAACATCTAGGTCACAGGATGCTCCAAAATAGCTATTGCCTTGATGAACTGACAATGTCTAGATGTGGTCGGTCAATTTTCTATTATCATGCAATACACATATAATTCACATATTACTAAATTGATCAATCATATGATCATTCAATCATACACATGTTTATATGTATCATGTTCAATGCATGCTCAATTGATTACCCCAAGTATGTATCCCCATACAAAGGTCTTGATTCATTCCTAATTTATCAACCATTCACTCATCCAAATTCTCATTCATAGTTCCTTCATGTACTTCAATATTAATACATCGATAATCTATCAAACTCTTTATCAACTATTTAAGCAACAGTCTAGGTTCATTCCTCGCCTTAATCAACATCAAATACCCCAAATTAGAGCGACTTATCCTCAATTAAGTCAATAATTACTCAAAACTGAACCCGTCATTACAGAGCACTACCCACGATCGTGGGGCACATGCCACGATCGTGACAGAAGCTGGTGCAGTAGAACACGATCATGACAGAACCTTAACAATCAGGTCACATTCTTGGGATAAGGACCACTATTGTGACAGAATCAAAAATGACCGGGCCATGATCATGCCTTATAGTATTTTCCCACTAATTCCACTCCCTAAAACATGTCAAACACTTCCAATTTTCCAGATTTCTATTGGCCCCTGGAAATTTTTTTAATGAATAAGCATGATTAAATTAATTTGGGGTTATGCTAGATTAAATTGTGTTGGAGTTAATTAGCATGTTAATGTGAGCAAGATATTATGTTATAGGTTAAGGGAGATTTCAGAATGATAAGACTTCATGAGGGGCATTGTTGGAACATCAATTAAGTTATAAAGTCTTAAAGCATTGAAGAAAAGGCAAAATGGGAAGAAAGAATTGTAGGCTTGTGTTTTAGAAGAAAAAAACGTCGATGAAGAGGAAGAGAAGAGAACGAAGACAAAAAATAAGAAAGAAGGGAGAGAGAGTGTCTATGATTGAGAGAAAAAGGAGAGTTGAGCTAGATTTTAATTTTACTAAGCCTTCAATAGGGATTTTGAGAGTTATCAAGGAGGGAAAATGAAAGAGGAAGATTAGAGCTTCCATTCGAGTCAAGAAATTGATTAATTGGTGAAGACTCAAGGTAAGCTTATGTTACATCTTTTGGAGTCTTAGAAAGGTTTTGGTTCTAAGAATGTAGAAAATACATGGGTTTAAGCATTCTAGGATCAATTCATGCATGGGTTTCTTTGAGTGTCCAATTGGAGTTCTTTTTGAATGAGGTTTTGTTAATATTGAAGGGAGGCAAGAGGAGCAAGAGGAGAGACATTCTTGAACAAGTTTTCAAGCAAAGAGATTCAAGGTGGGTTTCAGTTTTATAATTAGGTAATAAGCCATCAATGTTTCTCTCAAGAAAATGGAAATAAATGGTTTCAACTACTTAAAAAACGTGCATTTATTACTCTTCAAATGTTTTGCGAATGTGTTGCATGTTTTGCATATGAATTTTATTTGACATATGAAAATGATTTTTAAAAAGATATTAAGCTTAAGAAACTAAGTTTTCGAGATATGCCTATTAGGCAATATGTTTTACATGTTATGTAGGTTTGTGGTGGTCCTCTAAGTTAAGTCAAGTACACTTTGACAGAAAGGCTTCTCCCGCCTACCCACTAGTGGCCTGGAGCTTTTTCAAAGACTCTCATAAGTTCATCGCTACGTAAGAACATTATGTGTAAATGTATAGTACGTCCTATTTTGGATCCACCCAAACTATTTTGATATGCTTATGTGCTCATGATAAATTGATAAAAGTGATGCAAACATACTTTGCAATAACATAAATTCCTGCATTGGAAATGGACTTCATAAATGGTTTTTCTTGTTACCAATTATAAAATTGTTCCACGGGTTTAAGCTGACCCCTCCCCCCATTTTTCCTCCCCCATATCCAGGTGATGAGCAAGATATCGAGTAGACAAAGGTCAAGGCATCACTCCAAATTTTTGTATATTTTGTATTTGAAGCCAACCTTATAAAGCAAGGCTTTAGTTGCATTTGAGCAAACCTTGGTTCTAGTACCTTTTGTATTTTTGAGATTGTAAGATATTAATGTATTTTCGGCTTAAATGCCCACTAAATCTTTGTAAAACTCGTATCTTGATGTGAAAGAAATACATATACATTATAGTTGTTTATGGCATTTCAAGTCTGTATATGAAAATTTCAAGTTTTCATTCGGGGTAGGATTTATGTTTTGGCTTTGGGGAAAAAGCTGCTACAACTAGGCCAATTTAGGCAAATGTGCTTTCTGGAAAGTTGTAGTTCTTTCTTTTAGCTTTCCAACGGTATATAGTGTAAAATTTTCCAACTTTTGGGTCATGAGTTGTGGTCCTTAGAAAGGGAGATGCTTAGGAGTATACATTGGTATTGTCTGTAAAGATGTGTCGTCTGTGATGACATCATTCATCTTAAGAGATGCATCGTCTGTAAAGATGGATCGTCTGTATCAGCTTTGTTTGTCTTTTCGCTTCGTTTGTCTTTCCGCTTCATCTATCTTTCTGCTTTGTCTGTCTTTCTGCTTCATCTGTCTTCCAGCTTCGTCTGCCTTTTTGTTTCATCTACTTTCTGCTTCATCTCCTTTTTGCTTCTTTTGCCTTCTTGCTTTGTTTTCTTTTTGCTTCGTCTGCCTTCTTACTTCATCTACTTTTTGATTCGTTTGCCTTCTTGTTTCGTCTGCTTTGTACTTCATTTGCTTTTTGTTTCGTCTACCTTCTTGCTTCATCTGCTTTGTGTTTCGTCTACCTTCTTGTTTTGTCTGCTTTCTGCTTTGTCAGTTGTCTTGTTTCGTCTGCTGTTTTCTGCTTCGTCTGTTTTTTGCTCTGTCTACTTTCTGCCTATGTGACCTAAACTTCTCCTTCTATACACTATTCATCTGATGCTATCATCTGCTCCATTTTTGACCCTTTAGACGATAGAATCTGCCTTCCAGGTCTTCATGGAAATTGTAGACCTCGAAGTCTTCTTTCAAACCATCTTAAGATGGTATTAATCTGTTATCTCAATTGATAGTTATGCTAATTACCTCATCATAGGTGCAATATGATTGAGGTCAAAACCCTATTTGACACTTTCACCTATAACTTTGTTATGGGATCTCCTAATGAGACGACTCTTGTCTCTAAATAAATCAGAGACATAAAGCCACAAATTTTCTAAACAAACTAAATTTGAAACTCCAGATTGTGGTTTTCCAAAAATAATCTGTCATCATGTTGGTCCCCAAAATTTTTCTTAGAAGATTTGAAGTAGTAAATGAGAAGTATGGATAGATTTATGTTTTGCTTTGGTGTTTTGGTAGATGAGAGACTATGAAATGGGAAGAATTTGAGTGAAAGTGAAGTTGAAATTGTGTAGTTAGTTGATAAAGAATATGTTTATATGTGTATGTTTTGTTACTGGTGTTCATGATTAATCATGAATTATAATTTCTTAATGGATGATATTGAGTTGAGAATGAGGAGTAAATGAAGTAGAAAAGACGATTTTGGTATGAGATGTGTTAAGGAAAGATTTGGAGACAAAAATTGGTAGTTGATCTGGAAAGTTGTAGCTTATTTTTTTTCTTTCTAGCTTTCCAACAATATATAGTATAGAAATTTTGGACCTCTGGATTGAAAGTTATGGTCCTTAGAAAGGGAAATGTTTAGGAGTATAAAGATGTATCATATGTGATGACGTCACATCGTCTGTGGTGACATCATTCATCTTGAAGATGTGTCGTCTGTAAAGACTTATTGTCCGTAATGACATGATATCATCTGTCATAACGTCATTCGTCTTAATAGATGCATCGTCTATAAAGTTGTATCGTTTATAAAAACGTATCGTCTGTGATGACGTCATTCGTCTTAAGAGATGCATCACCTGTAAAGGTTTATTGTCTGTAAAGATGCTTCGTCTTAAGTTGACCCTGTATCATCTTAAGACTTTTCTTCATCTTAAGTTGACCCCGTATCGTCTTAAGACTTTGCTTCGTCTTAAGTTGGCCCTGCATCGTCTTAAGACTTTGCATCGTCTTAAGTTGACTTTGCTTCATCTTAAGTTAACTCGAGTTTCATCTATCTTTGCTTCATCTGCTCTTTGCTTCATCTGCTCTTTGTTTCCTCTTCTTTGATTCGTTTGCTTTGCTTCGTTTATATTTCACTTCGTTTGCTCTTTGTTTCATCTGCTTTTATTCTTCTGCTTTGCTTCATCTATATTTCATTTCGTCTGCTTTGCTTCATCTATATTTTGTTTTGTCTGCTCTTTGTTTCGTTTGTTTTGATTCGTCTGCTTTGCTTCATCTATATTTCACTTCGTCTTTTCGTCTGCTTTAATTCTTCTGCTTTGCTTCATTTATATTTTGCTTCGTCTACTTTTTGATTGGTTTCGTCTAATCCTATCATCTGGTCAATTTTTGATGCTTCAGACAATTGAATTTGTCTTAAAGTTCATCATGAAAGTTGTAGATCTTGAAGCCCTCTTTTGGATAATCCAAAGAACACTTTGATTCAACATCTGTAAAGAAAGTTATGCCATTTGTCTCGAGATAAGTTTAATATGTTTGAGGATAAAACCTTTGTTTGATTCTTTCGGTCATAACTTTGTTATCCGACTTCCAAATTAAATGATTCTTAAATCGATAGTTTCTTAACACATTTTGTCCCTCTATAGAACTTGATAGCATTTAGTATTGATATGAGAAAGATGAATTGAATCAAAGTAAGGGTATCGGTTGGAAGAGTAT
>JAOQMP010000008.1:35364634-35378471 GCA_027563575.1 Erythroxylum pedicellare
TCGATTAGTAAAAGTCCTATGGAGAAACCATTCTGTAGAAGAGGACACGTGGGAGCCCTTGGAAGCCATGAGGGAGAAATATCCAAAAATCTTTAGTGACTCTAGTAATAATTTCGAGGACAAAATTCTCTTAAGAGGGGGAGAAGTGTTAGCCCCTGGAAATTTTGTTTTAGTGAGTAAGCATGATTAAATTAACTTGAGGTTTTGCTAGATTAAATTGTGTTGGAGTTAATTGGCATGTTAATGTGAGTAAGAGATTATTTTATAAGTTAAGGGAAATAAAGTGCCAGAATGATAAGATTTCATGAGATGCATTGTTGGAACATTAATTAAGTTATAAAGTCTTAAAGCATGGAAGGAAGGGCAAAATGGGAAGAAGGAATAGTAGGCTTGTGTTTTAGAAGACAAAAACGTTGGTGAAGAAGAAGAGAAGAGAGAGAAGATAAAAAATAAGAAAGAAGAGAGAGAGAGTGTTAGTGATTGCGAGAAAAAGGAGAGTTGAGCTAGGTTTTAATTTTACTAAGGCTTCAAGATGGATTTTGAGAGTTATCAAGGAGGAAAAAAGAAAGAGGAAGATTAGAGCTTCCATTAAAGTCAAGAAATTCATTAATTAGTAAAGATTCAAGGTAAGCTTGTGTTAAATCTTTTGGAGTCTTCGGAAGTTTTTGGTTCTAAGAGTGTAGAAAATGCATAGGTTTAAGTATTTTAGGATCAATTCATGCAGGTTTCCTTGAGTTTTCAATTGGAGTTCTTTAAATAAGGTTTTGTTAATATTGAAGGGAGGCAAGAGGAGCAAGAGGAGAGACATCCATGAACAAGCTTTCAAGCAAGGAGATTCAAGGTGGGTTTCGGTTTTATAATTAAGTAATAAGCCATCAATGTTTCTCTCAAGAAAATGGAAATAAATGTTTTCAACTACTTCAAAAATGTGCATTTATCACTCTTTGAATGTTTTGAGAATGTGCTGCATTTTTTGCATATAAATTTTGATTGACCTATGAAAATGATTTTTGAAAAGATATCAAGCTTAGGAAACTAAGTTTCCGAAATGTGCATTTTGGGCAACATGTTTTACAGTTATGGAAATACATATTATGTGGGTTTGTGATGGTCCCTTAAGTTAAGTCAAGTGCACTTAGACAAAAAGGCTTCTCTCGCCTGCCCGCTAGTGGCCTGGAGCTCCTTCAAGGACTCCCATAATTTCACGGCTACATAAGACCATTATATGGAAATGTGTAGTACGTTCTGTTTTGGATCCACCCAAATCATTTTGATATGCTTATGTGCTGGTGATAAAATTAACAAAAGTGATCCAGTCATAATTTGCAATAACGTAAATTTCTGCATTGAAAATGAACTTCATAAATGGTTTTTCTTGTTACCAATTATAAAATTGTTACCCATGGGCTTAAGCTCACCCTGCATTTTCCTCCCCTATATCCAGGTGATGAGCAAGATATCGAGTAGACAAGGGTCAAGGCATTACGCCAATTTTTGTATATTTTGTATTTCAAGCCAACCTTGTAAAACAAGCCTTTAGTTGCATTTGAGCAAACCTTAATTCAAGTACCTTTTGTATTTTTGAGATTGTAAGATCTTAATGTATTTCGGCTTGAAATGCCCACTAAAGCTTTGAAAATTTTGATGTGAATGAAAGACATATTCATTATGGTTATTTATGGCATTTTAAGTCTTTATATGGAAATTTCAAGTTTTCATTGGGGTAAGGTTTGTATTTTGTCTTTGGGGGAAAAAGCTGCTCTAATTAGGTCGATATAGGCCAATGTGCCTTCTAGAAAGTTGTAGGTCTCTCTTTTAGCTTTCCAACGGTATATAGTATAGAACTTTTGGACTTTTGGGTCGTCAGTGATGGTCCTTAAAAGGGGAGATGCTTAAGAGTATACATTGGTATCGTCTGTGATGATGTCATTCATCTTAAAAGATGTATCTTCTGTAAAGTTATATCGTCTGTGATGAAGTCATTCGTCTTAAAAGATGCATTGCCTGTAAAGAGGTATCATCTGTAAAGACGTATCGTCTGTGATGACTTCATTCATCTTAAGAGTTGTATCATTTATAAAGATGCTTCATCTTAAGAGCTGTATTGTCTTAAGTTGACCATCTGTATCATCTTAAGTTGACTTTTGCTTCATCTTAAGTTGACCATTTGTATCATCTTAGGTTGACTTTTGCTTTGTCTTAAGTTGAGGATCTGTATTGTCTTAGGTGGACTTTTGCTTCATCTTAAGTTGAGGATCTGTATCATCTTAGGTTGACTTTTGCTTCATATTAAATTAATCATCTGATTCGTCTGCCTTTCTGCTTCGTCTATCTTTCTGTTTCATCTATCTTTCTGCTTCGTTTGTCTTTCTGCTTCGTCTTCCTTTTCACTTTATCTGTCTTTCTGCTTCGTTTATCTTTTCACTTCATCTGCCTTTCAGCTTTATCTATCTTTCTGCTTCATCTGTCTTTCATCTTCTCCTGTCTTTTAGCTTCGTCTGCCTTTGCCATTAGTCTTTCATTTTGCTCCATCTGCTTTCTACCTATGTGACCTAAACTTATCCTTCTGTACACTATTCGTCTTCTCCATTTTTGACCTTTCAGACGATAGAAACTGCCTTTAATGTCTTCATGGAAATTGTAGATCTCGGAGTCTTCTTTCAAACCGTCATAAGAGGGTATTAATTCAATATCCCAACTGACAGTTATGCTAATTACCTCAAGATAGGTGTAATATGATTGAGGTCAAAACCTTGTTTGACTCTTTCACCCATAACTTTGTTATGGGATCTCCTAATGAGACGACTCTTATCTCTAAATAAATCAGAGACATAGAGCCACCAATGTTCTGAACAAGTCTGATTTGAAACTCCAGATTGGGGTTTTCCCAAAATAATATGTCATGAAATAGGAGAAGGGTGTTGTTTTGATGTTTGTCCTAGTGTGGGCTCTCCACCCTTGTGAATCATGAGTTCATATGTCACTTAGGATATCAGACACGTGAGCCATAAGGACAGGGTGCCAACAAAATGAATTTAATTACTTGCACCATCTATGTCTATCTTTTATAACCAAAATTCAGATAAAATCACACCAATGAACTTATGGTTATCGATTTCATATTTTAGGAAAGGGTTTTGCTCTTATAGATATTATTGGTAATTATGTTAGTAAAAATAAAGTATCAGTTGCATGCTATGTAATCTTATATAATTTGAAACAATGAATCTGATTAGGATTCATATGACTAATTAACTATGTCATTAGTCTTAGTAATGCACTTAATATTTTTATGATGTTGATATTTGTGGAGATGCTAAGGAAATATATCTATGATCCGAACCATACTATTGCTTAACAACCTTTATAACTATAAGAAGATTTAAGCTTTAAATAAAAGTCAATTAAAATTCAATTCCAAATATTAGGCTCTTCGTAATGTTTAGTCAAATGGTGAAAATTTTACGGGAATTTCATAGTTCAAAAGAATTATAACATCTTAGATTCATGGATTTCAAATACTTAATTTGTAGAATTGGTCATCTTCTTTACATGTTATATGTTAAGTGTTTATTAATGTTTCATATATTGTTTAGGTGTCCTAGTAAGTTTTTTTTTAATGTTCAATTGGTGTTGGTTCAAGTTAGGGTATGTTTTAGAGTTGATAAGCTTCAAAATTGTAGCTTATTTTTGGGACTATGTTGTAGGGGTTATTTTTTGTTGTTTTTCATATAGTTAAAGTAACATTTTTAAGAAGTCAAAAACATAAAAGTTTTAACTTTATGTGTTTAGCTTACTTAGGGTTATAAATCATGAGATTATAAGATATGTAGGGTAGGTTATGGTTGTTTTAGTAACCAAGAGTTAAAGTAGTCACCTACTTACTTTAACCTTTTAAATAAGTTTAAGTTGTTGGACCAGGTTTTTAAAGCAAGTACCTCTCTTAAATTGATCGTAAATAAAATTTAAAAGTTTCAAAAGTGCATAGGGTTGTTCTTATTTCTCCCTATTCTATCCCAAGTTCATTTTAAGGATTTTCAAGTTTTCATAATGTAATCTCAGGTTTCTTCTATTCCTTTCATATTTCTAAGTTGCTTCTTATTTATGAACTTTCTTATATGAGTTTGAATAAAATCTTTTAAATAAGTTAAGATTGTAGAAGTTTTGTGGTTGAATAATATATATGTATAAATATTGAACTTGATTTGATCAAAAAATGAGTGTAAAATATGTGAAAAGGATTTTAAATGTTCATGATTTAAGAAATTTGATGAATATGAGACATATGAATATTTCGATATGATATATATGAGAATGGTGATAACTACACAAAACTTGACTTGGAATTCTGTGGAGTCTTATTTTAATTATGTGTACCAACACTTTGAAGAGCTATATGTTATGACATTATAAGTGGATCCTATAATCCCTATATAACTGTAGATTGTAGAGTCTTAATGAAAGGACAACAATTCACTAAATCATAGAATACTTATATATGATCAATTAATGATTTGATTGAGATATCATGCATTATAGACGGTGGATTCTCTATAAGTAATCACTAAATGGTATAATATCAATGGCTCTTTATTGATTAGAATGTCATAGGAAAATATAATTATCCATTATTCTATTTAACCAATGAATTCAGCAAGGAACCCAAGATTTTAAAGAGAGCTTAAGATGAATTTCCAATCCAAAGAATCAAAATCATTATAGTTATTTTTTCCTTTAAAGACTTGATATTTATATCTACAATATAAAGAATACATAAATGCATGAAAGTTCTATTATGATTATCTTAAAGTGTTAGGAGTGTTTTACTTATGTTGGTATCTATCATGCTTTTCTTGACATTATACCAATATTTGATTGTTAGAGTTTCAAATGTTAATGCTTATAGTGAAATTTGGTGTTGTATGTAATAGATATAAATACAAAACTATTGAACAAGTGTATTATATTAAATACGATTTTTTTTTCGAAGGTCCTATTTTGTGTTGAAGAGTATCTCTCATCCTTCTTTTTTATAGCCTGTGGTTATCTGTCCATCCAAGTAAGTTGTCCAACTAATGTCTACCATATGTTTTGCTTTAATAAAATGAATATTTAGGTTTTGGTTTTGCTGAATGCTAAGGAGGTATTGATTTTGTGTTGTTTAGAATATTCTTATAATCAATGATACGTTTTTTTTGTTCTTCTTTAATACTCTAAGTGTTTATGTTTGGGTTTTTTAATCATTTATGAGTAGATGTATGGATTATATAAGTATTTATTGTATTTAAAATGAGTTTGAGATCTTATGGATGATCCAATGCATAATAATGAAACAAAATTTTGTTCTTTGCATAATAAACCCCTTAGATGAAACTCATAAGAAATTCATGACAGTTCTTTTCATAATAAACCTCTAGGGTGATATATAGGTTAGAAACCCATAATGTAGCTCCCATAAGGTTTATCGATGAAAATTTATAAGAGCTTAGGAGTCACAATGTTAACTTGCTTTCTCGATTCATAGGGTATAAGATTGCCACGTTCCATAGTGCTTGTTTAAATTCAAACCTTGGAAATGAACTTGTAAGTGATTAATTAAAACATGAATACTTGAACTTCATTATGATTAATTCAAACTTAGTATTAACATACTATATTCACAGGTTTAACAGATATGACAATTCACTCGAGGCAATGTCTAATTCAGAGTGTGATTCTGTCAATAGACCTGGAGGACTAAGGAGAGAGAGTTTTCCTATATACACTAGAGGATCTATTACCCACCAGGAGCATGAAAAGAAACTTGTAAGTATCTACACTTTACATTTATATTATGATTATTTTTACTTTAATGTATTTCAATTTAATTTGATTTGTGAATTTTGGAATGAAAATATATGTGCATTATGGAGAATGATAATGTTATAAATTTCTAATGCCATGTATGATTGTGTTTTTGAGTTACTTTCTTTGTTCAATAGGGGGTACATATCATAAAAATATAGAAAACTCTGTCGAATTTTTTTCAAATTGTAGTTTACTTATAACAATTTATTTTGATACATGAAAAGTTTATAGGCAATAAGGCTACACCTCGTCAACTTTTTTACACACTCTCATGAAGAAGTATGATGGTTTGACCTTCGTCAACATCTGATATTGAGAACTTAATGCATGTGAAATTTATTATTTAATATTAATTCTTAATAATTATCACATATTAACATAAACATTGCCTCCTAATAAGACTAAATACAAATTAACATTATACAACAGTCTCAACACTCTAAAACTGATGATAAGAGTAAGACATATCTTGATGCAGTGGGTGTAGGAACCATCGTGGAAGGATCTTCGACTTAGGTTCATTTATGAACACATGCTATTTGCAATCCTCCACGTCCAGTATAGCTGCATCTAGTAGACGGTTGGCATCCAATGAATTGTTCAGCTTGAGAGCATAGTACAAATGTTGGCAACTCAATTGCAACAGTCGATGGAGTACATATCCCAGCTTTGTAATGAGATGGATGAGTTAAAGGGGAGGGGCAGCACCTCATCGCACCAATCAGATTGTAGAACCCTACTCTCGCAAGACACATACCTGACATCTTGAGTGATGTCTGAGTACGAATCCCGCAAGGGTGACATGCTAGAATAGTCAAACTCTGTTTTTTTTTAAATTACATGCGAAAATTAATTATCGCATTCGGGTCCATACATTTATTTCATAACATCAAAATCATAATTATTATAATACTCAAATTCATTATAATTTACAAACCTTTCCACTTTGGAAAGTTATTATAAAACAGAACATTCAAATATACATGTTATAGAAATCACAGAAGATTCCATTTGGTACAAAAATAAAGAAATATAATATAGATGCGAACTGATCCCAACCTCTACCTCTTACTTGAATGCAGTAGCTACACTCTTGTTTGACTAACGTGGTAAACTCTTTTGAGCCTGAAAAATATTGCAAATTTTAGGTGAGTTTTGTGAACTCAGTGAGTGACCATCCTCAATGGGTCACTCATCACATAACATATATAATTCAAATATTCATAAAATTCACATCACTTCATTAATAATCATATTGAGTCATGTACACTTGTTCAATCATTTCACATTTTGCATTCCAAAGCTATCACATTCAGAAGTCATTCAAACGATTATAATCATTCATATCAAGCATATGCAGTACATATAAGACTCACTTTCAATTTGTTACATTGTTGTGATCAAGTGCCTAAACTGTCTCATATCTATTGTGGATACCGGGCTCATTAGTAACTGTCCCGTATCTGTTGGGGATACCGGGCTCATTTACATAGTGAGCCTTTGGCTCTTATATACTTTCTGTGCTTTAAGCTCTTTTTCATAATCTAAGCTTGAAGCTGTATTTTACATTCTAAGCTTTAAGCTCTTTTTCGGTAGCTACTCTAATCACAATTGCCTTTATGTTTCTCACATTCATGTAATGGAATGCATCGTATATCATATGCTTAACCTGTCGCATATTTCCATTTTACACATGTCATCGGACCTTAGTTCGGCGTTCAACATTTAAGTTGAGTATCACTTTTTCATTAATATGAATGTTCACATTTTTCTTCGAAACTTTGTCCAGCATTTAACAATTAAGATACAAAGTCACATATTTCGTCCAACTCACATACAAGGAGCACTTCTATTATTATTCATACATTTATTAAACTCCTCGGACATTCATTGTCTGGAATTAAAACAATCACATTTCATTTCAATAGAAAATCAAAGTAGAAATTTAAAACATAACAAAAAGTGAATGAGACCATCTAGGCCGACTCACAGTACGCTCCAGATTAGCAATTGCTTTCATGATCTGGAAACGTCTAAATGTGGACGTTTATCCTGCACATCTAAATTATGCAGTATACACATTGCACTCACACATTAATATCTTAGCATAATTATAGGTAATCAATAATGCACAATGCATAATGCGTGTTCATAACAATCCTGGGTATCGCTCTATCATCCTCGTCATGCATACATTTATTTATACTTATGGTTTATACCTCAACAAAACCATTAGAATGTAATTTTATAACCCAATGAATCATTTAAGATTTTTATCCAAACACTAACTTTAGGTTCTACTGTTCTTGAACATTTAGACAATGAAAATGGGAAAATTTGTTAACACTTTCTTCTATAAAATTGTTTCCCTAAGTATTAAGTTTCTAATGACACTAATATCATTCAATTTGATTTAGTATTTCGGAAGTTATACTACAAATAATTTCGGACTGTTCTTATACTGAGATAGTGCCCTGCATTCATCTTCCACCCGAAATTGAAATTTTTAGAGACTGAATTATAATTCGATTTGTTCAAACAATCTATATCTCTATATCTCTAGTTTACTCCAAATAAAAAATCATCCCATTCTGATTAGTAAAAAATAAGATATAACTGAAATATCTAAGCTTGTTCAGTGAAATCATACCAGTTCATACTATTCCAACAGATTCCCTCAATTTCCATCAATCAGTATTTTCAAAATCAATTCATAATGCTAAAAAATTTTCATTTAGAAATATAATAATGTGTTAGGAACCTATTGGTTCAAGAATCAAGTCATTTGGAGGTCTATAGAAGAAGTTATGGTCGAAAGAAGCACCACTGTTCATTTTGCAAAATGCTCTCAGGTACATAAACTATTAGAGAGCACAGTGTCATGATGTGACAATTAAAACCAATAAACACTCACGGGTATGAGGAAGAAAATTCATAGGTGTTAGTGACTCATGGGTGTGAAGAAAAATCATGGGTGTAAGGAACTCACGGGTGTGACGAAAGAAAAGTCACGGGTGTGAGGGACTCACACCTATACACACTCAACCAGACCCGTCCCACTTTTTTCACTCTATCTCTCCCAAATGATTTCAGATTCACAATATATTTTGTGGAGATGTCGAGTGGTGTGTTACGAGTCCAATGATTTAAGTTTCATGTCATTTATAGGTTGGAAAAAGGAGATATAGTCAAAATATCGAAGAATGTTGTGTCAACCTCCATCCTAAGAAGTCGTGATCGTACATAAGCACGATCGCGAGTTCATTGTCAACTTGCGAAGTCACGATTGCAACTTTCCAATCGCACTCCCTCACTTCTAACCTCCATAACTTTCAATTTATAAATAAAAAAATTTCAAACTTTATATTATTAAAAAAATAAAAGAAAGATCTACAACTCTCATGAAGATAAATTTGTCAAAATATTCCTAAATCAATATAGTTTAATCATGGAAGTTTTAGACCACATTTTTACCCCTTTTTTCTCTTTTCTTTCTTTTATTCTTAACCAACTTTTCTAACTTATCTTCTTTCACTAATCCAACACTTCAAATTCTTTTTACTCTTTCTACTCCATTTCCATTCAACTCATTCACAATACATTCACAGTACAACTAAATATACAAGTTTACTCAAAATTCTCAAAATCATCAAAAACCAACTATTAGTCATACATGTTCTTCATGTTTTGCTTTTCACCATTCTCGACACTTCAAGTTTTCTGTACATTCTCTAATTTTGTTGCACCACTTCAACTCCCATTTAGCTCAACACATTCACAAACAGATCAAAAACCCTGATTACACAAAACATCAAAACATAACCTCATTCATGTATATCACCATTTTCGGTATTTCTTTACTGTCATTTTTCTATATTTTCATTTTATGCTCATTCTCTAATTTCTTCTCTAAAATCTATCTTTCTCATATCCAGACATCATCTAACATCTTTTCCTTAACTCTAAACTCTTTGTTGTTCATTTCTAAAAATATACAAAATTTCATGTAGAAACCATGAAAATAGAGTATGCACATATCGGCTTTTCATAATTTTCTTCACTCTCCTTATACATGCTTTCAATGATTTTTCTAAATCAAAAATCATTTCAACAACATCTTATAATACATTGATCATCAAATATACAGAACAACACATACGTCATACCCATAATTTCCTCACTCACTTTTCATGAAATATGCATATCACTATTTTCTAATCATTTAACAGTGCTAACATGATGCATGCTTCATCTTATACAAAAATAAAGAACCATAACAAGCTTACTTGTTTAAAGGTATAACATCTTCAAAATCTTCAGAAACCCTAACTCTCATGCACCCACGTTCACCATTATAGAGGTTAACAAGCTTTGGTTTTTCTTGAGGCAAAAGAAAGAAAACCAGAGTTGGGAGTAGGAAAAAGTATAAGAAAACAAGATTTAACTTTGATGGAGATTTGATGAAAAACTCTGTGTAAATGAAGAAATGTGAAGAAGAAAGCTACGGACAAGATAAAGATATGAATGTTGTACTTGATCTTTCAAAGCTAAGAAAAACATGACTTTAGTCCTTAGCTAGTTTCCCAACTAACTAGTTCTTATTAAACTAGTCTCACAACTCCCATCTTTTTATTCCAATTATCTCTTAACTTACAATATCAATAACCCATAATTTCTAAAGTCCTCTCCAAATTTTCTTCAATATCATTAAACTCATTTCCATTTTCCATTTATCAATTTACTTGCAAAGTGACATTTTTCCTAGTACAATAATATTCAACAACTTCAGAGATTTTTCCTAGAATTCTCAAAAAAAATCTAAATCAAAAATTTATATTCTCCAATTCGGATTTCAACGCAAATAAACCACAATTCTTAATAATATCGCATTAACAAATCAATTATACCCGAAATGTCAATGAATGCATGTATAATCATTTTAATGTGTGTAAAAATTAACATTCACATTTGTGTATGTCAACATTATGCATGAGAATGAAAAATGCATTTTTCTTAATTTCTCATTGATCTCACATGTACCGTACTTGTGGGTTCTAGCTCTTAATATGGGAACAAGATGTTACATTTCTCCCCTCTTTAATAAATTTTTTCTTCGAAATTTTTATCTGATTGATTAGGAAGGTAGGGGTATTGTTTCCTTAAATACTCTTCCGTTCTCCATTAACTTCATCACTTGAATAATTTATTCCAACTGACCATAGTTAATACAATCAATCAATCATCTAATTATATATTCAGATACCATACTATCTTTATTGCTTCCTCAATATTTTTCACTTCTTAAGTCGATAACACCAATATCATATTATCTTAATATTTCTTAGCATACTCACATACATATTATGAATCTAAGACATCTATGTTGGTACTATAAAATCATATGTTAATGATCCTATGCTCTGTATAACATCATGTGGACTAATACAAGTCGATCTTAGTTTATCTTTTTTCATAATCTGACTACATCCTGCCAAGGCGATACCCTCAGAAGCATTTCATTTTTCACTTCTCTTCAGTGTTAATACATTCAACTACCTCATTATGTTCCATAACTTCGATGTTCATCCACCACTTTCATTTATCTTTCTTGAATCACTTAGTTTTTGACACAGATCAATTTCACTAATTCACAGTATCTCAAATAGATTGTGGCCTTTATCCATTTTTAATCCCTCTTCATTTCATTGTAAGGGTGAACGACTCTTTTTATCGTAGACACAGATCAATTTCACTAATTCGCAGTATCTCGAATCGATTGTGGCCTTTATCCATTTTTAATCCCTCTTCATCTCAATGTAAGGGTGAATGACTCTTTTTATCGTATAACGTCTCATACAGTATTCTAATGGTATCATTATGAAAACAATTATTATACCTATAATTAATCATAACTATACACTAATCTCATGTTCCTATGAACTCCAAAATATCGGCTCTAAACATATCCTCAACATTTAAAGTTGTTGGCAACTTAAACATTCAGTCACTTGTTTTTACATGTTTAGTAGTTTAAGTACTATTTCGGCATATTCCTACTAGAATGTCTAGCTTATGTTGTTACTTATGCCTTCTCTAGTAATCTCTTTGCTCAATCATCTTTGTTGAGTACACATCCTTCTTATTTCAATCACAAAGTAACATTTTTCCTATTCTGACGCAAAATTCATAATCAGTTTCAATCCTTCACTAAGATTCACAATTCTGGATCCTCAATTTGGGCTTTGCTAATCTTTTCATACAAATTGATTTTAAACTCCAATGTAGCCAATAATAGTTCATGTTACCCCAAATTCAACTCGACATTCTACGCTCTTTATTACACTAGATTTGATAACCTCAATATCCAAATTTGTGATATACTACTATTGAATTTTCTATTCAATGCATCATATTACTACCCTAGCATTACTAGGAAATACTCCTTTGTACCATCATAATCTTTCAGTAATTTTATCCATTGCCTCGATTTTTATATTTAATTCTTTCAAACTCAATAATTTCCTCAAACTTAAATGATTAGTATAAAATCATAAATGTCTAATAATTACTGTAGCAGCAAGTTTCTAAATCATGTGTTAATAATCAGATCATGAGACTTAAATTGTCTCCATACATAAGAAATCACTTGATTATGCTGCATTAAATTTCATCCTAATTTCTGATGTGAGACTTCATTATATACGACATAAACTCCAACACCAAATGATATAATTACATCGGTGTTATAATTCATTGAGGATTCTTTTTATTCATCATCCATACAATTTACACATTTTCCCTCAGACATTTTTGTCAAAGGACTAAGATCAGTAAAAACTCTATTGGATTGGAAAAAGAAAGCATGCCTATTTGGAGAAACGTTAGATTTCAAAACTTTTTAAAAATATAAATTGCAGTCGTAGCAATATTTCCAAATCATCATGCCAATATATACATGATATGGTATAAGGATAATAAACATAATAATAAGATGAAGATTATATCACCGACTCCTTTGCTACAGCTTTGACACCTTGCTGCGTTATCCTATCCTCGACAATATATCCTCTCCTAAGTGATGTATCCTCTTCTTCTTGTTATTGCTTCATGTTCTTGATATTGTATCCTCAACCAATCTGATCTACCACTTGTTTTTCTTGGACAACTTGGTTATTAAGATCCTTTGTTGGGAAAGGAGAAGAAAACTTTTGAGGAGAATTTCCTTAAAAGAAAGAAGACCAAGAATGAGTCACTCTCATGCAATTTTTGATTTTTTTCGTGCAAGATAGGGGAGAGTGATAAAAATGTAAGAACCCGTTCTTACTCTATCACACTTTCGGTTAATAACAAAGGAAAGAAGAGTTTTCCATCCAATGCATCATTTCTTCATTTAATCAATCATAAAGAAGTCTTTAAATGAGACTCTTCTCATTTGTCTTTAAGATGACTATATGAAAAGTCTATTAAACTAAATCAGACCTTCAATTTTGTGTTTGATGATGTAGGAAGATGGTCCATCCAATGTAAATGTTTCTTCTTTAATCCAATAAATGCTAATAGGTTACATTCTATCATTAAAAGATAACCATTAAACCATTTAATGGTAAATTTCTTAGCTCTTTTTAATGATGATAAATCATAATATTGACCATATTTATTTAGCAATTTAATGTTAAATGTGCAGTTTCACATTCAGACCTAATGCAAAATGAAATTGCACTTTACTTTCTTAAAAATTTTGTTTTAATTTAATTAATCAAATTAAACCAAGGTCTAGCCCATTTCTAAATGTACATTTGAGCTTCTAATTAACCATTAATTAGTGCAAGTCCAACATTCATTATGGGCTTCTAAATCCTCCATTTATATTTCTTACTTAGCTTGATAATCTTCTTTGAAGCTAAGTGGGAATTTTATTGGACTTTGATAATTCAAGCTCCAATAAGCCTAGAATTAATTTAATCTCATTAGAATTAATTCTAGCTTATTA
>JAOQMP010000008.1:35458467-35475588 GCA_027563575.1 Erythroxylum pedicellare
AACGGGTTGGTCCTAACAAGAAGCGTTGGTTTGTTAGGCAAACCCAAGGTTATCGTGGATAGAGGTGAAGTTGGGTAGCATATATGGGATGTATATGTATGAAGAGTTGATAACCCAATGAGTGTGCTAAATCATCAGTTGATGGCACAAGTCGATAGTTGCATAATTGAATGCAATTGGTATGAATGATACCTACCGATTGACCTAAGGTGGTTTATTGGGCAAACCCAAGGTCATTTTTAGTGATGTTGGATATAGACCCAATAGGAAAACTGTAAGATTTCTGATATTCGTTGTGAGGACTAAGGATTCGGATAAACTATTGGGACCCATAATGTATGTGATTAAAGTCCTTATCGATATGCATTTATGTACATTCTAACACTCTTTCTCATTCTTCTAGGTTATTGAATCACCACGATGTCTTCATCCAGTGTGAACTTATGCTCTCTACTAGACTCTAACAACCTTATAGGACCAAATTTCTTAAATTAGCTACAAAATTTGAGAATTTTTCTCAAATCTGAGAAACTAGGGTATGTCCTATATAAGCCACTTCCCGATTCGCCTGCTGCCGATTCCTCTGATGAGATTCAGAAAGCTTACAAGAAGCCACTGGATGATAGTGAGCCAACTAGATGTATTATGCTAGCCTCCATGTCACCAGAATTGCAAAAACAGCATGAGGTTATAGATGCTTATACCATAGTCTACCATCTAAGGGAACTGTTTGATGAACAAGCTCAGTTTAAAAGGTTCAAGACCTTGAGGTTGCTCTTCTGCTCTAAGATGGCTAAGGGATCATCTCTAGTGCAACATACGCTGAAGATGAATGGATATATTGAGAGGTTATCCAGTTTGGGTTTAATAATGGATAATGAATTAAGTATAGACTTAATTCTGATTGGTTTAATTGATAGTTATTCATAGTTTGTGCTTAACTATTAGATGAACCAAATATCCACCTCGATACCTAAGCTAATTAATCTACTCAAAATAGCTGAGCAAACTGTTAAGAAGGACAGTAAGGCTATGATGCTAGTGGACTCTTCTTCTAGTCGTAAGAGAAACCAAATGAAGAAGAAGAAGTCCAAGAAGCTAGTAGGAGGTGTAGCCAAGAAGAAGACAAAGAAGAATACTCCAAATGAAATATGCTTCCATTGTAACAAAGAATGGAATTGGAAGAGGAATTGTAAAGCCTACCTGGAGTCACTAAAGCAGAAGACGGCATTAGATGCTCCACTGTCTACTTCAGGTTTTTTATTTGTCACTAAGGTTAATATAATTTATGATCATAATATTTGGGAATTAGATACTAGATATGGCTCACACATATGTGTTGATATGCAGGGCCTCAAGGATTGTAAACCCCTCAAGAAGGGAGAGATGGACCTACGTGTGGGAAATGGAGCAAGGGTTGCTGCATTAGCCATAGGAACCTATGTTTTGTATCTTCCTAGTGGGTTAGAGTTAATTTTGGATAATTTCTATTATGTACCTATTGTGACAAAGAACATTGTATCTGTTTCATGTCTTAATCAAACATATTTCATTAAACATTTTCAAGAAATGTTTAATTAAGTTGAATGAAATGTTGTATGGTACTACTACAATGTGTAATGGTATTTATATATTAGATATATATAGTCCAATTTTAAATATCAATGATAATAAAAGACAAAAATGGGATATCTGAAAATCATCTTACTTATAGCACAGTTGACTTGGCCATATAAGTGAGAGACACATGTCTAAGCTATACAAGAGTGGTAGCTTAGGGGTCATTTGATTATGAATCATATGACATATGTTAACCTTACTTGTTAGGCAAGATGACTAAATTACCTTTTATAGGAAAGGGTGAACGAGCGAATAGGTTATTAGACCTAATGCATTCTGATGCATATGGTCCAATGTCCGTTCATGCTAAAGGTGGGTTTATGTACTTCATTACTTTGTCAATGGTTATTCATGATATGGGTATGTGTATCTAATGAGATATAAGTCTGAAGCATTTGAAATGTTCAAACAATTTAGACATAAAGTAGAAAAATAGCTCAGCAAAAGTATTAAGACACTTCAATCAGATCGAGGTAGTGAATACTTAAATGAGGAGTTTCTAAGTTATCTTAAGGATAACGAGATTGTATCTTAGTGGAGTCCATATAATGGTGTGGTTGAAAAGAGAAACCAAACCTTATTGGACATGGTAAGGTCAATGATAGGTTTAGTGGATCTACCGAAATCCTTTTGGAGTTATACACTCGAGACTGCTATTTATGTGATAAACAGAGTCCCTTCAAAAATCATTAATGGTACTCCATATAAGATATAGACGAATAAAAAACCCCATCTTTCTCGTATGAAAGTTTGGGGTTGCCTAGCTTACGTGAAGAGGATTCAATCAGACAAACTTGAAGCGAAATCTAATAAATGTCTATTGTAGGGTATCCTAAGGAAACAATTAGATATCAATTCTACAATGTTTTAGAGCAAAAGTTGTTTGTCTTAAAGCATGTTGTCTTTTTAGAGAAAGAGTTTCTTCTAAGAGAATAAAGTCGAAGTAAAGTTGAACTTATTGAAGTTCATGATGCTCAAATAGACATAAATCAACTGCTTGAACCCGAGATTACAGTTTATAGAGATGAGAACATAGTTAAACCTTCTAACACACAAAATGTGCATAAGTTAAATAGGATATGTAATGTTCAAGAGAGATATGGATTTCTTGTAAGTGAGCATAATGACGTATTGCTCATAGAGGACGATAAGCTTATAACCTATGATAAGGCTCTGAAGGGTTCAAAATCTGAGAAATAACTTCAAGCGATGAATTTCGAAATGGATTTCATGTTTGAAGACCAATTATGGACTTTGGTTGACCTACTCGAAAGGCTAAAACCTATAGGGTGCAAGTGGATTTTCAAGAAGAAAATCAACATGGATGGTAATTTGATTACTTATAAAGCAAGGCTGGTCACTAAAGATTATCGCCAAAGACAAGGAGTTGGCTATAATGAGACATTTAGCCCCGTAGCCATGCTTAAATCCATTAGAATATTCCTAGCCATTACTACTCATTATGATTATAAGATATGGAAAACGGATATGAAGACGACTTTCCTAACTGGAAACCTAGTTGAGGATGTGTCTATGATACAACCCGAGGGCTTCATATCCAAAGATGGCTGGTATGCAAGCTTTAGAAATCCATTTATGGATTGAAGCAAGCATCTAAGAGTTAGAACATCCGATTTGATGCAGTTCCTTACAAAATCCCAATGAACCTTGTATGGACAAGAAGGTTAGTAAGAATGCTATCATATTGATTGTGTTATATGTGGATGACATATTACTAATAGGAAATAACGTATCAAGTTTGTAATTTGTCAAATTTTAGTTGTCCCGGAATTTCTCCATGAAAGACCTTGGAGAAGCAACTTATATATGGGGAATAAAGATCTATAGAGATAGATCAAAGAGGTTGCTAGGTCTTTCACAGTCTACATGCATAGATAAAGCATTAAACAGGTTTTACATGGAGCAGTCTAAAAGAGTGTATCTTCCTATGACTCATGGGATAAAACTCTCAAAGTCTATATGTCCCAAGATGCAAGATGAGAGAACTTACATGAGTTTGATCCCTTATTCTTCGAAAATAGGATCAATCATGTATGTTGTGTTATATACAATACCTAATATATCATATTCTCTAAGTGTTACGAGCAGATGTCAATCGGATCCTGTGAGTGTCACTGGGTGGCTATCAAGAATATCCTAAAGTACTTAAGAAGGACTAAAGATGTATTCTTGGTATATGGAGATAGAGATCTCGTAGTGAGCAGGCATGCAAATGCTAGTTTTTAATCTGACCAGGATGACTCCAAATCCCAATCAGGTTACGTTTTCACATTAAATAGTGGAGTAGTTAGTTGGAAGAGCTCCTAATAAGAGATGATTGTAGATTCAACAATCAAGTTAGAGTACGTTGCAACTGTGGAAGCAATAAAAGAAGATGTTTGCATCAAGAAGTTTGTTTTGGAACTTAGAGCAGTTTCGAGAATTATAGACCCAATACTATTGTATTGTGACAACAATCGAGCTATTGCTCAATCTAAGGAACCAAGGTCTCATCAAAGGTCCAAGCACGTACTCAGGATATATCACCCAATTAGGAAGATCATTGATAAAGGAGATGTGAAGATAGAGAGACTGTCAACAGATCAGAACATTGCTGATCCTTTAACTAAGCCACTTCTTCAAATGAGATTTGATTCTAATGAACTTGCCTATGGTATCAGATACAAAAGTGATTGGCTTTAGTACAAGTGGGAGATTGTTAGAGTAATGCTCTAAAAGTAATCACCTTTAACACCTTTGTACAAACTTTATTTTGATTAATAAAGCGAAAGGTGATCTTCATTAATTTGACATTCATTTATTTATAAATTGATGATGATCTTAAATTGAATTAATGAAGTCCCTGATACAAAACATAATATGAGGGAAAGCATGGTGAGATCATGATAATGAGATTCTTATCATGTGCAATTATATTAGTATCTAAATTATCCCTAGTCATAGGGTTAATGAGATAGGACATTGTTAATGCGGATAGACTAGCACTTTTTATGCTCCTTGATTTGATCAAGCAGTGGATATCATAAGCTATAAGCATGAGATATTTAGAGTCAACATATGGATGCTTACTAAGAGTAGTAAGTACATTAGATGACCTACTATGAGATTATCATATGGATGATCTATTAAATGTCAGTGATTAATCTCATCATATTAATGGTGCAAATATCCTTAGACTTGAGGTACTCAAAGATATCTTGGAAACTAATTATGTGCTTTGACACCGTTCCTTGTTGCCTTAGGACGAGGTTGCTCATAGAGTGGTGATTGGGTACAACTATTAGTATTTGAAGGTAATTGGATAGTCGATAAAGGATTCTCTACTCCTGATAGAAGGAGATGATTGGCCTCTTATTGGGGTCATTACTCGGGAGTCTCTGGCCAGAGCAATTATGTGTCATAAAGAGATTCTTTAATGACACATAAAGTAATGAGATCCTAAGGAAAAGAACAAACATCACTTATACTAGATATGACATAGTCAGCCTATTGGCAGTTGACATTTAGCCCGTACTCCGAACCAAGTGGATTATAGGATGATGAAGGGATGAACTGCATGGTAATTATCTATGGAAAGGTTTGTAAGTCAGGTAATTAACTATCGAAGAGTTCATGTGTTGACTCACTTATTTTTCACTAAATTTTCATCATGGAACTCTTCATGATTTGCTTGGATTAAGAGTTAATTCAAGTGCCTAAAATAACCAAAAACCTAAGGGTCACATACATAAAGAATCAGATGAACTACAAAGTGTCCATGACTGTCATTTTAAACAGGTCATGACTCACTTTATGACAGGTGGTGCACAAGTGTGTTCTTCACTTATGAATTCCCGAAATTAAACTAAAACGCACATAGTTGAGAGGAAAAGGTTCGGAATTTTGGAGGTTAAGAGTAGTGATCTTGAGGTTTGTTCATGCAATTTTATGCAATTGTTGCATGGGATTAATTGCATGTAACTTGTTTATGACCTAACTCTTAATTGAGCATCTACTTGAATTCATCTTGTTTAGTGCTCTAACCACCCTTACACACTAATTTTTCTTCATCTTTGTTTATTATTCATTGGCTGTTAGTTTTTAGTGTTTGTTATAACCCAAATAAGTAGAAGATTAAAGAAAGGAGGAGCATTTACAAGGTACATATGTTGTAATTTCAAGTTTTTACATTCTACTTATATATGCATACGAATTTTGTATTTTTTGGGAATGTCGTGGTGTTGAAATTTAGATTCCAACGCTTCCGCTGCATAGCCATACATGAGATACACGGACCTATGTCTCCCCAACATACATGGTCCTCGAGTGAAATATGCCCTTGTAAGTCAGCTACACGGTTATGTAAGTCTTCACTTAGGTGTGTAGGTCTTAGGACTGCTTGAATAACATTTTTGAGTTTGTATATGTTTCTAGTAAGTTATACATGGCCATGTAAGTCATAGTAACTCCATTTTTTTTCATTCTTTGTCCTGTCTACAACCTAATTCATCTCCTTCATACTCTATGTTGTGGTTCTTGTTCCTCAAACTTGTAAATAAAGAAAAATATAAACCAAAATAAGTATTTTAAGTGTAATATAACATTAATCACTAAGCAATGAGGAATACATATATCAACAATCAAGAACTTATCAAGTTGCCCCACACTTAGTTTTTGACCATCTATAATTAAAAACCAAAATTAAAACCAAAATTAAAACCAAAATCAAAATCAAATCACTTGCTCTTTAATTATATTTCTTGAGAATATAAATTCTTAAGAAAGGAGGAATAAATTTTGAAACCATGGTAAAAATTGAACATTCAATATTTTTACTCATTTATAATTAAGAACCATTTCCTCCTAAAAACTAAGTAGTCTAGGGGTAGTCTTTGACAAGTTATGCTTAAAAGTAAGATCAATCTATTGGCACATTCAAACACCTTATATGACGAAGACATTTTACGACTTTGCATATCATTTTAGTTCTCTATCACTAAAGATTCACATGCATAATTATGAATCGAATAACTTTGTAAGGTTATAATGGGGCCAAAGGTTAAGGTGAGAAGTATTTGGATCATGTAGTTCGAAATTCATTGGAGTATCGAGTGAAAAAATTAACATCCACTCCAAACTAGATACCATTAGTTGTGATGAATGCAAAATCTTTGCTTTATAGCTTAGATTCAATCCTCACACCATAAATCATATGAGGCATAAAAAATTAGAAGAAATAACTCATAAAAATGATGAAAAACACACTATAACTATAAAGAATAACCCTTCACAACAACTATTAGGGTTATGTAAATATAATTCATTGGAAAGCAAGTGTATTTACATATAACTTAATCTTGTTCTGGTTATTTTAATGAAAATATTATTATTGATAAAACAAAAGAGTTTGGTTTTATTTGTATGAGCATAATATAACTAGTCATAAGGTACCAAGATTATTTTGTAAGTAATATACATATACATGGAGATGTATGGGAAACATGTATATTATTAGAATCTAAATTAGTTTATTCATAGTTGAATAATCAAGTTGGTCTTTTGATTATGGTTTAGACTGTAGTGTTGTGATTTATCTCCATGTAAGTAAGGGAGTTTACTTCAAAGGAATGATGAGTTTCATATCATGATTGTAGTTGACTATCAATATATTAAATGAATCTAGAATCACGTATGTTTTTAAAGAATAAAGTAGGAAGTTTGTTTAATCTTAAAACATACACTTTAGCATTCTGTTATTACAAACCACAATCTTGAGGAGTGGTGAACTCATGTGTGTTTCATTATAATTCTTGATATGATCGGAATGGATTTTTATAGAGTATCAATCTAGAGTTTGCATGTTGGAATTATTAATTGAAAAATGTATGAAGGAATATTCACTCAAATAAAGAGTTTATAGTGATATCATCACTTCTAGATGTTTTACAGAGATTGGTGATTAAACTAGCACTAATAGTTTGATGGACTAGCTACCCATCAAGTCTTAACACTAAGGTGAATCTTGTGTGTTAATCACCATATAATGTGAAGCGAGAGATCTAGAAGGAAAAACCAAAATAAAGGCACAATAGTAATTTTACCCTTTATTGTGCAGATCACTATAATATGTTTCATAATAAGGTTTACAGTTGGACATCTAATTTGAAACATGTGATCTCATAATATTTAGTAATTCAAGAGTTTAGCTAATTGTATTTAGTGGAATGAAATTTGGTTAATAAGTTGGAATTAATTCTAATGAGATTAAATTAATTTTGGGCTTATTAGAGCTTGAATTATATAAGTCTAATTAGATTCCCCACTTGGCTTCTAAGAAAGGTTATCAAGCAAAGTACGAAAAATAAATAGAGGTTACTGGAAAGAAAATAATAAAAGAAGAAAGGACCAAATTAGATTCAGAATAATAATACCGGAACAATTTAATTAAGTGTTAATTAAATTGGATTTTAAGCCTATGATTAAATGTTGGGCTTACACTAATTAATTGTTAAGTAGAAGCCCAAAATGGACATTTAATATTGGGCTAGATTTTGGTTTGATTTGATTAATTAGATTAATTAAATTGAAACAATATTTGTAAAGACAAACGAATGGCAAAACCGAAATCTACAATGATGTAGATTTCGGTTCTATATAACTAAATGGACAGTTGCACATTTAACATTGAATTGCTAAATATAAGGTGGGTTTTTTTATCATGCTTCATCATCATTAAATGGTTTAATGATGTCCTCATTAAATGGTTTAATGGTCTTATCATTAAATAGTTTAATGGTTGTCATTTAATGTTGGCATTTAGAAAAACATATAAACCTTTTAGCATTCATTTGATTAAAGAAGAAAGTAGTGCATTTGTTGCTCTCTCTCTGTCCCTTCTTTCATCATTTAACTGAAAATGAGAGTGACTTATTTTTGTTTTTTGCCTTTTCTTCTAACCATATTAAACAAATGAGAATGTCTCATTTATTAGCCTCTTTTTCACAATTTGATTAAAAGAATGAAGTGGTGCATTGGTTCCTCTCCCTCCCCCCTCCTTTCTTTCATGATCTAGCCAAAATTAGGAATGAGAGGTTCTCATTTTGGTTCTTTCAACTACTTGATAATAAAATGATAACCTCTGCAATATTTCTTCTCCTTTCCCACCAAAAAATCTTGTTAACCAAGTTGTCCAAGGAGAACAAGTGGTAGATTGAATTGGTTAAGGATATAATAGCGACGAGAGGATACAATAGCGAGGAGTCAAAGCTATAGCAAAGGAGTTGGTAAAATTTCGATCATGTTCTTATATTATTTATTTTTCTAATACTGCATCATGTATCGATTAAAACATGTTGATTTGGTTATCATGCTTCCCCTGCATTTTGATTTTGGAAAAAGTTTTCGAAATCTGTCGTTCATCCAAATCTAGTACGGTATTACTTTTCGATCTAACAACAACTTCTCCCTTATTTGCATCAAAATCAATTCACCATTCAATACAACTTTATGAGGAAATACTAATGTGAATTACTTTTCAAAACAGATGTTTTACTCTTTGAAAACCACTTTACTTTTATTCTCTTTTTCTTTTCTTTTCTCTCTTTTTTTGAATAAAGAAAAAATTGAAAGAAATTGCATCAACAATGGAATTCATTGATATAAGATCAAAATCATATTATATTAAGTATAACCGATCAATATATATAAACACGTACACTTATTCTCTTGTGCATCCCCAACCATCAACAATCATAAATTCTTCATTAGCTTTAAGGCCTAGGTAAGACATTTGTTAGGATCAAGGTTTGTAATGTTTTTAAAACAAAAAGAAAAGACTAATAAAGCTTGAGGGGCTTAACAACAGGTAAATCATATCATTAGATAGGCTATTTGGCTAATATAGATTACAAAACAAAGAATGCCTATACCATTTCCTTGATAATAAATGTGATAATATAGAAACCAACGAAAATTCAGGATGTATATGTCATGAAGGTTATATATGAACAAAAGACAATAAGACTGATATGGGCATGTCAGTCTAAAGGCTCAAATTTTCATTGACTTATCCCTACCCACTAGTCACTACTCTTTTAAAGGAAACATACGTTGACCAGATAAGAAAAGTAAGAATACATACCCAAGTTTCCTTAAAACTTTCTACCTGTTTCTAACATCTAATTATAACTATATAATTTTAGAAGCAATAGAAGTTTATTTGTTTTAACATGCAAAAGATCTTAAACACATATAAAAAACAAACTTAAAAATACATAATAAAGAAATTCTCCATGCCTACCTTTAAAACTTACATTTCCTATATTGTAACACTAAATGTATGAAATGGAGCATTTAGCAAAAGAACAAAAATTTTAAAAATGTAAAGCAAAAGGAAAAAATTCCTCTTAGGTTACCTCCCAAGTAGCACCTTTATTGATTATTGTTGGTTCATCTCTATGTTTTCCTCATCATATGATAAAATTTTGATCTCCAAGGATCATAACATTGGCATTCTCCTCTTAAAACTCTTCAAGATAATGTTTGAGTCGATGACCTGTAACGTTCAATACCTTCCCTATTTTCATATTCTTAATCTCTACTGCACCATAGGGAGAAAAATTAGCAACCAAAAAAGGATTGAACCAATAAGGACATAAATTACATGAAAAGTGTTTATTTATATTTAGAACAATAAAGAAACACCTTTTGACAAACAATAAAGCTTTTCCTTGTGATATAGAAAGCTTTAGTCTTCTTCTTAGTTGAAACTACTTATAGTTTATCTACAAACTTTCCCTTAGAAACTTCCTATGCTAAAGGGGTAATCACATTATTCAAAAAAATAGAATGGTCATCTTGGGAGTGCTTAATGACATTGATAATATTGAAATGAATAACTTACCCATCAAATTCTATTGTGAGGGTGCCATCACAAACATCTATCCTAGTTTAGGCTATATAAAGAAATAATCTCCGTAATAAGATAATTGAAGAATTAGGGGAAATGTCATCATCCATATACACCATATAAAAATTTACAAGAAATAGAAGTTTATTTACAGATTTACATGCACAAGTACATCCTCGTTCACCCCATTTGGGTAAGCATTTTTGTGATAAACTAGCTGTATGATAACACTAGTATTTTTCAAATGGCCTAAAGTTAAAGAAGCATAAATGGAATGAGGCATAAAGTTAATTGATTTTCGTAAATCTAACATAGCTTGTTTAATAGTAGTGTTACCAATTTTCCAAGGAATTTTGAATATGCCTAGATCCTTACACCAACCGCACAAACATTTTTACTTATCTTGGTCGTTTCATTACATTTCAATTATTGCTTGTTGGTGAAATTTTTCTTAAGGAATTTCTCTTACATTAGCACCTAATTAATCGCACCTAGTAATGGAATGTTCAGTTTAACCTTCTACAAGATCTTCCATATCTCCTTATGTTTGCTTTCCTTGTTTGATTTTGTTAACCTGTTAGAGATAGGTGGAGAGATAGTCTTAATAAAAATTAGGTATTCAACATTTTCCATTAAGCTAGATGAGGAATCCCTTTCTTCTTTAAGCTCCTTCTCAATTTCTTCTTTATTAGCCATCCTTTGTGTGGTTTGCTTTGGGTCCTCAAGCTTCCTACCACTCCTCAAAGTGATTAAAATAACATGCTTTAGATTTATCTCAGATTGCAACAGAAAATTTCTACCTCTTTAGGTTTTAAAATGGTTGATATCAATAGTCATTTAACTGAATTGGTTCTCCAAATTCTAAATGTTAAAATTCATCTCCAGATATTAAGATCTCATCTCTTGCTAAAACTGTTTTACATCATGTTAGAATTGCAAAGTGTTAGTTGTAAGAGACTTAACAATATCTTCCAATGATGTATTTTAAGGTAAAGGATGAAGCTTGTGGTCTATAATGAAATTATTGTGCACCCTGAGGCCCATTGGGGAAGTAGTTCCACTGCCTATTCCCTCCATATTTTAGGATTGGGTGATCCCTATAATTTTGATTATGGGTCTTGGAATATGGATTGTATAGTTAGTCAAAAATTTCTCTTGTAGCATTAACATATTCCTTATTTCCCTCTTATAGTCTTAACCACCCATCTGTCAAATGGTTTATGTTTACACATATCTTATAAGCTTGCACCTATGCCTGGCCTATAACAATATGTCTACTAAAGGACGTTAATTCATTTAAACAATGTTTTATGAAAGAATTGTTTACCTCATTTATTTTTGCTATCATACGCTATATTAACATCCTTGTCTCCACAAAAGTTTTCTCACCCAGTGCTCCACCACGTACTGCATCTACTAAACTCCTATCCATAGGTAATTATCCTTTGTAGAATTATTGGATAAAGACCTGCTCTTTGATATTGTGATGGGTGTAGAAGAGGAGATCTTGTCACTGTCATTCACAAACACTAACAGTCATAAAAATCAAGAAATAATTATGAAAACCAATAATAAAAAATATATATATACAAAACCCCAATTAACATCAAACACAAAATCTAAATCACTTCACTCCTTGATAATGATTTCAAAACTTTTTATGCATATTGAATACATTAGAAAATAAAACCTAACTTTGAATAACTAAAATTATAGTAATGGTGAGAAAGGATTATATCCACTAAGAGTGTGTGAATACCTTTTATAATGAATAAATCTGTGTTTAGGATTGGGAAGGGGGTTATGTTAAATTCATTTAGAAAAATAAAGTAAAACTAAACTATTGAAGACAAATCAAATGAAAATTACAAAATTTCTAGGATTAATCAATGGGTTTTGAATCTGATTCACAGTTTAATCTCATCTTTCACATAAATGTTCATAATCAATCATAATGTTGTTTTTACACCTCTCTTTGAAACTAGTAACCTTAGATTAACAACAAGCTCTATTAATCCCATTTTCCCTTAAGAAGTATTTAGTTAAAATAAGCTCTTTCATTTGGTATATCTATCAGTAACCTAGAATAAACTCTTTAAATTTAGTGTGACAACTGTATTACATAATAGGAAAACATGTTAATCTAAGCAACAACATATAAGGTTAGGTCATTAACCTATGCTATTTACCATAAGTGAATTAGATTTACAACAATTACATATTGCAATCTAGATCCTAAAAATGAATGCATACATGAAAAGTCTAATAGGGCTATCTAAATCATTTATACATAAACAAAAACATTAAACACATAATAACATAATTAATCCCAAAACAGTGTTAATAACAACATTGCTAGCTTAATCAATGCCTAAACATGTTCGTCAACCTTAATATTACCTTTGAATTGGAAAGATAAAGTGTCACTCTTCAAAGTTCCCAAAAGGGAAAGGAATCTGCCTCCTTTTGAGTCTTTAATCTCATTATACCCTTTTTAGCCTCTTAAATGCCCTTTTATAGTGTTGCATGGTTATACTCGATAAGTTACATGAGCATGTAAGTGACCATGTATAATAATTTGGAAGAAGTTGTAGAGTTACATGTCTCAAAGAGATAAACAATCTACTCACATAGTCGTGAAAATCACTTTCACGACCATATAAGTCTACACATAAGCTTATAAGTCTTAAGGTTTCTTGAAGCAATGTCTTCAAGTTTGTATACATTTCAATTGAGTTACACATAACTCTATCTGTCATATTCTTTGTCCTGTATTCACCCTAACTCGTCTCCTTCTTGCTCCATGATGGTAAATAAGATTTACCATTGATACAATGACTCTAAAGATGCGTATTTAGCTCATTTTAGTTATTATTCCTCCAACTTGTACCTAAAGCAAAATATAAATCAAAATAAATATCTTAAGTGCAGCATAACATTAATCACTAAGCATTATGGAATAAACATATCAACAATCAAGAACTTATCATTAGTACTCCATACAACCTCACTTTATCTCTTACATGTAACTCTACTAACTTTTCAAATTAAAGATCTCCCTAATAGGTATTAAGTGAGTCAATTTAATCAATCTATACACAATCATCCATAAGGCATCATTCCCACCTTAAGTTTATGGTAACCCATATGTGAAGTCTATCATCACCTTCTACTACTTCCATTTATGAATAGGAAAAGCATAAAGGATGTTTTCACTTCATTCACTTCATTATATGGAGTGCACCATCGTGTTGCTACACCTTATCATTCATAGACTAGTGGCTTAATAGATGTTTCCAACTGGGAGTTGAAACAAATTTTGGAAAAGATGGTGAACAGCTCCAAGAAGGATTGACCAATAAAGCTAAATTACCCCTTATGGGCTTATAGGACTACTTTCAAGGCACCTATTACAGAAACTCCTTATAGGCTTGTATACAAAAAAGGTTGTCATTTATTGATCAAACTAGAACATCGGGCGTACTAGGCGATAAAAGCATTAAATTTTGATTGGAAGCAAACAGGCAACAAATGACTTTTGCAACTGGGCAAACTTGAAGAGTTTCGTTACAATGCATACTAAAACGTCAAACTCTATATGGAAAAGGTAAAAAAAATGGCATGATTCTCATCTCAAGCAAAATGAAATTAAGGTAGGAGACGTAGTGCTCCTATATAATTCAAGGTTTAGCTATTTCTAAGGAAGCTAAAATCTCGATGTAGTGGACCTTTTACAGTCATTCTTGTTTTCAATCATAGAGCCCTCAAATTAAAAATTGCTTACAAGGAAAATTTTAAGGTCAACAGTTATTGTTGCAAACTATAACTCAAAGGAATGATTCCTAAGGACAAGAAAGTGATTTCCTTCTATTGAACCAATTAAAAATGCCTCCAATAATGTAAGGTCAATCTAATGACCATAAATTAGCACATTGAGTAGTTTGATTGAAATTGTTATGTTTAGTTAGAGTAGTTTTGAATTTTAAATAAATATTTAATAATTTGACTTAATCTGAGATCACTAATTCTCTCGTTCTAAATTCCAAGATAAGATAACAATCTTGGGTGTCCGGCGGATTTTTTCGCTATCCCTTACCATCATCACGTCTATCCTTGTAAAGTTTTATTTCTGACCCTTTTTTAAAATTTAGTCTTTATTTTATTTTATGTTACTTGCTTCTGTATGTGCTATTTGTCTCCTTCTCAAGTTGAGGAAAATGAGTTGTTCAAATGTAGGGAGGGTTGTGTGTTTTTCTTTGATCGTTAATTTTGCATATTGATATGTTAGTGTGTTTAGGTTACATATTGTGAAATGTGTGAATGTATCGATGGCTTAGATGGAATGAAAATGATTTAATTTTAAACATGATCTATTAGGTTGTGAAGAGCCATTAGCTCACAAAAATTAGTGATCTGGGTTCTTTGGCTAAAATATGCAAGATAATTAGGATTTAATGTTAGCTTATCACCCTATAAGTTGTCACATTCATTCATAATTTTAGGTTTTTTGACTAAGTAGCTTAGCTAGTATTTTTTCATGAAAACGAGTAGCTAAAGAAACAAGGTAGGCATTAAAAAATAATAAAAATGTATGATTTTAATTTGTAAATAAATAACTATCCCACTGGCCTTCAGGTTATGAATAGAGCTAGCATCCAGTTAAGAACGTGATGTAGCTGAGTAACTGGATCGACATGCATCATAAATGTATGTCTTCACGTCAAAAGGCTATAATGACATTCCAATCAAGTAACTTAATAAAAACATGACTTAGTCGAGTAATCATATTGACATTCATCACTAATGTTTGCCTTTATATAAAAAGACCAGGTCTATATCTACAAAAGTAACTCAAAAAGATTTTCAAATAAAAACCTACCAAACTTGTAAATAGCTCAACTTTTCATTAAAACTTACTTAGGATAGTTACAAAGTTTGAATGACCAAATAATTATTAATGTGCATGTACAATTGAAAAGGGTGAATAAACTTGACATTTGGGTCTTGATTAATATGTATATTTAGTCCAGAACTCCTAAACGCAAATTTTGCATAATAATGATTTGGAATAACTTGAATGATTGTGTTTATAATTAAATTTATTTCATAAACTTGAAGCCATTGTCTCATTATTATATTGTGTGCTTTGTGAGTTTGTGTTGGTTGTTGTTTTCTTTGCTTGAGGACAAGCAAACGTTTAAGTGTAAATTACATCATATTTTAGGGCATAGTTTGATATATGTTTAGCTATTAATTCGATCATTTGGTATGAGTTTAGTTTAAAATTGTGTTAGTTAGTGATTTATTTTTGTTTTAAGTGTTTTATGGGTTAATACAAGTCTTTGAGCTTAAATATTATGTTTTTGAGGTACCTTTATGTGTTTGCTAGTGTTTCAGGGTCAATATCGAAAAGCAGAGGAGTTTTAGAGGGAACCTGAGCCATAGTATAAGCCCACCATCATGGCAAGTAGGCCATAATTATGACAAAAGCTCCACGTCAGGCCCACGATTGTGGCCTGCATGCCACAATCATGACAGAAGCTCAGGGAATGGCCCATGATCATGGCCTACATGTGACAATCGTGACAAAAGGCTCAGATGTGAGCCACGATCATGACCTATATCGGTACAACATCCCACTACCATAGAGTATATATACCCAAACATCCAAAGGACATTTTAGTACATGTCCTATCATAATGGTATGTTAGAGTGAAAACATATCCAAACTTACACATGGCATCATCTAACATAATTAAAATCACCAATTTTTAAAACATTCCTTACATTCATTAACAAAAATTTACTCTGTATTTTACAATCCTTATACTAGTTTTAGACAAAAACTGCAAATTACAAATTATAACTCTTCTGATGTCGAAAGACAGACCTCTAAGCCATAACTAGTCCAAAATGTTCCTCTAATCTAGATTAAGAAACTAGGTCTCCTGTCTCATACTTAAAAATCCAAGTTGCAATTTTTAATGAATTTTCCAAAATAAATGAGCGAAACATCATTGATGATTTCACCCAGGTCATCTACGCAAATCACATATTTCACAAATAATCATTCAGAACATGTATATTCCAAATACTCACACTAACATGGCATATCATTTAATCATTGTGAATCAGAACAGTTATTTACAAATACAATTGCATATGAGACTCTAGATTCATTCTTATCATTGTGACCGAGTGCCTTTCACACACATATACAGATACTAGCCCATTGGGCTTAGTTAGAACAAAAATCACGGAGTAAAGCTCTACATGTAGAACAGAAAATCACGAAGCAAAGCTCTACGTGTAAGCACTTATATACTGGCTACTCCGGTCACAATGCCTTTATCTGAGTATGTACTTTATAAAATGCATCAAATACAAAATATGCCATGCATAACAATCACATATATTGTACAATCAGAATCTCATAATCATCGGACCTAAATCTGGCATTCACTTTTCATTAAGAACATAAATATCATTAAGAATTTCACAACAATCAGAACACTTCCTGTAACATCCCCTCACCAATAGGAAGGGTATATTGATAAATTGCTATGTTTAGGAGTGTTTAAATGTGTAGTGAC
>JAOQMP010000008.1:35507146-35524839 GCA_027563575.1 Erythroxylum pedicellare
ACAATAACAATTCAACTTAACCTTTTGAACTTGTACATATATCGCTATCATTCATCTCATCTTCTAATTATCCTTCATATTACATCTTACATATGTATATTCTCCATTGATTCAAACTTATAGATGTATAGTTATCAAAAATTTCTGATCTCAATTCCTCTAACACATTCTTATAGAGGATCATAACTCTTGTCATTCATCAAGCAGCCACTTAGGTTCCAATTTCATCTTCTTAAGATCATAGCAATTTATGTTTTCCTTACATTCTACCATATCATCATTCTCTTATTGCCATTTCCATCAGGTCAGACTCTTAATAATTTTTTTTTGCGTGTACCTCATACATATGCCTCTTACCTAAGGATCAATCGTTGCTGCATGCTAAAACACATCAAAACATATGTAACCTAACACATATTTCCAAAGATGCCCATGTAAGATCCTAATTCTGGTGCTCTGATACTACTTGTTGGATACCATTTTCGAAACCCAACTCTTGCTCAGATAACATAAATGTTGGGCACCATTTTTGGAACCCTACTCTTGTGAAATCATAATTACTGAACTTATTTCAATGAAGTTTCCTTAACCATCATTGATTCCTCTTCTTGCTCTGATACCACAACTGTGTTGGACTCTGATTCTGGAGCCCAACATTCCTTATCATAAGACGTGTGCTTTTGCTTGTTACCATGCAAGGTTATTCCCATTTAACCCTCATTGGTCATCCTTGGTTAATCCTCATTTCTAGTACCGTAGTGTCAGGCTCTATCTTTCAAATCTTTCTTATACTAAAACAAATATTCTAGGCTTAACTTCCATCCAAATATTGAGCATCTTAGAGGCTGGGTAAAAAAAAATCTATTCCTTTAGATCCTTTGATAGCTCTATACCTTTAGTTTATCTAGACACGTGGGTTATCTCATTTGGAGGTTGGATAACAAAGTTATGGCTGAAAGAATCAAATAGGGTTTTGACCTCAATCATATTGCACCTAACTCGGGATAAAAGGCATAACTTGCTCTAGGGTTTTCAGACCAAGGTCATTCTTAGAGTGTTCGAAAGAGGACTTCAAGATCTGCAACTTCTATGAAGGCCTTGGAGACAAATTTTATCATCTGAAGGCTCTAAAATGGAGCAAACGATAGCATCAAATGAATAGTGTACAGAAGGAGAGGTTTAGGTCACATGAGTAGAAAGCAGACGAAGCAAAAAGGACAGACAAAACAGAAAGTAAACAAAACAAGAAGCAGATAAAGTAAAAAGGACAAGCAAAATAAAAAGTAGACGAAATAAGAAGTAGACGAAGCAAAAAAGGCAGACGAAATAGAAAGCAGACGAAACAAGACGCAGACAAAACAAAAAGGGCTGACGAAACAAAAAGCAGGCAAAACAGAAAGCAGATGAAACAAGAAGTAGATGAAGAAAAAAGGGTAGATTAAACAGAAAGCAGACAAAACAAAGATAGACAAAACCCGAGTCAACTTAAGACGATGCAACTCTTAAAATGAAGCGGGATCAACTTAAAATGATACGGGGCCAATTTAAGACAAAGCAAAGCCTTATGACGATGCGTCTTTACTGATGATACAACTCCATAGACAATGACATCATTACAGACGATGTGACGTCATCACAAACGATATGTCTTTACAGACAATACATCCCTTAAGACAAATGACGTCATCACAGACAATATGACGTCATTATAGACGATACATCTCTTAAGACAAATGACTTCATCACAGATTATATGATGTCATTACAGACGATACGTCTTTACAAATGATACATTTCTTAAAACAAATGACATCATCACAGATGATATGACGTCATTACAGACGATACATCTCTATACTCCTAAGCATTTCCTTTTCTATAGACCATAATTCTCGATCCAGAGGTCTAAAAATATCACACTACATACTGTTGTAAAGATAAAAGAATGGCCTACAACTTTTTAGAAGACAATTTGACTTAATTCAGTCTAGATCAATCCATTTTTTCCCTTGAAGTTATAATACAAATTTTACCCTATGGAAGGCTTGTAATTTTTGCACTTCACAAACTTGGAATGTCCTGAGCTTAACCATTCAGTTACCAAATTGACTTCATTAAACTTTCAGATCTCAACTTATTCGTCTTTTCATATCCAACTACATCTGATCAATCATAATTCCTGTCTTGCCTTCCTATGAATCTCACTTAGGCATACATGTTTATATATATCCACAACTTATGATCAAACCATCTATTCAGGCTGACAATCATCTCAATATCCTCCATACACAATTCATATTTCCATAACAACAAAAGAATAAAGTTTTACAAACCTTTAATAGCATTCTAAGCCATATTACATCCTCATCTCAAAGTCTCAAATTACAACAATTCTTAAACAAATAAACTAGGAGTGCGACTATAACATTGTGCATTCCCAAAACTAACTCAAACTACAGATTAAGAAAATTTGGAGAATTTCCCTTAGGCTCTTGATCACTTGATCTCTTAGCTATGGCTTGAAGATGGGGTAAAAAGGGGGCTTAGCTTGGAAGCTTTTGGGTAACAGTTTATAACAAAAATATATAAGCAAAACTTTTGAAACCATTTTTCTTGTCTTGCAAAACTTTCATTGAGTTTAAAGAAAATGAGTTTCTTAGGCTTTCAGCCAAAATCCACAAGTCACAAAAAATGAATGCATCAAACTTGCTAACATAACATAAGCACATAAGCACATCAAAATGTCTTAGGTAGATCCAGAAATAGAACATACTACACAATCCCCATAAGGATCTTGTGTAGTCGTGAACTTACGGGAGTTTATGAAGGAGCTCCATGCCACTAGCGGGTAGGCAGGAGAAGCATTAACTTGGTCAAAGTGCACGTTACTGAACTTAAGGGACCACCGCAAACCCACATAATACATAATTCAGGGCTTGTAAACTTGTTGCCCAAAATGGCACTTCTTGAAAACTTGCTTGTCTTATACTTGAAATATTTCTTAAAAATCATTCTTGAAAACATGTATCCTTTTAGAAATTTCATATAACCAACGTATAACAATTTCACAAATCATTCAAAAGAAAAAATGCAACACTTATGATGTAATTGAAATTAGTAAACTTCTTTGATTTAAAGAAAATAATAGTAGCTTATTTACTCTATTATAAACATGTACCCACCTTGATTTCCATGATTAGAGACTTGCTCAAAATGCCTCTTCTCTTTGCAAACAACTTGAGGTATCGAAGATTCTTTCCTACTATATCTTTAACGTGTACTCCATCAGATGATCTAATTGAAATAGGTCTCTACCTTTTCTCTTTTTGCACCACCTAAAAATCTCTCTTAAAAGCTAAAAAAAATTAAAACCCTAGCTTGTTTTCTCTTCTTTCTCTCTTTCATTCTCTTTTGGTACTTCTCTTTCTCTTTTCTCTTTTCTCATCCATGAATTAGCTTCTTCTCTAAGATAACAAATCTTCTCCCCTTTTATACCCTTAACGATTACACAATGTCCATCTTGCACTTCCTTATATGTCTTATGTTCTTTATCCTTAGTTGTCTTGCCAAAAGCACCCTTGAACATCCATATAACCTTAACACTTTAGTTCAATCAACCCAATATCATATAATCTTTCCAATATCAACATAATAATTAACTCCACCACTTTCATAAAGATCTTATAATTGATATAAATCATCCTTATTTATCAAAAAAATTTTGGGGGCTAACATCTAACATCTTGTGGTATTAGAGATTCTAGGTTTAGGAGTATCCTTAGCATGAAATGGATAGTTTTAAATTACAAAATGAGCATGCGTTGTTTTAAATGAACAGCATGCATTGTTTTTGTATTGTTTCAAATAAATTGAAATTGTTTTACATAATCGTATTGATACACATGATTTGAAATTTTTTTGCATGAACTAAATTTTTTTAATGGTTTTAAATTGAAGGAGTGATTATGCCGCCTCGAAAGAGAAATCGAAGAGCTGCTCTCGCCAAGGAAGTACGGATGAATCTTATGTACTGCAAGATGTGGGGACACACTCTACTCATGATTCTGAGGCACTTAGTGTGCAACATGAAGTGCCACTACCTCCTCCTCCTATACCCCAAGTAAACCCTATGGCTCCATGTTTCTTTAAAGCCTTTGCTTAGGCTTTCAAGTATGCTATGGGCCAAATGCCACAAGTTCCAGTGCAAGCTCCAATGGAGAGGAGCGGATAGTATGATAAGCTTTATAAGTATGGGCTATAGACTTTAATGGGACTACGAATCCTAAAGCAGCTGAAGCATGGTTGAGAAGGATAGAGAGAGTCCTGTTTTAGATGAAGTGCATTGATGAGGAGAAACTGGCTTATGCGGTTAGCTTGTTATAAGGGGATGCACTCCATTGGTGAGAATCAGCGCCCCATAGTTAGGTTATATTATTGGTATTATCATGGAGAAACTTTCTGGAAGTTTTTAGGATGAATTACTTCTCGAAATTCTATGTCCAAAAGAAGACCAAAGAATTCCTAAATCTCACACAGAGGGACACGAGTGTGAGTGAATATGGGCTGATGTTCACCCAGCTTTCACAGTATACAGCATGCATAAGTTTGAGGGAGGACTTCATTTGTGCATTAAGGAGAAAGTATTGATCCACAACTGTTGTGACTACCAACTATTGGTACATACTGCACTTTAAGCTGAGAAACTAGAGAACATAAAGTATGAAGTAAATAGGAAAAGGAAGAACCAAAAATAGTCTTCCAATAAGGGAATGATTGCCCCAATTCCTTAGAGGAGTATGAGGAATTTCCACATATAGAGTGAAGTGGGAATTAGTGGCTTTGCTAAGAACAAGCAAGCAAAGGAAGCTTTAGTGCAAGCCTCAATTGTAGGAGGCAATAGAAGGATGGAGAGGAGTAGGTACATGAAACCCTAATATGAACATTATAGGAAGTTTCATAGAGGAAAGTGCTTCAAGTTACTTTGAGTTTTTTTTTTTTTGATGTGGAGAGAAGGGACACATGGTCATGGAATATCCCCAAGCACCAAAGCAAGATGGGTCACAGTTGCAAGCCCCAAAGAGAGCTAAAACTGTAGGAACCATGCCAACCATTAAGGTAGGAAGTTCTAGAACTGCAAGGAAGGTTATTCCTCAACGAAGGCTAAGGGGTCAAGCACAGGCAAGGGTGTTTGTCATGATCATATATGAAGTTGCAGCTGCAATAAAGTTGTTACGGGTATGGCTTAGTTATTTAATTCATAATTATATTTATTGATTGATTATGGCTTCACACATTCTTTTGTTTCTGCAAGCATGACATTATATGGTGTTAATTTGGTGCCATTGGATAGTCCATTGATTGTTAGTACTCCTTTAGGGAGGAAGGTGATAATAAGTCAAGCATATAGAGATTGTGAAGTCTTTATTAATAGTGCTAAACTAGTAGTTGACTTACTGCCTTTAGATTTAAAGGGCTTAGATGTTATACTTGGAATGGATACCATGGAGAAATATCATGCAAAGTTAGATTATAGCCTTAAGGAGGTAGAATTTGATCTTAGTAATGGTGAGAAGGTGATTTTTAGCAGAGACAGGAGAACACCATCACCAAGAATTATTTCAACTTTGCTAGCTGACAGGATGATGAGAAATAGGTGTGAAGCCTTCTTGGCACACGTTTTAGACACCGATGTGAATGAAGGAAAGTTAAAGGATTTTTCAATTTTGAGGGAATAGGAAAGTTAAAGGATTTTACAATTGTGAGGGAATTTCCGTACATGTTTCCAAAAGACTCACCTAGTTTTCCACTCCCGAGAGAAATGAAATTTGGCATTGATCTGATTATAAGCACTGCACCTATCTTCGTACCACCATATAGAATCGCTCTAGCTGAGCTGAAGGAGCTTAACGAATAGTTGGAAGAACTATTAAAGAAGGGGTATATAAGGCCAAGTTTATTGCCATGGGGAGTGCCGGTTCTGTTTGTTAAAAATAAGGATGGAATATGGCACATGTACGTTGACTATCGGAGACTCAACAAGGTGATCATTAAGAATAAGTATCCTTTACCAAGAATCAATTATCTGTTCGACTAGCTGTATGTAGCAAAGGTCTTCTCCAAAATTGATCTCAGGTCAGGCTATCATCAACTGAAAATTAGGGAATTTGATGTAAACAAGACAACCTTTAGGACAAGTTATAGGAATTATGAGTTCCTAGTCATGCCATTTAGATTAATCAATGCTCTAGTTTCATTTATGAATCTCATGAATAGGATCTTCAGGGAGTTTAGTATCTGGATCAATTTGTCATAGTATATATAGATGACATTCTAGTTTATTCCAAGAGTGAAAGGGAAAATAAGGAACATCTCAAGATAGTGCTGCAAACACTAAGGCAGAAGGAGCTTTATGTCTAATTCAACAAATGTGAATTTTGGCTTCATAAGGTGGTATTCCTTGGATAAGTAATTTCAAAGGATAGGGTATATATTGATCCAAGGAAAGTTGAAGCAGTGGTAAAGTGGCATGCATTAAAAACAGTGGCAGAAGTGAGAAGTTTTCTACATCTGGTAGGATATTATAGCAGGTTTATTGAAGTGTTCTCTATGATAGCAGCTCCAATTACCAAGTTATTAAGGAAAAGCTGGAAGTTTATCTAGAGTGATGAATGTTAAAAGAGCTTTAAGGAGCTTAAGCAAAGATTGATAAGTGCTCCAATTCTGACCTTGCCTGTGGGAGATAAGGGTTATACAGTTTATAGTGATGCTTTAAGAAAGGGTTTGGGTTATGTGTTGATGCAAGGAGACAAAGTGATAGCTTATGCCTCGTGGCAATTAAAGTCCTATGAATTGAACTACCTGACCCATGGTCTAGAATTAGCAGCAATAATTTTTACATTGAAAATTTGGAGACATTATCTATATGGAGTTCAGATGAGGATTTTTACAGATCATAAAAGTCTCAAGTACTTATTGAGCCAGAAGGAGTTGAATTTAAGATAAAGAAGGTGGTTAGAGTTACTTAAGGATTATGACTTGTTGATTGAATACCATCCAGGAAAGGCAAATTTAGTGGCTGATGCCTTGAGTAGGAAATCCTCCATAGCCCATGTTTAGACAATTTATTTGTCGTTGTTGAAAGAGATGGCTAAGCTTAGAATAAGCTTGAGACAGGAGGAACCTGATTGCATTATTTCTAATTTTAGAGTGAGACCAATACTCAAGGAGAAAGTTAAGGAGTTACAAGCATAAGATATAGATTTGAACAAGCTCTGAGAAGAAATTAAGAATGACAAAAAGTCTGAAGTGGTTGTGAGGGATGATGGACTTATAGTTGTAAGAAATAGACTTTATATTCCGAATGTTAAGGAAGTAAAAGATGAGATACGTGACGAGGCACACAATGCGCCTTATGCCATGCAACCAGGTAGTACCAGGATTTACAGAGATTTGAAAGAACATTTCTAGTGGAAAGGTATGAAGAAGGATGTAGCAGAATATACAAGCAAGTGTTTAATGTGTGAGCAAGTCAAGGCTGAACACCAGGCGCCTTCAGGCAAGCTAAGGCCATTGTCCATTACTGAGTGGAAGTAGCAAAGGATAACCATGGATTTTCTGACGGGTTTGCCCAAAACCAGTAGGAAACATAATGCTATATGGGTTATTATTGATCGTTTGACGAAGTTAGCCCATTTTCTGGAAATTAAACATACTAATTCTCTGCATATGCTAGCAAAGAAATATATTAATGAGATTGTGAGACTACATAGGATTCCAAACTCTATCATTTTTGACAGAGATCCTCGGTTTACTTTGAGATTTTAGGGAAGTACGCAAGAAGATCTAGGGACTAAGTTAAATTTTAGCACTACTTTTTATCCCCAAAGAGATGGCCAATCTGAGAGGACCATTCGAACCCTTGAAGGAATGCTCAGGGAATGTTTGACGGATTACAAAGGTGCTTAGGATAAGCATTTGTTATTGGTCGAATTTGCTTACAATAATTCGTACCATTCAAGCATTCAAATGGCTCCTTATGAAGCACTGTATAGAAGAAGATGTAGGACTCCTATATGCTAGGATGAAGAACGAGAAAAGAAATTAATAGGAACAAAGTTACTTCAGATGACAGTCAACAAGGTCAATCTAGTTAAGCAAAGGCTTAAAGCAATTCAAGATAGAATTAAAGGATATACTAATGCACACTGAAAGGAAATGGAGTATGAAGCTGGTGAGAACGCCTTTCTTAAGACATCTCCTTGGAAAGGAGTCATGAGGTTTGGCAAGAAGGGCAAGTTGAGCCCAAGATGTATGGGTCTTTACAAGATTGTTGAGAGGATTGGACCATTAGTCTATAGCTTGGCACTGCCACTAGAATTGTGACGGATACATGATGTTTTTCATATTTCCATATTGAGCAGGTATAGATCATATCCCTCTCACATCATTTAGGCCACTGAGGTTCAGTTGAGAGATGATCTAACTTATAAGGAGACGCTAGTGGAGATTTTGGACACTAAGTAAAAGGTCTTCATGAACAAGACAGTTCAACTAGTTAAAGTCCTAGGTAAAAACCATTATACGGAAGAGGCCACGTGGGAGCCCTTGGAGGCCATAAAGGAGAAAAATCCACACCTCTTTAATGACTCAGGTAAGAATTTTAAGGATGAAATTCTTTAATTGTTGGACCCCAAAATTTTTTCTTTTCTTTTCTTTTATTTATTTTATTTTCTTAGAATTTGGCCTAACTAGCAATTATAATTTAGAATAGAAATGTTATAATTAAGGAAAAGTATAAAGGCCAATTTTGGCATGTCACTTAAGCATAAAAGCCATAAGGCAATAAAGGAAGGACAAAGTGGACATTTTACACTCATTAAAGGTAGAATTGGAAGAGGAAAGTGTGTTCTTGCTTATAGGAAGAAGGAAAAACGTGAATGAGGGAGAGAAGAAGAGAAATAATAGAAAGAAGAGAGAAAGGAGAGAAAAGAAGGAAGAGCAATTAGGGTTTCATATTTTCTTAGCTTTTTTGTTCAAGAAGAGAAAAGGAAAGAGGAAGAGAAGAGCTTGCATTTGAGACAAGAATCTCTTTATTTGGTGAAGATTCAAGGTAAGTTTAATTTTAATCTTTTGGATTTTTGGAAGGGTTTTAGTTCATGAAGCTTAGGAAATGCATGGTTTTAAGTATTTTGGAACCAAATTTAGTGAATATGCTTTATGGGATTCTCAGTTTGTATTTCTATTGAATGGAATTTTTGCCAATGTTAAAGGGAATCAAGAAAAGTCAAAGGACCAAGAGGAGAGGCACTTTTGAGAAAGGAATTCAAGGTGGGTTACTTGCTTATAGTAGAGTTAATGAGCCATTAATGTTTTTTTCCAAATCAATAGAATTAAATGATTTCAACCACTTTATAAATGTTGCATTTATTGCTTCTTAAATGTTGCATTTGTTGCTTCTTAAATGATTGGAGAAATTTCCCCATGTTTGATACTTGAATTTTGTTTTTGATTTATGAAATGGTATTTGACATGTATCATGATTATGAAAAACATGTTTCTGAAATGTGCCTTTTTAGGTAATACGTTTACAAGCCATGAAATTCATATTTATATGGTTAGTGGTGGTCCATTCTATTATGTCACATGCACGTTGACCATGTTAAAGACTTCTCCCGCCTGCTCAGTAGTGGCATGGAGCTCCTTCACGGACTCCCTCATGTTTATGAACTATACAAAACCATTATGTGGGTTTGTAATAGTCCATTCTATTATTATTGGAGACTCGCAAGAACTCCCTTATGGACCTACCCAAACCATTTTGATTGCTTATGTGTTTATGATGTGTTGACAAGTTAGTGAATACATGATTTATGTTGTTTATGAATTGGTTGACAAGTTGAGAATTTGAGAAATATGTGATTTATGGATTCAATGCAAGTAACTATGCAATGAATATTTTTTCAATGGTTTTGCTTGTTTCTTGGTTATAAACTTGTTACCCATAAGCTTTTAACCTAACCCATATTCTTCCCCATCTCTAGTTATTGAGAAAGAGATCGAGTGATCGAGTTGAGAGTCAAGGCATCACTCCATATTTGCATATTTTTGTATTTTGAGTTAGTTTTTGGAAAATGTGAGACTTTAGTCGCATTTCAAGTTTTAGTTATTCGTATGTATTTTGTAATATGGATTGTGACACCAATGATGTATTATGGCTTGAAATGCCCATTAAATATTTGTAAACTTCTTTTCTTTTGATATTAATGACATATATTTGAGTTTACTCATGATTTTCCAAGTTTTCACATTGCATTTTCAAGCATTTCATAGGAGTAAAAATCTGTGTTCTAACTTTAGGTTAAAAACTCTATTAATCTAGGTTGATTTAGACAAAGTTTTCTATTTGGAAGTTGTAATTTATCCTCTTAGCATTCCAAAAATATAGAGTATGAAATTTTTGGAAATCGAAGTTAAGAGATATGTTCTTTATAAATTAGTGATACTGCATAGGATGTATACGGGACAACTATAGTAATTTGCAATTTTGGCCCTATTTATGGAAAAATCTCTCTTCAGGGTCTGCATCGAAGTTGTGGATCTAGAAGATCTCTTAGAAACCGTCCTAGAATAACCTTATTCTCACATATCTAGTGAAAGCTATGCCTATTGTCTCAAAATAGGTACAATTATAAATTGTGGACTTATCAATGCTTTTATATAATACATTTTGGCTTGAATGGAACTTGGAAATGTACTTAGTAGAGAAAACAAGAAAAAGAGTAATATGTTAGGGTGATGATTGAGGACTTAAACATAAGAATGGATTGTCGTATTCAAGTGATCAAATAGGGAATTTTTGGGATGGTATGAGAATGAAGATGAATCGATGATGGCTAATGAGATTCCATTTAAATAACCCTACATGGTAATATGCTCAAGTTTTATGACTCCAGAGTTGGACTCAAAAAATGGGGTCCAACAGTCAAATGGAAGTGAAGAAGTCAAGTTCTGGAAACAAATTTGAGGTCGTGGGTGAGTGAACCGAAGGTTCACTCATCCCCTAATCATGGGATGTATAAGCCTTATTCCCATGATTGTGGGAAGTACTTAGGAAGTGAGACATGTTGGTTTTAGACAATTATTGGACTATATATGGTTAAGGTACTTAATAATGGTTTAAATGGACTTAAATGATCTTAAAAATGAACCTAGTTTGTTGTGGAATAAATTAGTTAAAGGTTAAATAAGATTTGGATTTTTAATTGAAGTAATAACTTAAGGAATGTGATATTAGATAACAAAGTATCTAATTTTGAAACTTATAAGCTTTTAAAGGAATGAAGTATACATATGAACACAAATGTGTTTTAATTGGTAAAAGTGACGTGTTAGTTATACATGTTTGAGAATTAGCAACTTAGGTGAGTACATATAAAGTGTAATTACTTAATGTATTCATTGGTGTATTTATGCTTATGCTTATAAGGTATGATAAGTTTGTTCAAGTGAGAATGAACGAGTTCAATTTGAGCATAAGAAAATGAATTCATACTTATGCATTATTTCATTGTTATGTGATTCTAATGGTATGACTATTCTAGACCATCAATTGTTCGAGGAGTTTGATAATTGGGATTATATTGGAAGTGCTTACTAATTGTGTGAATATACATAATGTGTGATGAATCAACACATTTATTGATGCTTTAATGCATATATTTGTACTTATAAGGCATGTTAAGTTTTATCAAAAGAATAAAGTCATATATTATGCGCTACATCATTTACATAAAATTCTGAAATTTGAAATAGTTTGTTTTAAAACTGTTAAGTCCTATTTGTAGGTAAATAGGCATGCCTAGAAGGGTCTACAGCTACTCCTGTGACACTAAGGTGTCTCTTGATATCGACACTACGGTGTCCCCTGATTTAGAGACTAATGTCTCTTCTATTTTCAACACCAATCATGGTATCTTCTATTCTGGTCCCGTTACCCATTTCTGTAAAAAAGATTAATAGTGTAACTTATTTTGTATTATGATACACATTTAGTTTTAATAAAAACAAGTTATGTTATTATGTAAAACAAGTTTTTTTCTGATATAAGTCATACCATGATCTGAAATGATTATATCCTATTATGATATATGTACATTTTGTTATGATATTTATGAGTTTTGTTTTGATATAAGAATGTTCTGTATTGATTGATGAATCATATTCTGTTATGAGACATAATGATTGGATAAATCTAAATTAAGAACAATTAAAGATTGTTGTGATATGATTTGAATCTATATATATAAATGTTAGACAACTGTTAGAAACAGTCGCCAAGATGTATTATGTTTAGATATTCCCTATTATACTATATGCTTAACACGGTGGTTTTGCCTGCGTGTAGGTTTTGATAAGAGGGTTTGAGACTGGGAAAAAGACAACTGCAATGGCCAAGAAGAATGTGTTCAACTTTGGAAGTTATTTTTATTTAATTATTTGTTTGTGATTAAGTTTGAGATTTATTTCAATGTATTGAGACATTTTGTATATTTGTGGATAAGGCTTGTAATAGCCTATATTTTGAAAGAAGCATATTTTAGTTTTTAAGTTGTATCTGACAATATAAGACAATTTGTATTTTGTTCAATAGTTTGTAATAACATCTATACAAGTTGGCTTTTAAAGTTATGGCATGTATTTTGATAAGTACAATATGTTTGATATGTTCTATTTAAAATCAACTTTTAATGATATGTAATGTATATTTGCTTGAGTTGCTAAAATACATATAAGGAATGTTTTGTATGTTCTAGATTGTTTTGGTTTTATTTTGTGTGACACTTACATATGCTCCTAGGGGTTATGTGGGTGTTACAGTTTGAATATTAATTGTCAATTAGTGGTGCTCAAATTTGATATCTTGTATAAATTTAGGATTCTCATTTCAATAACTCCGTATTTGATTGTTTACTTTTCTGTTTTGTTTTTATTTTCATTTTAATTACACTTTTAGGCCTTAGAAAAATTAGGATTTGATTAGTTCACTAATTCCTCATAGGATCGACAACTCATATACCACGTTACGACCTATGTGCTTGCGGAAATATTATGGGTTTTATAAGATTAAAACTTGCTCAATAAGTTTTTGGGACCATATTATAGTTGATTGCTTCCTAGTGGAAAACAACAACGTGGAGTAATTCAACTTTAATGGAGCATAATTTGGTCGGGAAAGTAATCATCCTTATTTGATCACGTACAATCTGGGGTGGCAGAACCACACAGATTTCTATTAGCCTAACAATGCAATGACTCACATGGGACATCAATATGTATTACGATTGCAGTAAGATGAGTCCAGTTCATAGGATTTTAAACTGGAAAAGATTATGGACAAGCTTATGAATATAGAAGAGGCCTAAAAGAAACTGGAAGGGAAGTTTAAGCATGTAATGGAAGCTTTTGCCTCTACTATTCAAAACCTAGAGGATCAAATGGGTCAGTTTTCCATTTAATTTAGTAAGAGAACTGTACAAAACTTTCTAAGAAACTTGGAAGTAAATCCAAGAGAATAATGTAAGGTTATCACACTTAGGAGTGGGAATGAGCTAGAAGAACAAATTGGATATAAAATTTGTAAAATTCATGGAAAAGCATAAGAAAGTGCAAATTCACTTTTTTTTGTGTGGAAGTGTTACAACATAGGCCCAAGTACGCAAAATTTCTCAAAGACATATTATAAACGAAATACATTTGGAAAGATAAACCGATAATAGCAATGACAGAAACTTGTAGTTCCTTAATTACCAAACTTTTAGGAAATTGGAGATAAGAGTTATGAAGTCAACATCCATGTATATTCAGTTGGCAGACCAGTTGATAAACAAACTGTTTGGTGTGGTGAAGGATGTACCTATAAAAGTTGACAAGTTTATCATTCCTGTGGATTTTGTCATGTTAGACTTTGATAGGATCAAAATTATTCGTTAATCCTTGGTTTACCATTTTTGACCACTAAAAAAGCTTTAGTAGATGCTTATCAAGACAATCTCATCCTTCAGATTGGAGATGAATGAGTGAAATTTAACATAAATAAGGTAGTAAAGAATACAAAGAAGGGCAACCCATTTAGGATAATTGATGAAGTTGAATCTTCAAAGGAGCAAAAGGAAGAAAAGTAGATGATAGTGGAAATTGGATTTGAAGAATATGAGGAAGTCTATGTTCAAGAAGCTGATGAAAAAGAGAATAAAGAACAAATGACAGTGGAGATATAGGTTGAAGAAGATACAGACGTCTCTGTTCACAAAGTGGAAGAAGAAGAGAAAACGAAGGTCATTGAGGTAGAAAAAGAACAACTCATTTCTTAGAAGTCAAACTATTAAATTTGATAGATGATTCGGGAAGTTTTATTCCCTATTTTATTCACAGTTTGTTACTTAAAAAGACACTATTGAACTTACTTAGTTTTCTTGACTTGATTAATTTTTTCCTTTTGGTTATCTTAAAATATATAGCTTATTTACAAACTACTAAACTAAAAATGAGTGACAAGGGTGTAAGCAAGCTATTCACAATTGACCCAGGTTAAGTGCAGAAGGAAGAACATCTCAGGCTAAAGATCTTAACTAAGTGCTACTTGGGAGGCACCCCAATAATTATGATAATTTTTATTTGTTTTATTTTATTTTATTACTATTTTATTATTTATATTTTTGTTTTGTAGGGAAAGAATTGCTAGGATTTCATGGTTGAAAGTATCTCCACATTCTGTCACCAACATCGTCACCACCTCAATCTCCTGGTTTTGTTCTTTTAACCTTTCCTTTTGTTTTTTTTTTCATTTTTAGTTTTACTTGTTGTTTTGTTTTTCTCACAATGAGGACAATATATTGTCTAAGTGTGGAGAGGATTTTACATTAACATGTCATGAGTGTGAATTTTTCGTACTATATTATTAGTTTTTGATTAGGATGATATGGTTTGAATATATGTTGCATATGTGCAAATATGTGATTGTGTCAATGGCAATAACTTAATGGAAGTAGTTTAACTTTAAACACATTCATTCAATTTGTAAAGGCATATTGGCTTGTGCATTTTATGTTTTAAGTACCTTTGGTTAAATATGTATGTTAATTAGGATATGAAGTCAGTTTGTTCTTCTTAGGAAATTTTTTACATACATTTATAATTATAATTCAATTTAATTTGTTTGTATCATTAGTAATCTTTCATAAGGATGATTGATTAAAGAAATGAGGTAGGCCATGTGAAATGAAAAGAAAAGAATATTTCTATTAAATGAATAACTATTTCACTGACCCTTTTGAAACAAATATTGGGTTATGAATAGAGCTAGTAGCTAGTTGAGAATGTGATATAGCCAAGTAACTGGGGACATTCACAACAAAATGTTGTCTTTACGTCAAAAGGCTAGAATCACATTCCAACCAAGCTAATTAATGAAACGTGGCCTAGTTGAGTAACTGGGGCATATTCATGAAAAAGTGTTTGCTTCACATCAAAAGAATAGGTTAAAGTTAAAAAAATTAAAAAAATGTTGTTTTGATAAATAAATCCTACTAGTATTTGAAAATAGAAAAAAATTTCATGAAGGGATACTAAGTGATAGTTGCAATTTTGGTTGATTACTAATTACCAATGTATGTATATAAGTTCTTTAGGTGAATGAATATGATGTTAATGTCCTTATTAGTATTTATATTCAATCCATAGTGCTTAGCCATAAATTGCATAGGTCCATATGTTGGAATAACTTTAATGATTGGATTTTGAGATTAAATTGGTTTCATCAAGTTAGATGTCATTATATCATTAGTGCATGTTGTTTGAATCTATGTCTTATTATGTGGTTTGTTTGAGTTTGCATTTTGTTTTTGTTTTTACTTAAGGGCAAATAAAATTTTAAGTGTGAGGATGTTGATAGGTGTTTTGATAGATGTTTAAGTTTGTTTTTGAGTATTTCTTAGATGATTATCATGTATATAGGATTAAAATTATGTTATTATTATGTTTGTATGGTTTTAATCATGATTTGGATCTTAATTTTATGTTTCAAAAGGTGTTTGATGTGTGTTTGATTGTCTGGAAATAGAAAATTGAAGAAAATAGACGAATTGGAAGCATAGAAGTAGTCCATAATCGTCACTTGTCTTGCCACGATCATGAAAGAGAGCACCGACAGCTATTCCAACAAATTTTAACTTTTCCAACACGCTACTCCTTTTCTAATTTTAATGTTTTAGGTTATTTTTGGAACCAACTTAAGTGGGTAAACCCTAAAAAGAACCCTCTAAGCCTTAACAAATATTTAGGAACATAAAACATTCAAAAGAGAGAAGCCACCGTCTTCCAAATTGGGAGAGAAGAAGGAGGAGCAAGAAGAGCAATCTAGAAATTCCATATTCCAAGTTTGAGTTCAAATGAAGTTCTTACTTTCTTTCTATTGTCTATTTCATTAAAATTGATATTTATCATGGATTTGAATATGTTATTCACATTTAGGATACTCTAATTTTTAGATTTGGATTTATTCTTGAGTTGTTTTATGACTTGATTGTTGTTGATTTCAATTCAAATTTCCAGTGCTATGATGCTTGGGTATGCTAATAGTTCGATAATAAATCGAGAGAGTGAGTCAAAAGGAATCCGATTTGGTTAGGTGACAAGATTTAGTGACCTAATAAGTCTCACAAAGTCTTGTTTGATTCAATATATCACTTAAGAACTGGTTGAAAACATTAGGAAGATTTTGATAATCGAGAGGTTGCAAAAGTTAAAATTTCGTAATCAACTAGGGTTAATCAATTACAGATAAATGATTAAATATGGGGAGAGAGTAATCAACCCTTCAAAAATCTAAAATTGACATCTAATTGAATTGATAGTAGTTAGGGAGCAAAATAACGATAAAATGAATCCTAAGCTTCCTCCTTATTGTTCCTCACATAATTTTGGTTACTTGATTATTATTTGAATATTTGTTTGGTTTCATTTAATTGTTTTAAATTTTGGATATTTTATTTTCATTCAATTCATATCCTCATACCTTAGACAAAGTTAGGTTCACTGGGTTCTAACTATTTCCTTGTGGGATCGACACCTTTAATACTATAAGTTTGCAATCCATATACTTGTAGATATTCGGGGTTTCATTATAAGTAAAACTTTCTCAATAATCACTCTCTAATTATGACTACATAATCTTAGAAGCAATAGAAAAAGAAAAAATGTTTATTTGTTTATTTTCTCTCTTTTTGTTTGGAAACTTAAAATCACATAATAAACAAACAAACTTAATGTTAGATTGAAAACAAAAGCATGCAAGATTTAGCTAAAACGGTAGATTTCAAAACTTTTTTGAAGTCAAAAAGTAGCGGAAATAACATAACCAAATCAACATATTTTTTCCATACATGATAAGGTATAAGGAAAATAATTTACACAAGAACAAAGTGGTAGAAATATACCGAATTCTCGCTATAGCTTTGACTCTTTTGTATCCTTTCCTTTGTCAATGTATCCTCTCCTTTTTTTTGTATCCTCAACCAATCCGATCTACAACTTGTTCTTTCTGGACAACTTGGTTAATATGATCCTTTGGTGGGAAAGGAGAAGAAATATTTTGAGGAGATTTTTCTTAGAAGAAAGAAGCCAAAAATGAGACTCTT
>JAOQMP010000008.1:35529656-35547935 GCA_027563575.1 Erythroxylum pedicellare
TCGGTTCAATAATCGGAAAGTTACTACCTAAACAATTTCGGACTATCCTTATGCATGAAACAAAATTCTATGCACAACTTCACTCCCAAAATTGAAATTAATAGAAACTAAATATAGACTCAATTCTTTAACACCATTTGTAACCCTATGTCTTTAGTTTACACAAATTAAAAATGATCTCATTTGGACATCTACACAAAAAGTTATGGCCAAATTATCAAAACATGTTTGTGCAGGAAAAATGGGCTTCGCCGTGGCGAAGTCAGGGTTTCGCCGCGGTGAAACCCTCTAGAAACCCATACCGAGGACCCATTTTGCTAATTTTTCCATCCTTTCACTTCCCCCCTTTCATATACAACACATATTAATACAAACCCATCTTTTCTAGTTCATTTTCAACTTCATTTCAACTCCAAAATCATACACAAACACATCATGATCTATCTTGATCATTAACCAAACAATAAAACATTAACATAAACCACTCATCAACTTCCGACCCACATTCACTTTATTCTCACTTCTAACTAACCCTAACTATGTTTCTTCAAACAATCAAAAAGGATTAAAGCTTATACTTACTTGGTTTAGCCTCAAAGTCTTCAAGTTCTTCAAGATTTCCCAAAACCCCAGCTTTTCTCTCTTTCTCTTCTTCTTCCTCTCTTCCTCGATTTTGCTCCTCTTCAAAACAAGACCACACTTTATTCTTTCACTTTTATCCTAACTACATGAGCAAATTCTATTATGCCCTTCCATGTAATGCCTTAGTCTCTCAACCTTAAGTGATCTTCCAATTTTGCCCTTATACATTTTTACTTCTTCAATTTAACTTACACCATACTATACTCTAACTTAATCTTAATTTCTCCATTTAATACTCCTAATTCCATCAATCTAAGCAATAAAATCCTCCAATCATTGACATGCTAATTAAACTCCAAACAAAATAATTTATCTAGCAAAACCACAAAATTTAATCAATTCATGCTCAATAAAATATATAGAAATGTGGGGCCTAACAAACCATGTTTGCAATTCTTTGTAAGAGTTCCAGTAAAGGAAAAGACTACCTAAAGGCTAGTTTCAAGTCAAGGTAGTAGATGGATCCTTTGTTTTATTAGAATTAGTGGGGGTAGTTATCTTGGACTTTCCTAGTAGTCATTGGTTATATTTGGAGAATATTTATTAGATGCTAATGATTGTAAGGAACATGATTTCTTTTTTTTTTAATAAAATCTGATTATTCCTTATATTTTGAAAATGTTGTTTCAATATATGAGAATAAGGATTTTATTTACAATGTGATAACTAAAAAGGGGTTCTTTTTTATAGAACCTATGACAGGCTCACTAAACACCACAGAATTGATAAATCCAGAACAATCCAATGTCTCTAGAAATAAGTCAAAATATTTGTGGCACTTAAGAATGAGTCATATCAATTAGAAAAGACTTGATAGGTTAGTAAAGGATGGGATCCTTATAGGCTTGTATAATGATCCATTACCACTTGTGAATCTTGTATTATAGGAAAATGACTAAATCCTCATTTCCTTCCAAAGGAAACAGATCTAAATCCACGTTGGACCTAGTATGCATTGATGTGTTTGGGCCCATGAACTTACAAGCTAGACGAGGTTATGAATATTTCATAATCTTTATAGATCACGGCTATTTGTATTTGATGCATAAAAAGAGTGAGTCCTTTGATAAATTCAAAGAATTCAAAGTTGAAGCTGAGAAGTAGCTAAAATGGAATAGTTTCCAACTTATCATCTCCTCGAACACCTCAACAGAATGGTGTAGCTGAGAGGAGAAATGGGACTCTATTGGAAATGGTAAGATTAATGATGTACTATGCTAGCGTTCTGGAATCGTTCTTAGGATATGCCATACAAACGGTAACCTATCTTATTAACTTTGCTCCATCCAAATCTGTTCCTAAAACAACTAGGAATTTGTGGACTCACTGAGTGCTTTCATTGAGGAACTTAAGGACTTAAGACTACCCAGCCCATGTTCTAAGGCTTGAATCCACAAAGATGAAATTAATGTCAAAAGTTTATTTGTTTATAAGATATCCTACGAGTACTTAAGGGTACTATTTTTATAGTCCTTAGGATAGGAAGGTATTTGTGTCAACAAATGCAACCTTCCTAGAGGAAGATTTTGTAAGAAATCACAGAGGAAGAAGTGTAGTAGTACTCAAAGAGTTAGCTATTTCATCCAAACTAAGAGCTGATTTGGATATAACAAAACAAGATGTCAAAATGGATTTAAAAGTTGAATCAGAAGAGCTACCTGAACATCAAGTAATGCCTAGACATAGTGGGAGGGTTGTGAGACAACTAGACAGGTATCTAGGTCTAGGAGAAGGCATTATAGCCATCTCAAACCAAGAAGAAACAGATCCCATTACTTATACACAAGCTATTAATGGTTTTAATGCAAAAAAATGGCTCAAGGCAATGGAATCGGAAATAGATTCTATATACGCCAATGAAGGCTGGATCCTTGTAAATCAACCACCATATGTAAAAGTCATAGGGTGTAAATGGATCTATAAAAGGAAAAAAGGATCAGATGGAAAGGTAGAGACCTTTAAAGCTAGATTGGTAGTTAAAGGCTATACTCAAAAGGAGGGTATAGACTATGAGGAGACTTTCTTCGGTTTCTATGCTTAAGTCCATCAAGATTCTTTTGTAGTTAGCTTGCTATAAGGGGATGCACTTCATTAGTGAGAATCAGTTCCCCATAGTCAGGTCATACCACCGGTAATGACATGGAGAGAGTTTTTGGAAGCTATTAGGAGGAAATACTTCTCGAGGGTTTATGTATAAGAGAAGGCCAGGGAGTTTCTGAATCTCACACAGAGGGACATGAGGGTGAATGAATATGAGCTAAAGTTCACACATCTTTCCAAATATGCGGCCAACATTATGACGAATCAGGAAGATAAGTGCCGTAAGTTGGCGGAGGGCTCCTTTTGGGGATCAAGGAGAAAGTCTTGATCCACAATTTTTGCGACTACTAGTAACTGGTAGATGCTGCACTCCAGGATGAGAAACTGGAGAATATTAAGTATTAAGTGAATAAGAAGAGGAAGAATAGGGAGTAGTCTTCCAAGAAGGGGATAAGTGCTCCAATGCCTGAGAGGGGTGTGAAGAGCTTCCACACACAGAGTGAGGTGGGAAGTAGTGCCTCTGCTAAGAATAAGCAAGTAAGGACAGTTTCAGTGAAAGCCTCAACTATGGGAAGAAATAGCACGGTGGAGAGGAGCAAGTACACGAACCCCCAATATGAGCATTGTGGGAAGTTTCACAAAGGAGAGTGATTTAAGTTACTTTGAGAGTGTTTTCGATGCAGGGAGAAGGGACACATGATCAGAGACTGTCCCCAGGTACCAAGGCAAGAGGGTTCACAGTTACACACCCCAAGGAGAGCAGAAACAGTGGAAACCAGGTCAGCCACTGAGGTGGGCAATTCTGGAGTTGCAAAGAAGGCTATTCCTCTAGGAAGGCCAAGGGGTCAGGTACAGGCAAGGGTGTTTTCCATGACTAGAGAGGAAGCAGCAACCGCACCTAAGGTTGTCACAGGTATGGTCCAGTTATTTGATTCAGCAGTATATTTACTAATTGATTCTGTCTCTACACATTCATTTATTTCTGAAAGTATGATTTTACATGGTGTGAATTCAGTGCCCTTGAATGGTCTTTTTCTTGTTAGTACATCTCTAGGGAGGAATGCGATAATCAGTCAAGTGTATCGGGGCTATGAACTCTTCATTGATGGTACAAGACTAGTAGTGGATTTACTACCTCTAAACCTAAAAGGCTTAGATGTTATAATTGGAATGGATGTTATGGAGAAATATCACGCGAAGTTGGATTATGGCCTTAAGGAGGTGGAATTTGATCTAGGCAACAGTGTGAAGGTGATTTTCAGAAGGGACAGGAAAACACCATCACCAAGAATTATTTCGGCTTTACTAGCTGACAGGATGATGAAAAAGAGGTTGGAAGCCTTCTTGGCGCATATTGTGGACGTTGATGTGAATGAAAGGAGGTTAGAGGATTTTTTAGTTGTAAGGTAATTTCCTGATGTGTTCCTAGAGGACTTACCTAGTTTGCCACCAATAAGGGAAATCAAGTTTGCCATTAACTTGATTCCCAATACCATGCCTATTTCGATACCACCTTATAGAATGACTCCAGCTGAGCTGAGGGAGCTTAAGAAAAAGTTGAAAGAACTGTTAGAGAAGGGACATATAAAGCCGAGTTCATCACCATGGGGAGCGCCTATTCTATTTGTTAAGAAGAAGGATGGAACATGGCAGATGTACATTGATTATCGGAGACTCAACAAGGTGACCATTAAAAACAAGTACGCTCTACCCCAAATAGATGATCTATTTAACTAGCTACAAGGAGCAAAGGTATTTTCAAAGATTGATCTCAGGTCAGGTTATCATCAACTTAGAATTAGGGAGTCTGATGTAAACAAGACAGCCTTTAGGACACGGTACGGACTTTATGAGTTTTTAGTCATGCCTTTTGGATTGACCAATGCTCCAGTTGCTTTTATGGATCTCATGAATAGGGTCTTCAGGGATTATTTGGATCAGTTTGTCATAGTGTTTATCGATGACATTCTGGTTTATTCCAAAAGTGAAGAGGAACATCTCAGAATAGTATTGCAAACACTGAGGGAGAAGAAGCTTTATGCTAAGTTTAGCAAATGTGAATTTTGGCTTCATTAGGTGATATTCCTTGGACATGTGATTTCTAAAGATGGGTATATGTTGATCCGAGGAAGGTTGAAGCAGTGGTGAATTGGCATGTACCAAAGATAGTGACAGAAGTGAGGAGTCTTCTGGGTCTGGCAAGATATTATAGGAGATTCGTTGAAGGATTTTCTATGATAGCTGCTCCGATGACTAAGTTATTGAGGAAAAATCAGAAATTTATCTAAAGTGAGTAATGTCAAAAAAGCTTTGAGGAGCTCAAGCGTAGATTAACAAGTGCTCCAGTTTTGATTTTGCCTACTGGAGATGAGGGTTATATAGTGTATAGTGATGCTTCAAGAAAGGGTTTAGGTTGTGTGTTGATGTAGGGAGATAGGGTGATAGCTTATGCTTCACGGCAACTGAAGCCGTATGAGTTGAATTACCCTACTCATGATCTGGAATTGGCAGTAGTTATTTTTTGCTTGAAGATTTGGAGACATTATTTGTATGGGGTTCAGTCGAGGATCTTTACTGACCATAAAGGTCTCAAGTACTTATTGAGCTAGAAAGAACGGAATTTGAGACAGAGAAGGTGGTTAGAGCAAATTAAGGATTATGATTTGTTGATTGAGTTTCATCCAGGAAAGGCAACTATAGTGGCGGATTCCTTGAGTAGGAAATCATCAATAGCCCATGTTCAGATAGTTTATCTACCTCTATTGGAAGAGATTGCTAAGCTTAAGACAGGAGGAACCAAATTGCATTATTGCTAACTTCAGAGTAAGACCAGTACTCAGGGAGAAAGTTAGGGAGTTATAGGCTCGAGATACATAATTGAATAAGCTCTGAGAAGAAATTTAGAATGGTAAGAAGTCTGAAGTGGTAGTGAGGGATGATGGACTCATGACTGTTAGAAATAGGCTTTGTATCCTGAATGTCAAGTAGGTGAAGGATGAGATACTGGATGAGGCACAAAATGCGCCTTATGCCATGCATCCAGGTAGCATCAGGATCTATAGGGACTTGAGAGAGCATTTCTAGTGGAAAGGCATGAAAGGGATGTAGCAAAATATGCAAGTAAGTGTCTAGTGTGTCAGCAAGTCAAGGCTGAACACCAAGCACCTTTAGGCAAGTTAAGGACATTGTCCATTCCTGCGTGGAAGTGGCAAAGAGTAACCATGGATTTTCTGATGGGTTTGTCCAAGATCAGTAGGAAGCATGATGCCATATAGGTTGTTGTTGATCGTTTAACAAAGTCAGCTCATTTTCTGTCAATCAAACAGACTGATTCTCTGCATGTGCTATCAAAGAAGTGTATTGATGAGATAGTAAGATTATATGGAATTCCAGATTCTATAGTTTCTAACAGGGATCCTCGATTCACTTTGAGATTCTGGGGAAGCTTGCAAGAAACTTTAGGAACTAAGCTAAATTTTAACATTGGTTTTCATCCTCAGACAGATGGTCAATTTGAGAGGACTATTCGAACACTTGAAGGAATGCTCAGGGCATGTGTGATAGATTTCAAAGGAGCTTGGGACGAGCATTTTCTATGAGTCGAATTTGCTTACAATAATTCATTCCATTCGAGCATTCAGATGGCTCCTTATGAAGCACTGTATGGAAGAAGATGTAGAACTCCGATATGCTGGTATGAAGAAGGATAAAGGAAACTGATAGGGCCAAAGTTACTTCAGATGACAGTCAACAAGGTTAAGTTATTTAGGCAACAACTTAAGGCAGCTCAGGATAGAATGAAGAGCTATATTGATGCACACCGAAAGGAGATAGAGTATGAAGTTAGTGAGAAAGTTTTCCTTAAAACATCTCCTTTGAAAGGAGTCATAAGATTTGGCAAGAAGGGTAAGTTGAGCTCGAGATATATGGGTCCTTATGAGATTGTTGAGAGGATTGGACCACTAGCCTATAGGTTGGCGTTGCCATCGGAATTATTACAGATACATGATTCCTTTCATGTTTCCATGTTGAGGAGATATAGATCGGATCCATCCCACATCATTCAGACCATTGAGATTCAGCTGAGAGATAATCTGAGTTATGAGGAGACTCTAGTTGAGATTTTGGACACCAAGGAAAATGTCCTCAGGAACAAGACAGTTCAACTAGTAAAAGTCCTATGGAGAAACCATTCTGTGGAAGAGGCCACGTGGGAGCCTTTGGAGGCCATGAAGGAGAAGTATCCATAACTCTTCGATGACTCAGGTAATAATTTCGAGGATGAAATTCTTTTAAGAGGGGGAGAAATGTTGGGCCTCAAATTTTCTTATTTTTTATTGATTTTATTAAGCATGATCTGAATAAATTATGTGGTCTTGCTAGATAAATCATTTTATTTGGAGTTTAATTAGCATGTTAATGTTAGGAGGATTTATAGCATGGATCGATAGAATTAGAAGCATTAAATGGAGAAATTAAGATTAAGTTAGACTATAGTATGGTGTAAGTTAAATTGAAGAAGTAAGAATGCATAAGGGGCATTCTTGGAAGATCACTTAAGTCTAAAAGTTATAAGGCATTAAAGGAAGGGTAGAAAGGAGAAAGGAAATTTGTAGTTATGCATTTGAAGAAGCAAACACGTGAATGAGAGAAAAGAAGAGAGAGTGAATGAAGAGAAGAAGAGAAAGGAGAAAAAGAAGAGAAGAGCTAAGGTTTGTGGAGATCTTGAAGAGCTTGAAGAAATTGAAGCTTCAACAAGTAAGTTATCCTTTAAATTTCATTGGTATGGTTAAATGAAACTCAATTGAAGTTGATCATGTGTGGGAATTTGTTGATGAATGATAGAGGCATATGTTTTCTTTTAGGGTTAATGATCAAAGATAGATCTTGATGTATTGGTCAATGATATTGGGTTGAAATAAAGTTGAAAATGAAGTAGAAGAGATGATTTAGGGTTAAGATGGGTTATATGTGAAAGGTGGGAAGTAAAAAGATGAAAAATATTGTGAAACCTATTCTTGGAGTGGGTTTCTGGACAAGTTCGCTGCGACAAACTTCTGGGTTTCACCGCGGCGAACTCAACTTTCCAACACAGAAAATATTTTGGTATTTTAGGCATAATTTTTTAGTAGATATCCAAATAGTATAATTTTTAATTTGGTGTAAACTAGACATATAGGGATACAATTTTTCTGATGAATTGGGGTTTTAATTAAGTCTCTAAGGATCTCAATTTTTGAAGGGAAGTTGAACATAGAATGATGTGTTAGTATAGGAACAACCCAAAATGATTGGGGCATATTTTTTAAAGTACTATCCAAATTGAATGCTTTTGGTGTGATTAGAAACTTAAGACAATGAGAAACATTCTTTTAGAAGGAAGTGTTATCAAATTTCTTCATTTACTTGATCGGAATGATCACAGAAAATTGACCCGAAAGTTGGGACTTTTGGAAGAGTTTGAGTATTTAGAATTTATCTTAGTAAATATGCAACATAGGGCTCTCAAATTAGAATTCCTATTAAATTGGGATTTTGTTATTGTTAAAGGGAATCAAGAAGGGAATCAAGGAACATAAGAGGATCAAGAGGAGAGGCATCTTTGAGTGAGGTTTAAGCAAGGATTTCAAGGTGGGTTACAGTTTTATAATTAAGTAATAGGCCATTAATGCTTTCTTTCAAATGATGGAAACAAATGATTTCAACTATTTCATGAATGTAACTCTTTAAATGCTTTGAGAAAATGTTATGTGTTTGATATGAGCATATTGTGTTGATGAATTATAAAAAGAATGTGAAAATGATTTTTTGAAAGGATACTATGTTTGTAGAATCAAATTTCGAAAATGTTCCCTTTTGGGCAACAAGTTTAGAAGATTATTAAATACATGATATGTGGGTTTGGTTTGTTCCATTCTGTTTTCAAGTGCACTTCGACTAAATACTTCTCCCGCCTGCCCACTAGTGGCATGGAGCTCCTTCATAGACTCCCTCATGTTTACTACTACACAAAACTACTATGTGGGATTGTATTAGTTTGTTTTGTTCATGACTTCACAGGACCATTTTATGGAAACGTGTTAGTTCGTTCTATTTATGAACCTTCCAAACCATTTTTATGTGCTTATGTGCCCATGATATGTTGATAAGATTGATGCATACTTGTTTTGGACTATTGTGAATTTGGTTGAGAAATTGAGATATATGTGCTTATGATTTCAATGAGAATTTTTGTTACATTGGAAATAAGTATTTTAACCGTTTTACTTGTTACTGATTATAAAATTGTTACCCATGAGCTTTAAACTCACCCCTTCCCATTTCGTCCCATCTTCAGGTGAGGAGTAAGAGATCGGGTAGTCAAGAGCCAAGGCATCACTCCATCTGGACTAATTTTTTCTTTTGAAGTTAGTTTTTGTAAAACAAAGCTTTAATTGCATTTTAAGAAATTCTACTTTTTGCAAATTGTGTATTTTTGGATTATGATGTAATGTGGCTTGAAATGCCCATTAAATCTTTGTAAAACTCTTCCTTTCGATATTAACAAAATACGGTTGATGTTGCTTTTAGCTTTCAAACATTTCGTATTACAATCGATTTACAATGAGATTAAAAATTTAGAAAGTTGCATACGTTTATGTCCAAGTTTATTTTGACTTTGGGTGGATTTGATGAGGGTGGTTGAGAGAATTTATTTTTACATTTAGTATGATAGAAAGTTAGAATTGTTGGGTTTGTCCCGTAGGTTTCACCGCGACGTAATTAACCCGAAGCTATATTTTTAGTTAGTGTGGCAACTTTGCTACGGTGAAGATAAATTTTCAAGTTTGCCATGGTGAAGTTCAATCGCTCGTCATGGCGTAAAATCCCCAAAGGGAACATATGGGATTTTCCCATATGCTCACTGCGGCGAAATATAAGTTTGCCGTGACAAAGTCCACCTTTTCTTCCAAAGGATTTTTCTTTTAAATTTTCAAATCCCAAGCCTTCCTCTATGCTCACGACTCTGATGTTGGGCTTCGAAAACATGGTCCAATATTTTCATTCATATGCATATTCACATTTTTCTTCGAAACTAGGTCTGTCATTTAACAATCAAGTTATTTATCACATATTTCATCAAATTCACATACAAGGAGCACTTCAATTGACTCACGTTTATCAAGCTCCTCGAATATTCAATATATGGAAATTAAAATAACCACATTCACATTGCAAAACTCTAACACCCCCACTACCATAAGGTACGCACCAGAACACTCAGAGGATGTTCTAGTACATAACCTGTGATAATGGTGTGCTACGTTCAATCCCAATAGTCACTTAACATAGCATCATCATTCTTTATTTTCTTTTAAGACATCATAATGAAAAACACCACATTTTAAAACGCAAATTTCTCCTTTCATTCTATAAAACCAAATATTTACATTGACTGTTTTCAATATCAACCGAGTATGAACATCATTATATCCTAATACAAAATACACTATATGAAAGAGGAAATGCATAAAAAGATCTATCTAATCTTCCAATCTCAGTTGACTAACCTTTGAACTATTTCTTCTTTTTCTCCAAAAGTACAAGACTTTTCTTCTTGTAGCGTGTCTTAGTAGCTAATGTCGTCTCTCGTTCCTAAAAAATCAATGTTGTAATTTTGGTGAGTTTTGCGAACTCAATGAGATAACCATCATTGATGGTTTACTCAATTCATACATCACATCACATATATAATATATAATTCACATTTTGCATTTTGCATAAATTATCACATATCACATTCTCACGTAAGGGTAAGACAATTTTGCATTTCAAACAATTAAACATACTTATTAAAATACATATGAAATGCTCATGTGACTCTTTTCCAATTATTGCATTGTTGTAATCGAGTGCCTAAACTGTACTGTATTAATTATGGATACCAGGCTCATTTACACTATCCATTGTCCATTGGGGATACCAGGCTCATTTTACATAGTGAGCCTTTAGCTCTTAATCACATTTAGAGCTTTAAGCTCGTTTTCGGTGACTACTTAGGTCACAACTCTCATTATCTGATCATGCATTCATGTATCGAATGCATCTTCAATAATCAATCAATCATATCAATAAGCATTTAGTTCATAACATTTCAATATCACATTCATGCATTGAGTCTCGGACCTTCATTGGTCGGCATCAACATAGTCAAATCACATTCGAAACATATTCTAAATCAAACAATTAATTGCGTGAAACTGTCTAGGTTACTCACAAATTGTTCCTGAAGCTATTACCTCAAAGTTCCGGCAACGTCTAGATGTTGACGTTCCAATTGCTCCTCTATGTTAAGCAATATACACATATCACACTTTTGCATAATTATAAATGTTTGTTAATGCAAATGTATGTATATGAAATATGCACAATGCATGTTCATGACAATCCTGGGTATTTCTCCATTATTCTCATCACAAAATCAATCCAATATCAAAACTCACTTAAGTATCATTTGTACGTCGGGTTTATACCTCAAATAAACACTTTGAATCTAATTTCATAACCCAATGAATCATTTTAGATTTTTCCAAAAATTAACTTTCAGGTCTACTGTTCTTGATCATTTGGACAATACACATGAAGTAATTTGGCAATACTTTCTTCTAAATAATTGTTATACTATTTCTTAAGTTTCTAAGGACACTAAGATCATTCTATGAGGTTCAGTAATTTGAAAGTTATATCCTAAACATTTTTGGACTATTCTTATACTAGAACAATGCCCTATACTCAACTTCCATCAAGAAATTGAAATTCTTAGAGATTGAATTAAAATTTGATTTCTGCAGACAATTTGTAGCCCTATGTCTCTACTTTATTCAAAATAAAAAATCATTCCATTTGGATAACTATAAGATAAGATATTATCACAATACCGAATCATGTTTAAGTTGTGCACGAAAGTTGGCCGCGACAAACTTTTCCCGAGAGGAAATACTTGTAAAAAGTCATGCGAGTTGCCCACAACAAACTTTTTTCGAGATGAAATTGTCATAAAAATCCTACAAGTTGGCTGCAGCGAACTTTTACAGAAAGTAGCAAACAAGACTCAACTTCCAATTTTTTTTTCCAGATTTTACAACATCCAACATCTTACATCTAACACATCTTGTACAAAAATCACCCTTTCTACTTCATTTACTCTTCATTCTCAACTCCATTTCAATTCAATATCATTGCCAAACAATTCATGATATATATATTTAACCATTAACCAAAAACAGAGCATATACATTTACCCATTCAATATTAATTTTTTTACACTCATTCTAACCCCTTTATAAAGACCATTCTACCTCAAAAACATATCTATAAAAATATATGAATTATTACTCATGATACCTAGACAAAAACAAGACATTTAAATCAAAATTTTATCATCCATGACACACACATAAAAACTCACATAATTAAGTCATCAATCTTACATTTCTCATCATTCTAGTTTCATTTAACAATGCCTATGAAGATTAACAAGCTACTTACTTCATTTAGCTCCAAAATCTTCAAAATCTCACTCAACCCTAGCTTCACACACAACTCACGATCATCATCTTGAAGGTTGGAAGGTTTGGGTTTTCTTAAGGAAATGAAGAAGGTGAGATGGTGGGAGTAGCAAGTGAAAGATGAGGTAGCTAGGTTCAATTTTGGTGGAGGTTGTCAACAAAATGAAATGAAGAAGATGAGAAAGCTTGAAGACAATGGAGAAAGTCATGTAGAAGAGAAGAAAAGAGTAAAATAAAAGACATTAGAGTGTCTTGCAAAGAGGAACAACATGAGAGAGGGGAGTGGTGAGTGGTAGTGACATTTGTCACCTCCCTATGGTCCCATTTGGACCCTTATTAATAAATTGTCTATTTGTTTCCAATTTCTAATGCAATTGTCTCTAAATTTTCAATGACATTTATCAATAAATCCTATAGTCATCTATCAAAATTTCCATTTTCATTTGATAGAAAATTCTACTACCATTTATCATTTTTCTTACCACTTGACATTTTTCCTGGTCCAAATAATACACAAAATTTTCAAATGTTTTCCTAAAATTTACCAAAAATTTTAAATCACTAAATACAATCTCTAAATCAGTTTTCAATATATAAAAATCACAATTCTCAATATAGTCACATTTATAAACAATTATACCCAGGAATTGTCAATGAATGCATGTACAATTATTTTCAAGTGCAAAAATTCAATGTTTATGTGTATGTGCATATCATATAATGTATGAGCATGAAATACATTTTGTAATCTCTCAATAATCTCTCATATATATCTTGTTTTATCCTCAACATCGGTAGTGGGATGTTACAATTCTTCCCTCCTTAAAAGAAATTTCGTCCTTGAAATTCTTACCTGATTGTTTGAATAGATGGAGATATTGCCTCCTCATATACTCCTCTATTTCCCAATTTGCTTCCTCAGTTGAGTGATTCCTCCATAGGACTTTCACCAATGAAATGACTTGGTTCCTCAACTACTTAATTTGAGATCCCACTATCTTGATCAGCTCCTCAATATAGCTTAAGTTACTAGCAACCTCAATCTCTTGAGCCAGTATCACATATGTCGGATCCGATCGGTATCTTCAAAGCATAATCATATGAGACACATTATGTAATTGAGACATTTCATTCGATAAAGCTAACTTATATGCCAAAGGTCCTATCCTCTCAATGATCTCATAGGGACCAATGTACCTAGGGCTCAACTTGCCCTTTTTATCGAATCTCAATACTCCTCTCCAAGGTGACACTCTCAGAAATACTTTGTGTCCCACATTATATTCCATGTCCCTTCGATGTTGATTCACATAACTCTTCTACCTATCTTGGGTCACTTTAATTCAGCTTCAGATCAACTTCACTTTATCTATTGTATCTTGTATCAACTATGGGCTTCAACCATTCTTAAGCCCTCTTCATCCCAATATAATGGCGGCTGACATTTTTTACCATACAATGTCTCATACGGTACCATCCCGACACTACTGTGATAATGATTGTTGTATTCAAATTCTATCAGTGCTATGTGCTGATCCCAAACTCCTTGAAACTCCAATACACAAGCTCTGAGTTTGTCCTCAGCAATCTTTATTATCCTCTCACTCTATCCGTCTGTTTGAGGATAAAATGTTGTACTAAAGTTTAAGTTAGTGCCTATAACAGACTGCAAGCTCCTCCAAAACTTTGAAGTAAATCTGAGATCCATGTCCGATATAATGGACACGGGAACCCTAAGTAGTCTCACCACTTCATTCACATATCTCCGAGCCAACTGATCTAGTGAGTTATTCTCTCTCACTGGTAAGAAATTGGTCAACTTAGTCAATCAGTCTCCTACAACCCATATCGCATCGTTTTACCTCGGAGTCTTAGGCAATCCCATAATGAAATCCATAATAATATGTTCCCATTTCCACTTCAAAATGGGTAACGAATGTAGCTTCCCTATCGAAGCCTGTGCTCAGCCTTAACTTGCTGACATGTCATACACTTAAATACATACTCTGCTATTTGCTTCTTCATTCCGGGCCACTAGAAATATTGCTTAAGCGTGTTATACATCTTGGTAGTACCCGGATGCATAGCATAGGCATCCATATGAATTTCCTTAAGAATTTCCTTCCTCAAATCCTCCACATTGGGCAGACATAGTCTCTACTTCAACCACAATGTCTCATCTCTCAGCTCAAACTCAGAATCTAGATTCATCTTCACTTTCTTTATAAGTGTCACCATATCGAAATCTTTACTCTGAGCTTTTCAAATTCTATCATGTAGCATCGATCTCAGCTTCAAAGTAGAAATCAGTGCCTCTTCTTGCTCCAGAGTCAACTCCACATTCAGAGATCTTAAATGAATCAAGTTGGGTAACCTCGATAACTGAATATGAGCTGTATTGGTATTAAACTTTCTACTCAAAGCTTCAGCCACCACATTAGCTTTACCCGAGTGGTACTCAATCGTGCAGTCATAATCCTTTAGTAACTCAATCCATCTCCTCTGTCTTAAGTTCAACTCCTTCTGACTCAGCAAATACTTCAGACTCTTATGATCTGTGTAAATCTGGAAGGTCTCTCCATACAAGTAGTTCTTTAAATCTTTAGAGCAAAGACAACTGTAGTTAGCTCTAAATCATATACCGAATAAATAATCTTGTGAGACCTTAATCGTCTTGATGCATAGGCGATCACCTTCCTATTCTGCGTCAACACACACCCCAATCCTTGATGCAAAGCATCACCATGTACCACATATCCTCTAGTCTCCGATGGAATAGTCAACACCAGTGCAGTAGTCAATCGATGTTTCAGCTCCTCAAAGCCCTTCTAACACTCCTCATTCTATCTAAACACTACTTTCTTCCTCAAAAGTTTTGTTAGAGGGGTTGAGATCAGAGAAAATCCCTCGACAAATCTTTGGTAATGTCCGGCCAATCTTAGGAAGCTTCGAATTTTAGACACATTCCTCGAAGCTTCCTAATTCATCACTGCCTCTATCTTCCTTGGATCCACTTGTATGCCTTGTCCAATCACTATATGTCCCAGAAACACTACTTGATCCAGCCAAAATTCACACTTACTGAATTTTCCATACAACTGCTTTTTCCTTATAATCTGTAAAATGACTCTCAAATGTTCAGCATGCTCTTCTCTGCTCTTAGAATACACTAAAATGCCATCAATGAATACAATCACAAATCGGTCTAGGTAGGCCTGAAACACCTTATTTATCAAGGTCATAAATGTTGCTGGGCATTAGTTAACCCAAAAGGCATAACTAAAAACTCGAAGTGCCTATACCTGCTCCTTAATGCATTTTTAGGCACACCAGCCTCTACTATCTTCAACTGATAGTACCCGGATATCAAATCTAGCTTAGTGAATACCCAAGCTCCCTACAATTGATCAAGTAAATCATTAATTCTAGGCAACGGGTACTTGTTTTTCACTATCACCCGATTCAGCTGCCTATAACCGATGTATAACCTCAAAGTCCCATCTTTCTTCTTTACAAACATCACTGGAGCTCCCCAAGGTAAAACACTGTGTCTTATAAAATCCTTTTCCAATAACTCCTAAAGCTAAGCCTTCAACTCCTTGAACTCTACAGGTGTCATCCTATATGGAGGAATAGATATAGAAGAAGTACCTGGAATTAGATCAATGGTGAACTCTGTTTCCCGATCTAGAGGTAAACTAGGTAGCTCAGTGGGAAACACATCGAGGAATTCCCTATCCACGGGAATGTCCTACACATTCTGCTCAGCTCTAGTATCAATGACGTGGGTCAAATAGGCCTCACATCCACCCTGCATCAACCTCAATGCACTCATGAAAGATATCATCTTGACTGGTACTGCTTGACTAATTCCTCTAAATACTACCCTCAGCTGACTAGGAGATTTTAGTACTGCCTCTTTGGTATAGCAGTTCATGACAACCCTATAAGCAATAAGCCAATCCATGTTTAAGATAATATCTATCTCTCTCAGCTGCAATATAATATCTTCTGCCTCCAACTCTACTTGATCAATCCGAATCAAGCACTCCTTGCAGACCTCTCCTATAACTGTAGCACTACCTATTGGTATACTCACCTCTAAACTATACTGTAGTAACTCTCTATCATAATGCAGCCTATATGCCAGATGCAATGTGATAAAGGAATGTGTAAATCCTGAATCTAGCAATGCAAATGCCTCAAGATCATAAATAAGAAGCACACCTGCAACAACGTCCGGAGAGTCCTGAGCCTCTTTCCTAGTCATAGCATAGACTCGAGCTTGGGGTTGCAGTTGGCTGCTCTATAACTCAGTCCTTATAAAAGGACTCCCAGAGCTCACTTTGCCTCTACCTCGACCTCTCTGTCCAGACCCACTACCTCGACTTTGCTGGACTATAACATCACTCCCAGATCTCCTACTTATACCAGACTGAGCTTCCAAAGTAGCAAGACAATCTCTAATCTAGTGGTAAAAAGAGCCGCACCTAAGGTATGCTCCAGACAATTTTCAACACTCACCACCGTTCCTCTTCCCATAATGTTCACACGAAGGCAACTGAATTTGCACTGTACCTCTTCCACTGCCTAATTGTACAAAACCACCCCTTTGTCTAAATCCTGACTATCTTGATCCAGCTGGTGGTCTGAAGGCTCTATTCTGACACTTACTGAATCTTCTACCAGAACTACTCTGACTCTCACTAGTCCTCTTCATTCTAGACCCTTGCTCAGCCTCTACTTGTCTCTCACTCAGTAGCTACTCAATTTTGATAGAAGTAGCTCTTAATTTGGTGAAACTACTCAAGTTAGAAATTGTCAACCTTGTTTTGATCTCCATATTAAGTTCATCCTCAAACCTCCTACACTTGTCTTCTTTAGTAGGGATTATAGCAATGGCATAGCCCATCAACTCGTTGAGCCTAATCTCATATTCTGCCACTGACATCCTACCCTGCTTCAAATCCAGGAACTCCTTCATCTTCCGATCCAAGTAGATCTTATGCATGTAGTTTTCTTTGAAGACCCTTAGAAAGTCTTCCCACTTCAGGTGGCAAGGCTTGGTGCTACTGCCTAAGATAGTCTTCCACCATTGGTAAACTGGGCCCTACAGGATGGACACTGTATAGTCAAACCTCTCGTCTGGCTTACAGTCCATCTGATCAAAAACTCTTTCTGTCCTTTCTAAACATGTTTCAGCCTCAATCGAGTCTGTGCTGCCATAGAAATCCACAACCCCCTGCTTCCGCAGCTTGTCATACCTCCTCTCCCTTCTCTCGAGAGCTCTAAGAGGCATCTCCCCTGGTCGATTTACCGAGGACTGGCTACTGGCTCCTATCAATCTTAAGTCAGTTGGTTCCCCCACTTGATCACCTATGGCGGATGACTTATAAAAAATAATAACTTCAATCATTATCTGCATTTCTCACGATATTTAATGCTTAACATTCCTAGATATCCTTATGGATGCCAAACCATACTCTGATACCATCAACTGTAGCACCCCTTACCCTAGGATAAATACCGGAATGCCCTGCAGATATTCCAGTACATAACCTATGATAATGGCACGCTACGATCAATTAAAACATTCACTTAACATGGCATTATCTATCTTTATTCTCTTATGAAACATCATTAAGAAAGTCACAATATTTTTAAACCACAATTTCCTCATTTCATTTCATAAAAACCGAATGTCTACAATGTATCTTTCAACATCCATACTTATACAACATCATAGCCCAATATAAAAATGTGCTACATGAAAGAGGAAAATACAAAAAATCTATATAATCTGTCCATATCTAGCTGACTGACCTTTGAGCCATTTCTTCTCTTTCCCTAAAAGTACAAGTCTACACTGCTTGTAGAGTCCCTCAGCAACGAAAGTCATCTCTCGGTCTTGAAAAGTCAACATTGTAATTTTGGTGAGTTTTGCGAACTTAATGAGGTAACCATCATCGATGGTTCACTCAATTCATGCATCACATCAATACATATAACATATATTTCACAACTTTGCATAATTCATCACATATCACAT
>JAOQMP010000008.1:35558419-35569283 GCA_027563575.1 Erythroxylum pedicellare
AAATTGATTTTTCCTTCATAAACTGCTCTTTAATGTGTGACCTATTAAGTTCCTAATAAATTGATAATAATTATAAATTCTAATTCTAATTCATAATTATAATCAGATAAATTAAAACTCTTTTTAATTTATCTTTAATTTTTCAATTAAACAATTTATAATCATAAATCAAAATTGATGTCTAGTAATATGTCATGAGTACCCAAATATCAAAACTGTCATAGTGGTTTGAATTTACCTAATCATGTGTGGTTATGATATATAATTTAATCCTTTTGTCAACTAATGTTCTAATTGGATAGAGTATGGATATATTGTCTACTGTTTTCACCCGTTCATGTTCATTCTTGTTAATTAGTAATTTATTTATAATTGATATTTAAAAATGTTTTTTTTCAAATATCAATTGAATCTGACCAGAAAATTTTATAAATACCTACTAATCAAGAACAATAGAATATTATTTCTAATTACTTTAAAGTGACGAACCCTTTATTGGCTTATTCAACAATCTCTATATGGTTCATTTTGCATCTAAGTATTACCAACTGAATTATCCTAGGACAGTTCATAAGTAACATCAAAACACATTAATTCTTACATTAGATATCTTGGTAATCTCAAGTCTAAGGATCAATTATACAACCATCATTATGAGAAAATCTACAGACACAAAAGTAATATTCCATTCACGATCCTCATAGTTGGGTCAGTTTAGGAACTTATTCTCTAATAAGTACCCTCACATTAGTTTAAATATATCTATACTTTAATTTATGAAATCAATTACTTCCTTTATAAAAAAAGAAACATAATATGTCCTAGTTTTACTATTTCATCAATATCATGTCTTGATGAAACGACAACTAGGAACATTTAGGAATAATACATAAATGTTAATTGAATCTTATAATTATGATCTCATCATAATTTTAATTACACAATACTTATTTCATAGATTTTACCATTAGTATTAAAACATCATATGTAGTTAATACATAAAGATAAAGAATGTCTTTATTAATTACTTTGTCGCTAAACTACAACCAATCGATTAGTTGTAGGGTACAGACTAACAATCTTTGGTATCAGAGTATCTCCCCCATACAAGTAGATCTATCCCTATCAAACTAACTCCCTCTCAACCTATAGCTCAGGCAAAGCCATTTGAGTCACTCTAACCTAAATCCATGAGTCTTCACCAACTTAGCTCTAATACCAATAAAGAGTTTTAAGAAAGCCAGGGGAGAAATTGGACCGAATATAAATGACCACGTATACAAATAGAACATCATAACTCAACCCAAAACCTTAAGGTACGGGGTTATGAATGAGTTTTATCTTATAATATAATTCAACTTATCCAGAAGTCTCTTTCCAATGTGGGATGACTCTAATTGTGAATTTCCAACACTATAGTTGCTAAATTCTATATAGCATTTATATGGATTTCTATGAAAATTCTTTTGGATGTAAGTGAAAAGAAAAGTATATTAATCTTACATTTTTGGCTTATGAATGAAGTAATCTTCAACTACAGATACGTTTGACGAAGCAAATGCTGGTAGGACTATAACCTACTTTGTCTGACTGCTATCATAAAAAGATACATGTTTTTGCCGCTGTACTACTCTGTTGACGTATCTTTCTTTAGGAAAAATAAACTGGACTCTATAGCATCTTCAACTCCCAAAAATATCGATTCCTTTCCGAACTTGTCTACAAAATGTGACCTTGTCAATTTCTCCAAAACGTCAAGTCTTGGGTTTATGATTGCAATCTGAGAATGTCAAAATATAATAGAGGTAATCGAAAACAAAAACGGTGACCAAAACACAGAAAAAAAAAAGACTAAGAAATGGAAGTGAAAAGAAATTGAAAGGAGTAAAAGAAAATGTCATTTACCTTGATGCCTCTTGTGTCCAACATCCTGCGTACTTCAAGTAAGGTTTCGATTCCTGTGGTGTCAATGGATGTAACTCCTACGTAATTAAGAACAGCAGAAATGTATAGTGTTACAATGCATATCTCTTAAATCTTGCAAACGCAAAGTTAATTCATGTCGGAGCTCCTATATATATATATAATGCTTACCTGTTAAATCTAGTAAAACATGCTCAACTCGTCTGGAATCCGGAGCCCTCTCTTCATCTCTAATCCATCGAAGAATCCTACTCAGAATTTGGGGATAGCAATGTTGCAGCTTTGATTATTATCTGATTTCACCATATATATAATTTAGACATTGTAGTAGGACAAACAATTGCCTACCTTTCCCTTATGTAGTTACAATTTGCGAAATAAATAGGGGACCCAAGTTGTAGGACTAGTACTCCTGGAACCCTCTGAGAAGCAGGATATTGTTGAATGTCGCGAAACAGAGTCGAGTCCGGTATTTTACCAAGTCTACAAGTGGCAGGCCTAGCCACATATAGAAGTGCTCTCAACAGTGCTAGCCCAACCTGTGTGAATGGAACACGACGTGGTTTTAAATAAGAACATGACTATGAGACTTCCAACTGCCACTGTTATGATTGGAATAGCAATTCCTACCGACAATATGAGGCCGTAATCCATGCTAATAAAAGAAACACCAAGGAAAGCCGTCATGCAAATGAGGAAGTCGAACTTGTCAACCTTGAACAAGTGATAAGCCTCCTCATAATCCACCAGTCCAAACATGGCTGACATTATAATTGTAGAAAGTGCCACCAAAGGTGTATAGCTAAATAGAGGAGCCAACACAAGTAGCACCATCATCATACCAATGGCCATTACAACATTTGACATTGCTGTCCTACATCCCGCATTAAAATTCACTGCTGTTTTTGAGAATGGCCCTGTGTATCAATAAAAGAAATACCACTCGGATTAATATATACTTATATCTCATATCAAAAATTGCTTAAGCGTCTTCAAGTGTTACCTGTGGTTAAGTAGCAGGAGGTTAAAGATCCAGCAATATTCATGAAACCGAAAGCTATCATTTCCTTGTTCCCATCGATTTGTTCATTCTTCATTATAGCGAAGCTCCTTCCTATTGCTATCCCTTCCTACGTTGAGGATTCAATATTTAACCAGTTAATTATTTGGGAATGATTATACTTGAGAGTGGTTAGAGAAAAAAAATGCTTGTAATTTGCTAGTTTTCTTACGGCTAAAGCAATAAGACCAGTAACCAGTCCAGCCTTCACGGTTGCTGGCAAATACTTTGAATCAAAGTTTAATCTGTTAATGGAGAGAGGGTTTAATCCTCTGTGCAGGTGACCCACCTGAGGCAAACAGGAAACATAAAAGAAAACGAATTAGGCACATACATTCGTGCATGCAACATTTCGAAGATGGTGAAATTTCTTAAAAGACATATTAGACATAACCCATTACTTACAATGGCGATTCCGTGCTTTTCACCGTGAGCAAAATAGGCGAAAAGCCCGCCTACTAGCACGACCAACATTGGAGCCATAGCTGAGACCCAAAACAATTTTGGTTTTCTTTTCCTCTGAAAATCCATTTTCCACCAATTGCGTCCGTGAATATGTACCCATGTGACTTGCAACGAATTTAATATAACAGAAAGCCCACGTTGAAAACGTGCAACAATAATGGCCTCAAGACTCAAGAAAGCCCCAATACAGTACTTTTGAGACCGTCACAAATAAGAACACTTTTTGAGCATGTAAGTTAATTGTAACAATATGGATTGTTACAATTAACTTACTTGCAAGGTACGATTGTTACAATTAACTTACTTGCAAGGTACGCCTTAGGCTTGAAAGGAACAAATGCAACTTGAACTCTTATTCCAACATACTCCATGGCCAATGATGGATTAATTCGTGTAACTTTGATAATCATTTTTCAACTAGGGTATACATTAATTGGTTGTGCTAAGTTAAGCTTAAGATTATATAGACTAGATTCAGATAATTTCAGACAAGTTATAACTTTTGAAACAAGTTTAAGTTAAGGTCAACTTAAATAATTATTTTTCACTCAATTTTTTAAAGACTCTAAATCAAGCTTGGTACTAAATTATTATACTTGATTTTTCAAATATAAATTCAAGTTTGAGCTCAACATTTTCAGCATAAATATTATTTTTAACTTAAGAAAATAATTATTAAAAAATAAAGTAATAAAAATCATAAGTTCTTATAATAAAATATCAGATAAAAAAATATTTACATATCACTTCTTTAAATTTGAAATGATAAGTATATAAATAGCATCTCAATTTGTATAAATAAAATGCGCGAAATTAAATATTTCCAACAAGTTAATAATGCGCATTAGATTGTTAAATAATTTTCAGGCTTTAGATTATTTAAAATAATAAGCATTTACCCTATAATTTCAATTAAATTGTAGTTGAAGTTGCGCTCTCTATGGACCTGTTTGTTAGGTGTGGTCTTGGTCTTCAGTCGACAGCAGACGCTGTGACCAACACCAATACGGTTTTACGTTGGTCTTTTGTCGTGTTGGGTTGAGTTAGGTCAGTGGTGGTGGGACGAATGACTTGCCGCTTAGGTCTCTGTCATTGTGTCTCATCACACGTCACATAATGGTTTATGGTTACAGTAATTCTAGGGTTGGTGCCGATTTAAACTTAACAAACAAAATTAAAATTGATTCAATTTAGGATGGATCGAACTCATAATTGATTCCATTCAAAATTATAATATTTTTGTTAAATTTTCAGAAAATAATTTTATTTAATTTACTAATTAAAAAATTAGTTAAATAAAATAACATCTTTTAATATTGAAATTTTAACAAATTTAAACTTATAGTTTGTATTCGACTGAATCTATTACGAATCGTAATTAGCTTCACAAACTTATAGTGTGTACTCGACAGAAACAAATTTTCATATATTTTTTTAAAAAAAATGCAAACTCCCATACAATCTTACCTGCACTGACTGTTTAAGTAATAGTTAAAAGTTGAGTTGCCTCAAGTAAATAGGTCTTAAAGCATGGGTTGATACTATAGACACTGGTGGTTCATTTTTTATCATTGATCTTTCGACGTTATTTCAGCTTTAAAAATAAAGATGGATTTTAGTTACAAAGTCCTCTTAAAAAGAGAAATACTACAAAAACAAGATGATAAAAAAGATCTTACCAGGTAACGAGTGAACTGGAGGAACATAAGAAAGATAAAGCCAAGCAATGCGCTTTCCCATCTCCACTGCATATATAGGAAGAAAACAAGTTTATTTTGTGTATCGATAATTAAGACTGCATAATCATAATTACCCAACTGAGCTTACCAAGCTAGAAGAAATTAGAGAGAAGCATGTGCAAATTTTAGTACAAAAAGGAAGACAGAAAGAGATGGAGAATAAGTAAACAGAAGTGGCTTTGTGAAACAAAAGTCGATTACGAAAAGTTGATGTTTAAAAGGAAACATGACGGGTCTGGATATATGTAGTATTTATGTCTAAATCGAGTAAAGAAATCACTGTGAAGAATCTGAACATTAAACATTTTATATGTAAAAGTGAAAATGAATTATGAAAGGTATGTATATATATATTAGGGTATGTATGTATAGTATAAAGAAAGTTGAGAGTGAAACCTCATGTCGTTGTTTAAAAACAGCGTGAAGAACATGAACAACATCAGTTTTGTGAGTGAAATGGGTTATTCCAAGGAAACCCTTTAACTGTTGCAGGCAAATAATGATTGCAGTCCCTCCCATGAAGCCAGTAATCGTAGAATGCGACAAGAAATCCACCAGAATCCCCAGTCTGTGCACATCAAAATATATCTTTTATTATGAATATCATACAAAAATTAATCTAAAATCCCAGAATTCATTAAAAGAGAATCAGAAGTCTCTGACACCTTAAAATGCCTAGAGCAGTTTGGAATATTCCGGTGATGAAAGCAGCCGTGAAAACCAAATCAAGATACAATTTGGGATCATCATTGGCAGACACTTTGTCACCAATTGATTCAGCTATGAGCAATGAGCACGCAGCCACCGTACCCACGGCCAAGTGCTTCGAACTCCCGAAAACAGCGTAGATAAGAGGAGGAACAAAGCTTGAGTCTGCAGTTATTTAATTAATCAGTATAATATGGTGTCAGATGAATGATCATCCTTATTTAGAACCATCTAATTAGGTGATAGGAAAAGGATTAATATATAAACAGGTAAACAAGACAAAAAGTACTTACAGAGACCAATGATGGGAGGGATGTTGGCAAGTTTTGCATAGCTGATTCCTTGAGGAATAGCGAGACTGGTTATAGTGATACCGGCAAGAAGATCGAATCGAAAGAGCTTGAGATTGTATCTAGGTAACCATTCAAATATGGGAACAAAGTACTGGAGGGCAGTTTTGAGTCGACCCCAACCCTTTTCGTTCTTGAATTGCCGGAAAGGATCGTCAGGGAACAAAGTTTCCCGGCAATGGGATCGAAATGTTGCCGCAAAACTTCTTTGAGTGTCGAAGTTGAGCTTATGGTTGGGATTTATTATATTGGAATCCATAATTGCGTGTGTGTTGCATGCAAGTGTGTATTGTGTCTGTATACGAGTGGGCGAGAGAGAGAAAGAAGGAAAAGGTTTTGGTTGTGGATGAGGAAGAGAATAATTTTTGGGCGTTCGGTTGTGGCGGTAAACAGATGGTCTGCTTGCTATATTTATAGAAGCCAAGTGAGTGGGGAGTGAAACACGTATGACAAAGATTGGATAAGAATTGGAAATTGACCCCTAAATTTAAGTTCTCTCTCTCTCTCTTTTTTTTTTTTTTTGATTATTTTGTTCCTCTAAAAGATAGCTATGAGTCAATTAATCAAATCTTAGATGCAAATGGAATTAAAGAAATTAAACAGAAATCATCTCATCTCTTCTTTAGCTATTTATTTAATTTCTTAGTGAGTCCTTTGTCAATTCCCTTCAATTCCTTAAAATCAGTTTTTTTTAATTATAAAATTACTTAGAGAGATCAATCAATTAAGATGCTTGTCAGTAGGAAATCAGATAATAAAATATTTAGGCTCTAAAAATATTTCTGTTGCAACTGTTCAATGAATATGCAACCATTTTGCCAAGATTACGTTGACAAAGAATGAGCTTAAGTGTTAGATAAACTATCATTCTGTTTGCATTCAGGACAAGAGTAGCTCCTTTTTTTTTTTTTTTTTTTGATATGGAATTGCATTTCCCTGTCAGAGAGATCATAAATGGGACGAGAAAACATAAGCATACTAGGTCTTGAATACATAAGCATAGTCAAATGGATACTGCCAATTCATATTAGCATGTAGTTACTGAGTAGTAGAGCCAATGTCTCAAATTTCGACCAATATAATCGGCCGTTGAATTTTACACATCATGGAAAGTCGACTACGTAATCTAATGCATTTTCTTAATATTTGCAGTTCTGTCGGGATGTTTGCTATATACTCCGCGGTTCAATTTTTCACAATCTGTATATTTTTATTAATCTAGAAAGTAAAAACTCCACCTAAAAATTGAGCTTGTATAAAACTAACCTCTTACCAACTTCGAGCACGAAACTAGATTGTCGTTTCACGTGAAATGTTGAGGGAGCTTATGTGACAAGCTAGACCAACAACCACATTGCATCGTTTGCTTCTTTCTTTCTTCTTTTTCTTTTCTTCTGAAATACTGATGATAATTTTGAGGATGCCTTGGTGAAGGATTAAGGACTAGATAGAAATTAGTAAGTTAAGAATTATGTATAACTGTAGTCTGTAATCATGTAAATAAATTTTGGCAGGAAGGGTCAATGTAGCCTCATAGTGTAGATAATTTGATGTCTTTTAAATGTTGAGTTTAATTTATAATGAATTAATCGATCTTTACGACTTGATTCTATTTTGATATAAAATACTAAAACTAAATTAATTAACTAAAATGTTTATTCATATATGTTAGATTATATTACCTTTATCTTAGTCGAATAAGACTCAATATTCTTTTATACAACACATCATTAAGTTTAATTATATCAGTATTTTAATATTTATCATGTAATAATTTACTTGAATAAGAATAAAATTTGTTAATTTGGTATATTTATAATATTTTGAGTTCGTTCACTTGACCTTTTTTTTCTTTCCAAAATGTTTAATTAGTGATCATTTGATCAACTAGAATTCCTTACCGCCATATGTATATGAGGTTTAAGATTTTCTTTTACAACCATTTCCGTTCTAATGGTAAAAATTATTAGAAATGGTTGTGAGTATGGTGGAAAGTTCCAATCGAGACGTGCACTTTAAGAATTTAAGGTGAAAATTGAAATGAAAGGGATAAGCCATAAACCTATTCTTGATAGATGGTCAATGTCAATTATACCTGGATGGTGTAAACTCAATGAGGTCAGGAAAAAAGATAAATCAACCATGCACAAAATAATAGTTGTCTCAGTTTAGGAAATTTTATGAATTTACTAAAATTCTTTTTTAATTTAACAAGTTTATAAAAAAATCTTATATTTGACAAAATATTTAAAGTGAGTTATTATGTTAATTTTCTTCATTAACTTTTATCGCCCGATATTTTTAAAATATGTGAATAACCACATCACATAAAGCTATTGAATAACAAATCATAAAGATTGTATGTCATATAAAGTAATTTATTCATTTTACTAATTATCATATAAATATGATAATATTAAATATTAAATATATAAGTTAATTACATTAAATTCTCTTATAATTTGACTTTTTTTAATACCAATCCTTTTGTTCTAATAATAATCATTTACCTCGACATACTCCTGTTTAATTATTATGCAATTCCTTTTCACATTTTGTTAGTTTTATTAAAGCGATATATATTAATATTTGAAATTTTCAGTTTACTTTATTTTAAATAAAAATTAGATGAAAAACCAATGCAATATGATAGGAAAAATTATGTGATAGCTAAACAATACTATAGAAATAAGTAATGATTTTCTAAATATGAGAATTGAAATGAAATAAAAGCCATATTACAAAGAGGTCCAATGTATTCAACCTTAAATAAAATTAAAAATATACTATATATGTTTAAATTCTAATAAAATAAATAAATCACTCTTTTGTTAATATGATTAATAAATCAATCTATTTGAAATATACCTTTTGTAGTTTACTATTTAATTACCTCTTTATCATGTACCTACTTATATAAAATATAACATGTTAAATTAACGAGAATATATTTCAAAATTGATTTTTATCATTAAAAATTGGGAGAATCATAAAATTATCAAAATATTTTATAATAGCACAAAGAATTTGAAAACTCTTTTGTGTTAGATCATCAATGTCTTATGTAATAAATGTTTATAATGCTTAATACCGACATGATGGGTGTGGCAGTTCAAAGGGGCTTTTCTAAAAAATCACTTATAAATGTCGCCTCTTTTGGTCCTATTCTTGACTATTAAGTTGCTTATGCCAATAACCATCAAATAAGGAGAAAATACAAAAGTGATAAAGAGAGGTAAAAGAATAGAAACACGGAAGAGAATCAACATCAATTGATTTTATAGATCAAGATATGACTACTTTATATGAGAATTACATATGTTTAAGATTCTGCATAATTTTACAATGAAGTGAACTTTTACATGTGGTATCAAAGCCATCTAGTTGTGAACTATATGATTCTCCATTACATTTTCAGTTTCTGAAAAATCTTCATGCTTTTCTGTTGGGACAAAACCGATGATTGTATATATATATATTTGACAATTTTATTTTTCCAAGTACGTGAGAATTGTCTGTATTTTTTCGGTGGTGTCACACCTTCGAGGATATCAATGAATTCACTAGGTCTGTGACATCATGCCTTGGTGATAATCTAAACGCTACTAGTGATGGTGACATTTGTCGTATGTTTACTGTCTGCTTCCCTCCTCATTGTCGATGGTGATGATGTTTCCCTTGATGATGTAAGATGACTGTGCATCATCGCCATTATATCGCTGGTTGTTTTGGATAATGATGAACAGTTTGTGAACAATGTTAATAGTAGTAAACAATAAAAGATGAATGAACATGAACAGTAATAATAATAAATTATGCATGCATGAATGAACTTGAATAGTAATAATAATAATAATAAATTATGTAGAGATAAATGAATGTTAATAGTAATAATAATAAATTATGCACGCATGAATGAACGTGAACAATAATAATAAAAATAAATTATGCATTCATGAATGAACGTGAACAGTAGTAGTAGTAGTGATAATAATAATAATAATAATAATAATAATAAATTATGCAGCATGAACAGTTATGTTAGTGTACGTATATAATAAATTATAATAATCAACAGTACAATATATATGCATGTTAACGTGAATAGTATATGCAAAAATTGAGGATGATGAATATGCATGTTAACTTGTTTATGGATTTTGACAGCATCACTGTTATCAAGATTAATAATAATTACATAAAATGTTTTGTATGAATGTACATTAATAGTAATGATTGACAGTATGTTTATGACGTGATAATTGAATATTTAATATTTTACACATTTATCAAATTTGGAACACTATTATTTTAGATTTGTGAATCACCAAAGTGATCAAAATCTTTAGGATAATTAGTTCTAAATTGATTAGAAATTTTCAATCACTCACTCATAAAATTGATGCTATAAATGATGTTTATCTATGAGTAGATTGAAATTCATTATTATAAGAAATTTATGAATTACACGAGGTTAATTGGTTGTTTTTATAATTAATGAATATGATTGTTTCATTTCAAAAAAGAAAAAGAATATGATTGTTTGGTAATGTAAATGCACTATTAGTTTTACTTATTTATCCAAAGATAATAAATATTTCTAAGTAGTGTATGCATCA
>JAOQMP010000008.1:35590405-35612725 GCA_027563575.1 Erythroxylum pedicellare
TGTGGTATGAATTACTGTATTATTTATTATGTTTGATGAATTGAACTTTATAATTGTTATTACATTTTGGCATAGTGTGGTATGAATTACTGTATTATTTATTATGTTTGATGAATTGAACTTTATAATTGTTATTACATTTTGGCATAGTGAGCACATCGATGATGGTTCACTCACTGAGTTCACAAACTCATTAAAATTGCAACATTGTTTTTCAGGTCTAAAGGAGTGCAAGCTCCTAAGTTGATAAAGTATAGATATAGTAATTGTGTTTTGTGGACAATATTACTCAATGGTCTAGTCAGCTGACATTGATGAGTCCAGTTAGGATATTTTGGTTTAGCATCCCATTTCATGTAGTACACTTTATATGGAGTTGTAGACTCTCATATGTTATGAATTGTAATGACAGTGTATATTTATGTTTTTTAATGGAATGGGAAAGTTCAATCTTTGAGAACTTGTGATATATGTGATGCCATAATTAAGATAATGTGACATGCTCCAAAATGCCATTCCCATAAAGTATGCGCTCGAATATACTCTAGTATGCTGGGTAAATGCTCTATAAGAGTGGTATGTTATAGAAGGTGTCTCTTTCAAAGATCTAGATCTACCACCGGTGACCCAAACCAATGGAGACCCAACTTTATAGAGAGAAGCAAGTGGGGCTAAGACCCATGGGAGCTCTATAGTAGCATCCGTGATTTTTATTAATGATGGTGGGTCACCTCCTTAAGCGTTGGACGGGTTTGGCATTGACATTCTTAGGTTTGCTCCTCTTGCAGGCCATACCTTGATAGGGATGAGGGGTGTTAGGATGGAATTCGAAGAGCTTTCAGGCCTAAAGGAAGCCTTCCCGATGCTATCTAAAGAAAACCTCAATCCAAAATTCTCACAAGTGCACAAACACTTCAATGCTGACACCTAAAAGCCCAAGGCAGTGACAACAAATGCAAAACTAGATGGAGCCTGGAAGCGAAAACTGATACCCCAGTTACCTAAAGTTGCTCTGACACATTTTCAACAGGTATTAAAAGATGAAACAATATGCCCCCCAAAGGAAATTTTTGATGTAAACATTCAGGTATGGTCCTTTGTTCTCATTGGTTTTTTTTGGAGCAAGAGGCTAACATTCCCAGTGGTGAATGCTTAGGCTCAAGCCGGGTGGAGTTCCAAGGGACTAGAGAAGGTCCTGCTACGTAAGGATGGGTCCTTTCTCTTTAAATTTGGCAAGGATTTTGATGTGTAGGAAATGACCAAATAAGGCCTATGGCACATTGGAGATCAAATTTTATTCTTGCGAGAATGGAGTCTGGGCATGGACATGAGTAGAGATTTGATAGACAAATTTCCACTGTGGGTCCACTTCCATAACCTACCAATGGAACTGTAGACACTCCAAGGGTTAAGTTATGTGGCGAGCTCCTTAGGTAAACCTCTAAACTTAGATTCTCAAACATTACACATGGAGAAGGTAGGATATGCAAAAGTGTGCATTAAGATACCTAAGTCGGCGATTCTTCCATATAATCTTTCAGTGATGAGTGTGGAGATAAGGATGTAATGGTTATGAAGACTATACAACTGTCCTACCCTTGAAAACTAAACATTAACAAACAGTGGCAACCAACTGAGAGGATCGTTAAATTGGAGACTACTACGAAGATACCAACACAGAATCTTCTAAAATAGAGTACCATTGTTACTACTACTCAACTTGTTGATGTTGTTGCAGAGACACCTGCGGTCTACGCTGTGGATGCCAATAGGAGAACTCCATTGAGGATGAGCCAAATTTCTAATAGGCTGACCGAGAGTAATAACAAATTGGAAATTGCAAGGGCCATGACAATAGAAATAGAATCTGATCCTTTGGCAGAAACAAGGATGCTTGATACAAATGTGGAGACACTAATGTAGTTATTGTAGGTTGGGACATCTGAGGTTGTTACAGATAGCATTCTTGCAGAAGATGGAACTACTAGTATTGTTGTGGGTGTACTTAATGGTTTGTGGATGTAGTTACTGGTCATGAAGCGATGGTAATCAACTAGTTGATTTGAGGGTTGAGCAAGTTGTCAGACATATTTCCCAGGGAAAGACAAATCTTGACAATTTCAGTGTAGACAATATGGAGAATCTATACAATGGTGCGAATGATTTCACCTCCCAATATTTGTAGCATTGTTAGATGGATTGGGCCAACACGTTGACTCCACTTGCAATTGTTGGGCAAACTAAGAATTAGGGGACAAGGGATATCGAACAAACTGAGGACTATGATACCGCACTAACTATTATCCATGTCCTAGACATTCTTGACAATTTTTGCGTGTAATCCAAATCTACAAAAAGGAAATCTGCTAGGAAGAGAAAGCAAAATCCTAAATACCAGAAATGGTTCATGAGCTTTCCCATGAAGATGAAGCTTTAGTAGTGCCTATAATTGTTTCATGTTGTTGTCTATTATACAGATAGTTATACTATCTTCCTTAGAGAGTTTTTGTTCGTGAATCATATTGCAATATGATGATAGGCTTAAAGCCTTGAATTTGATGTAACATCTTCATCTATAATCATAATTCTTTTTCATTTTAAAAAAAATGACAACTATTCAAGGCAAGTGCTTACAGTTGAGAAACATCTTCTTACATTTTCACAACTAATTACTTCTGTAAAAGCATTGAATAAGTTGCAGACTATACATTCTCCTCTGGTATCTCTCTTCTGATATCAACTCAGCTCCATTGATTCCAATACAGTGGGGTCAGATCAACATTGCGTCCAAACTTTTTTGTTTTTAGTAATCTCATTATCAAAATTTTTGAATTATATTTCATTTTCTTGTCATCTCATTGCTCAAGTTCATAGAAGAGGCTTCGGAGAGGATTATTTTTACAGTTTTAGTAAAGACTGTCTTAATTACAGATTGAGTGTTCTCTATTATATCCCTGAAAACTCTTGCATTCCTTTCTTACCACATGACATATACTAAGCAGCCAAATATATTTTTAAGTGCTAAGTAATCTCTAAAAGTAATTTGGTGATTGACCTGTCCATTCAACAATTTCTTCTCAGTTTGTGTACCGGCAAGAAAGATTCTACGATGGTTGAGGCATTCAAACTCTAGGCTGCGGAGGGAATTAAAATTTGAACCTCTAAATATGTCTAGTCAGACTTTATTAGTAAAAATCATATTCTTAATTTATACCATATTAATTTTGATGGTTATAATCATGGGAGTAATAAATTTTTTAATCTTTTTGTCATAATTTGTTATATCCACAAACCGATGAAAACAAGTTCAAATAAAATTAGTGTGGCAGCCTTGCCTATAAGTTGTGCAGTCACCAAATAAGCCTCCCTTGGTCACCGATACGAGCTTCACCTGGTTTATTCTACTTCAAATTGGATTAGAGTGTAACACGTGAAATCATTTCAAGTTTGAAACGTAAGAACTACAACTTTTTCGCATCATTTCCACACCCTCACCCATTGCTTACGTTGCGTGTCCACTGACATTATATTTGAATAATGTAACCATAAAAGAGCAATAATTAGAGGAAACAAAATTAAGAAAGAATGACTAACTCGCTTGCGTGATCACACACCCATAATCTTATATGTCCGAGCGAGGACAGTTCATGGAGAGTTCCAGCAGCAAGCTATTTCGCATTTAGATGTATCCAGTTATTATTTTGTAGTTGAAAATGGACCCTAGTACTTGACTTGAGAGTGCGAAATAAAAATGAAGCTCCTTTTGGTGAAGGCTTTTACTGGGTGGGTTGTAGCTCTGAAATTGGCAGGCCGAGGGACATAGAGCTCTGATTTTAGTCAAAATACAAAGTATCAAATCACCTTTCCAGAACGTTTCAAGGGCGTGCCTGAAATCTTAATTAATACCACCAATTGATCAAACATAACATTGTGGGAAAGCTTATAATTAGATCTAAGTACTATTCCCATATTTCAAAGACATTTGAAGATAGAATTTGTATGGTGTAGAAAGAACTTGAGATTTGAAATATCTACGTAATTTTTCATGAAGGTCTCTGTTAGATTTTGTATTGGTCCTCAAGTCAAAGCAATCTATTCATTCCGTCAACCTTTTTTATTTACAGAATTTGTTCCCCAATTATTGCACATAGTGTTAGCATTTTTTTATTGAAGGGAATGGATTTCAGGAGTCAAGCCCGCCGGATAAAGTTATAAGAAAAGAAGAGAGCAGATCAAGTAAAAAAAATTATAAAAAGGGTAGCAAACAGTGGACCAACCAATTTATACAACATAGTATGAGAGATGGAAATACGCGTGGACTCCATTAGCTTTATGCTGAAATGAAACACATAGATATTTTGTCGAGACCCACGACCTTGCCGCCATAACAACCAACCACAGCAAGGTGGGAACTGTTCATTTATGCACTAAGATCTTAGAGACTATACTTTTAAAGATAATTTATTGATTTTTACCAAGTTGAATCACTTTTTGAGTATGTTTACAGAATTAGCAGTAGCAAGTTTGAGTATATCACTTATAGTTAAATTTTATTTAAAAATGATAGATAATTTTATTTATGTTTGACGCAGACGCCATTTTATAATCAATTGAAAAAAGTTAAATTGTTTAAGAAAATCGAAAACTCAATGTTATTTCGTGTACAAGTTTTACATGCCTTCACTGCGTGCTTTCTCGACCACGGCCTTTGGTGGCTGGAAAAGTCCAAGTTTGCTGAGTTTCTGCGCCCCCTTTTTATGGATTTAGTTTGTCATCCAATTGGAAAAGAGACGGCTCTCAAGAGAGGAGAGAATTATAACTCGCAGATTTTAAGAATGGCCACTCAATGGCTGTTGCTTAGATGGGATCTTAGCTCAACATTCACTAGTACGTATGAGTTGGTAGCGGGAGAAATATACGTGGGCATGTACTCTTAGCTTTATTAGGATGTTCGAAACAAAGGCAAGATCAACTGTTTCTTTTAATCTTTCATGTTATGTTGTTGAAATTAAAAATGTGTTTGTTTCGTGTTCAATCACTTCTAAACTTAAAGAAAGCTGTCAACTTTTGGCTAGTATTGTATGAGAAGTAAATGCATTTATTAATAAGAAATAATTCTACAATGAAATGGAAGAAAGTGATACATCGGAGTATCCCTGCAAAAATGTTAATAAAGAGGAAAATTTTCACATGCAATCATTTGTATTGGCATTCTCCAATTTGTTGATAACTGGGGACTGCACGATGTGGATGTTATAAGTGAGGAATTGTTCTCTTATAGTTTGTATTGTAGAATTGAGTAAGCCTGAGCTGTGGTAATAGTATGGCCTAAGATATATATTCTCTTATTCTTCCTAGTCCAGATGTTGTAAATAGTGTGACTAAACGCGATTTGACAAGTCGTCCAGTTTCTACTCCTTTCCTGATTGTTGCACCACCATTTTATAATTCCTTGCCAATTATTTACATGCAGATTCTGGTTGCATAACCACATTATTGGATTCCATATGATGTATGTGATATTGCATTAAAAAAATAGGTGGGACAAAGTTTCTAGTTGTCACTGACATAAAGCACAAGTGTTATTGACGATCTCGTATCTTTTTGCTCTATTTATAGTGGATAATCTACCTTTAATCGCTAACTATAAGGAGTTTATAACTCCCGGGCTAGCTTAGGGATCCTATACAAGTTTTCTCCAGGGAGCTTTTTGAGCTTGTGCTTTAATGAATCTCCTGCATGATATATCGGAAAAGTGGCTAAAAAGGCGTTGGGAATCCATAGTATTCTGTCTTCTTGGTCCAAGTGTAATGGTATGAGCAAGTTGGGATGAGGCATTAAAATTCTGAGCTTCCTCAACAGTATAGTTGTTTATAATTGAGCTCCTTAGAGCCCCTAATGTGCTAACTTCAGGTAGAGGTTCCAGTGAAGACCAATTATCATAGCAGAATGATGTTACTTAAGGTTTCTGATGCACATTCCGGCCTTACCTTTTAGCTTAAGTATATGCGTCATGGACCAGGATGTATCATGTCGAGGTTTTATATGGCAAAATCATCCTTTATTTTTACAGAATGCATTTATCTACTTTACCTATAATGAGTTTTTGTGTATCACTATTCTCCAAATTCTTTTTATTAACTGGATTTAGTTTGTAGTCCTTATTGAAAGAATTACCAAGCCTCCCTCTTCCTTAGACAGACAAAAGTCAGTCTATTTCACTTTTCCCATAGAGCAAATATTGCCATTCCCTGACAATATAAAGCTGTTCATGATCGTTTCAATTGTCTTAATTGTCCTCTTGGTGAACCAGATGTGCGAAGTCCACTATACATGCAATGTACTGAGTATAAAATTAACTGGCATTACTCTCCTAACTAGAGTCAAATTCCTATTGTATATGTTTGTAATCTTCAAGATGATTATGTCAATTAAAGGTTTGAAGTAAAAAAGATGGTCTCTTAGTTGAGATTAGAAAAGCTCCTTGAGAAGAATACACAATTTTGGATACTACAATCTTCATTCTATGAGCAAGCATTTTAGAAATTCCTTTGTAAATTATGCTGCACAATGATATGGGGCAAAAATCCTTCATGAAATTTGATGTTGGTTTTTTTTACTACCATAGTTATGCATGTTTTGTTGATCTTTCAATATTTTCTTACTGGAGAAGAATTATAGGACCACTTCTACTACCATTTTTTAGTGTGTTCCCAAGTTTTTATTAGAAGAAGTTCACATTAAAACCATCTGATCCAGATGCTTTATTTGGCTTTAAGGTAATCATGGTTTTCTTTACGTCATTAGAGGTAAAAGGTTCAACTAAGAGAGGTGCATCATGTTTAGGGATTGCATTAACAAAGATGTTCCTCATTAAGTTAATATAAGAGCGTGCATTAGCAAGTGTTGTAAAGTTTTGGTGAAGAATATGATAATATCTCTTTTAATATCTTCTTATAAATGCACCCAAGAGCTATGCTAGCCTTGAGGAGAAACAATTCTATTAATGTTTTTCCTAGATATGATAGTCTTTTAGTTGAAAGTTGTATGCTTGTTTGTTCCTTACACTTATTGGTTCCTTGATTTTTACTTGGTGAGAGACTGATAAAACTCAGCTGCTTGATTGTATTTGAAATTGCTAGCTTCCCCTACTCTTAAATTCTTAAACTTCCCAGAGAATTATTGAGATTTCTTTGAATTAGTCCATTTTTTTTAATTTCCTTTACTTCTATTTGTGTGTTTATAGTCTCCTTTAAATTGAGTTTCTTTAGCTTAGATTTTATTATTTGCAGTTTCCTTATCTAATTAATGTATTGTTTAGTGCCTTGCAAGTTACTTCTTACTCCTTTTGTAATAGCTTCCTCAAAACCTACATCATTCACCATGTAGTTGCTAAATAAGAATAGATAATGCTTCTTTTAGATGTTAAATATGTTTTAAAATGTAAATGATCAGATAGTAATGGTTTTTAATTGTAGCTTTTTCTTTACGAATAAATCTCTAGCTATTGTTGATTTAATAGCACCATGTTTAGCTTTTTCCTAAGGAAACATTCTCCTTTTTGTTTATTGCTCCAGGTGTAAAAATTCCCTTTCATGATTAAATTTGTTACTTAGGTATAGTTTGCAAAATTCTTGAAGTCATATGTGTAGTGCCTCATCCCTAAATTTCCCTCAAATTCCAATGGTGATAGGGTGATACTGATATCATCTAATAGCATCCATAGTTCTCCGTATATTCTTAAGTTTAGGCCATAGTGGAATTTCCTAAAATACCAAATTAAAAGGATGAAAAAAAGTTATAAAAAACTAGATATGGCTTTTTCATTCTGATATGAAGATGGATGAATTGGTTTTCTTTCAAATGATCATCAATAACTAACTTCAATGGTTCAAAATATATGATTATTCTTCCATTGTAATGACTTTGGTGGTTTGTAAGAGCATTCCATTTCTTACCAAGGAGATTCAGGTTCTTCCAAAAGTTCTTCATGATCTTTTTTCCAAAAGGCCAAGAAAAAAAAAAAGCTTCCTTTATATAGTAATAGACAAGTAGTTGTTTATTAGGAGTATTGAGTCTTCTAATGTTCTAAGAATAGTCATCTAGAGGTGTCTTTTTCTTCTTCTTCTTCTTCTTCTTCCTTTTGGGGCTTATTGTTGTTACTGTTTTAAACTCTCTCTCATTTTCCACTTCCCTAGTTTCAGGCTTTATAGGAGTAGTAAGAGAGTTGGATGAAGGGGGATTATAAGATTTTTCTTTTGGTACTTCCTATATTAGATTCTCTACATTCTTTAGTTCCTCTACTTCTAGAGTGCCATAGTCATATTGAGAGTGCTGGTTTCAAATGCCTAAAGCTTCATCATTTGGACTATTAATCTGATTACTTAAAGCTTCCTCCCTATCTACATTATTCAAGGCTTTATTTTATGGGTTGTTACCATGCTATCTTTTATTTATTCATTTATCCATTTTTTATTCCCTAACTTTGAGAGTTCTATATCTAGTCTGGAACACTTTTCCAGTTTGCCCCCAGGTTTGCTTTGGTTGTAGCTTAACTAGTCTCCATTCATAAGTAACCAATACCTCATCTTTCACCATACCATTAGTCTCATCAAGCCTTAGGATATGGATAACTTTAGGAAGTTATTGGTATGCTTTCACTAGCACACATATTCTAACATAAGTTACTCTCCTCATCATTGCAATTTTCTCATCTAGGCAAAGTGATAAGCCTATAAAGCTAGCTAAGTGGCTTAACCTTTAGAGTCTAGTATTCTAGTGGTATCTTTAAGTTAGATGGGGATGCTCTTCTATTTAAGATTCACCACTTGTATTCTAAGCTTCTCGGATTAAAGGAAAAAAAGGGTTTAGAGTTGAAATAATAGGGTCCTGTTTTACATACTTTCTGATATTGCGATAAATAGGTAAATATGAAGAAAAGAGGTCTTTGTCATTTAGGAGAACCTCAATTAATCTTAAGCAGTTCCATTCGTAATGAGCCCAAGCTTTGATCACTTGATAGGATGGTCTTTTGTCCAAGAAGTATCCAATTAATATAGATTGCCATTTTGTAACCCTCTCTTTCAATATTTCCAAATATGGTGTCTACACTAATAAATTTTTTTTGAAAATCCATATTTTTCCAATAATTCCCCTCAATTTATGAAGAACCAAATTTATCATCAACTCCATAAAAGATGTTCCTTAATCAAGATTGGTTCTCATTAACTTTTAATCTAATTCCAAATTTTTAGTAAATTTCATTTTATAGATACTAGAGTATATTTCTATACAAATTTTTTTAGATGTTGTTTCTTAACAAATGACATAATTGTTATTGCTCGCGTTTCATGCCTTTTACAATATTTTTCTTCATTTTTTGTTCCATTAGTATTCCATTTTGATTATTCTTGATTACACTTTGATTTTTGAACTGATGCCATTTTTATTTGATTTAACTAAAAATGTTGTTTCATGTTCTATTGGATGCATTTTAATATGTTTGTTTCATTCTTCAATGGAGAAGTTTTTTTTTTTCTAATTATCCTAGATTCAGTTATTGGAGTGTTATTTTGAAGTCTCCTATTTATATTTTTTTCTCTTTCCTTTTTCATCATTTTTTTTCATATTTCTCTCTTTTCTCGTTTCATTCATAAATATATTGCAATAGCTCCCTTTGCTCATGTATTTTACAAATCAATAACATTTATATTTTATGCATTCCATTCTATAACTTCTCTCATTTTCATTCAATATATGTTAGAAGTGGTAAATAACTTACCACTTCTTAATTTCAGAGAGCAACAATCCTTTAGATTAATGCAAATGAAAAATACTAAGTTGTTTCCTCAAAAGGAAAAAAAGAGAAAAATATATTTTGAACCCTAATCATTGTACTAGAATTTAATTCATATAACATTTAACAAAGTTGAATAAGGATCATAATGTTATAAAAAATAATTGGTTTAAACTTAAAATTGACAAAACCTTAAGCTCTTGTCTAAGTTCCATAAAAAATGCATGTGTAATTTTTTAAAAATTTAATAGGGAGTTACCATTAATGGTATGTTACCCAATTGGCAATGGAAAGCCCACCACGTTGTTTAGGGAAATTAGGGAATCCCCTAATTCCTAATTCAAAGTGCAGTGGTTATTGGATCTTGACAACTTAATAAATGTTGCTTTAGGTAGTTAAATCATCAACCATAATCTGAATCCTCCTAGTAGTATTGCTTAAACAATTATAACTCATTCCTACAACTTTAAAAGCACAAGAAGCTAGAAATGCATCACATTCCTCATCTAACTCATCAAGGTGCTTATTATAAACAATATGTAGATTAATATTGCAGTAATGAGGGTTTTTTGAATTGAATATTTGATCGAAACCATTTGCTTGCAATAGTTAGCCCGTTCAAAGCCTCATAATCGTGAAGGAATTTTCTTTACTTCTTATCATACTCCATATGTAAGGCCCTAAAATACACCCTAGATGAAATGTATTTATGAAAGTACATGTATGATATGAGTTAAAATTGTGCTATGATTTGAAAGTGAAAGACATGTGACTTGAATTTTGGGTTTCATGGACCATAGTTAGTGAATTGGGATTATTTCGAAATTTTTGGGAATTTTAGGAATTTTTGAAAATTTTGGGGTATTTTAATCTAGGAAAAATACATGAATATGTGACAAATGGGAGTGTGACAAATAGCTTGACGTATAGGAGACATGTGGTAACTTACATGAACGAAAAATATAAAAACACATGTAAGTACGTGTGTTAGAAGATAAAATGACTGAAGCTCTTTGTTCTTCTTCATATTTTGTTGGTCTTCATTGAAAGTCACTAAATCTGCATCACTGAAATACTAGTTTTGAGTTTTATATCAGTCCTGTCCTTTGTAAAACAAATAACCCAGTCCAGTTGTTAGTTTGCTTCTCTTTAGTCTTGCTTTTCCCTCCATCCATCGAAACCTTACTATTCACTATCATAGTTGGAATTTGTTTGAAGAATCAAGTAAGTGATGTTTCTAATTTTCTAGGTTTTGTGAATGAATTTGATGATGTTTTAGTACTAGAAATGATTGCATGCATAAACTGATAGCTTCGGTGTTATTCAGAGTGCATTATATGAAAATGGTGTGACTTCAAAATTGTGCAAATACTAGAATAGTTGTATATGCTCTGTTTTTCATGATTTAGATTATTTGAGTTAACTAGAAGCAACAACGGAGAAGTATAAAAATGGTATAGGTTTGGTTTTTTGTTAAATATGGGATTGGTTTCACATGAAAATAAATGTAGCAGTAGAGAGAGAAATTCAAGATCAAAATTCAAAATACCAAGTTCACATGAAAATACCAAGTTGTAATGCGTGTGAAAATGTAGTGAATATGAATTATGAATGGATTAAGATGAAAAAGAAAGAAATGAGAAAAAATATGGAAAACATAGTAGTGAGAGAAAGCTTGTGTATGTTTCGGTTTTCATGAATTATCATATAAACTTGCACTTGATGGGTTTAGAGGTTGTGCTGGATATAGAAGTCCAGAATATGTCAAGTGGGAATGAAAAAAATCAATAAAAGATACAACTAAAAAAAAAATAAAAGAGGCTATTCTGTGAAGAAGAGAAGAAGATCACAATACTTCATTGCTATGGGTAGCACGATCGCTACTTTGCTTATGAAGTCTCAGGTTGTGATCGTGCGGTGCACGTTTTTCTTGAAAATTATGGTTTTTAAACCTCTGTCATTTAATTCTTTATAACTTCTTCACTCGATGTCCAAATGACTTAATTTTTGAACCAATAGACTCATAATACATTGATCTTTATTTTCCATAAAAAATTAAAACCATAAAAAATGTATTGATTGAATAATTTAAGATGAAATTGTGATTGTACTAAAGTATGATAACTGGGATGATTTTACTGAACATACTTTGGTATTTTGCTTATATCTTGATCTGTAGACCTTAGAATAAGATTATTATTGATTCCAATTTAACTAGAGACAAAAGCTACAGATTGCCTGAAGAGATTGAATTCTAATTCTGACTCTATGAATTTCAGAATCTGATTTGAAGTTGAGATAGGAATTTTGTTGAAGCTTAAATAAAATTTGAGATCTTTTGAGTATAACTTTCAGTATATAGAACCAAATGGAATGAACTTGGTATCATTAGAAACTTAGGACTTGGGAGAACAATTTATAGAAGGAAGTGTTATCAAGTTACCTCATCTTCTCAACGTGAATAATTGAGCAAAGTGGACCTAAAAGTTGGTTATGAGATAAATCTGGATTAAGCAATTGAGTATGGTTTCAAATGATTGATAATATGACAAGATTAAGGTTAAGAAACCCAGAATTTGTTATTGAACATACATAATATGTGATATTTTTTAAATGGGCTTATTCAATTAAATGAGTTATTGTAAGTAATTTAAATGGTCTAGTCTGTAACTAATTTTTGAGTATTTGTAAGTAAATTTTGATAGTTTTACTTTAATTATTTTGTTTGTTATTGCTTTGAATTCATTGAATGATTTGCAAAGCTATAAGAATGTTACTTGTTTTAATACATGGTATGAAACCAGTGATTGATATGTGTATTGAATTTCAGATGTTTCTATTTTTGAAATTGTTATGTCTTAGTTGTGGGTAAATAGGCACGCCTAGAAGGGTCTACAGCTGCTCCTGTGACACTTCGATATCTCCTATTATCGAGACTTGTGTCTCTCCTATGACACTTCGGTGTCTCCTATTATCGAGACTTCTATCTCTTCTATTATTAACACTTCAGTGTCTTCTATTATCGACACTTCTGCCTCTCTTGTTATCGACACTTCAGTGTCTCCTATTATTGAGACTTCAGTCTCTCTTGTATATGTTCCGTTACCCACTTCTGTAAATAGATTAGCAGTCATCTAGTTTTGTATTCTGATACATGTTGATTTTGATATAAGCAAAATTTATGTTCTAATTTGTTACGTTCTGATCTAAAGTGATTATACCTTCTCCTAATGGTTGTTTATGCTATAACATGATTGTCAGTTTATGTATAGTTTAGTTATCACTCACTAAGCTATATGCTTAGCATGGTGGATTTGCCCTATGTAGGTTCTGAGAGAAGGTTGTAAAGACTGGGACACGTCAACCGCAATGGACAAAGGAGTCACATATTTGTTTTGATACAGATGTATTTTGAGTTTTGATTTTGGCTTGTATATGAAGTGCGGATTTGTTTATAAGTTTGTAATAACTAATTTTCAGGCTAATTTTGGATTTTGAACAAGTTTGTGTTAAGGTCAATGTAATATCATGTATGATTTCCTGATTTGGCTTTAAGGAAGTTTTAGATTGCTTTTGGTTTGTTTGTTTTGTTTGTGAGTGTGACACTTGCATATCCTCCTAGGGGGTATGTGGGCGTTACACCATATGTGTGATCCAACATCTAATATATATTTAATAAACTCTTTCTTTAATGGTGACGCTGCTTGACTTTAGCATTAGTGAAACAATCTATGTGACTTAGTGCTTCAAGTTGTCAAGTTGGCTAATAATAAGTGGATGGAGGTAGAGCATCTTTGGTAGAAAAAGTTACAAGTACATGTTTATCTTATTAAGCAATGATGAGAATGTGAAACAAATTGCTAAATGGATATAGGATGTAAGAAATCTTCTTGATACTATTGAGATGAAGGACTAAAAGAGGTATTATATGTAAACTCTATCAATCTCGAGTATGGAAAGAAGAATGCACACCATCTTTAAAAGAAAAATTTTGGCTGAATGAATTTGGAATTAGGATTCCCATGAAAATGGTAATGGGGATGTTGTGTGCTTTTTGTATTCTATATTTTTCCCTATTACAAATCAAGTACTTATAAACTACAAACTAAGATAAGTGGACCTATTATTAATGAGTAATATAAAAGTAACTAGAGTGTTGATCTTACAAGGAAGTTATAAAAATCTAATAAACTCTCCTACTAAATGGTCTAAAGAACAAATAAAGATAATTATTGATATATTTTAGGTAAAAAATAGAACATAATATAAAACCTAAATGATAAACAAGAGAATTAAAATAAAAATGTAAACAAATAGAGAAATTAATGATAATTAATGCTTAAATAAGTACTCACATAAGTGTCATATTTGATTCATGATTTGATAAAATAGATTTATCATTTAGACGTATAGAATTTTCTAGACTATAAAATTGTACTATATTAAGATACAACCTCTTAATATTTCTGTTGGTTAACTCGTATCTCTATTAAACATCACCCTTTTGAATGAATTAACACAACAAAGAAAAAGGTTTTAGTGATGAAAATTGCCGATGGAAAATAAAGATTTTTCAACTGGAAACAAATTTAGTGACAGAAGTTACTAAGGAAAAAGTCGTCGGAGAAACACCATTAGTAAATTTAGCAACAAAATATTATATATTTGTTGGTAAATTTAGTGAAAAATTTTCCTTTTTTCGTTTATAAATTTAGGGAAAGAATTTTGTACTTTTGTTGTTAACTTTACGACGGATACACAATATTTTTTTGGTTAAATTCGTCACTAAATTTTTTGACAGAAACATAAAATTCTATCGCTAAATTTACTTACAGATGACATCATCCATTGCTAAATTTTTCCTGATGGAATATATCATTCCTTTATTAGGTTACGAACGAAATATATCATTCTATCACTAATTTGCCAACAACATATTGTAATTCTATCGGGAAATTTAGCTATAATAAAATTCAACCACCATTTCTCACTTTTTACTTAAGTTTTCTGTTGATAATCTTTTGAATTTTTTGTATAATTAATTTATGTAAATAATATAAAATTGATTGATAATATAAAGTAAAAATTATCCTGATTGGTAATATAATAAAAAATTATAATGTACGCCAATAAGTATCTTGAAGATAACTGTAAATTAAGAATTCATACAAAAACCTAAGAGTAGAAAAACATCAAATACATTCACTTATCCATTTAAGCTATGTAATGGGAAAAAGGTGGATGTTCTAACTGTTGTGATAAGGTCCTGTCCCTCCCCTTCAACTCATTCACCTTATTATAGAGCTAGGTTATGCACTCCATCATCTTCTCTACTGTGCGCTCAAGCTGAATGACTCTCATATTTGATGTGGACCGCCTACTAGATCCAACTATAGTGGATGTGGAGGATTGTGAGTAGCATGGGTTTGTAAATGAAGCTAAGCCGAAAATCCTTCCATGGTGGTCCGTACCACCCATTACATCATGATATGTCTAACTCTCATCAACAGTTTCAAAGTTCTAAGACTATCGTTCAATGATTTCTTGTATTTGGTCCTATCATTATAATTATTTATGTTAATAAGTGATAATTTTTAAGAATTAATAATAAAGTATAGATTTTACATACACGAAGTTGTCTGCACTGGGTGTTGGCGAAGGTCACACCATCATGCTTCTTAGGGTGGGTGTGCAAAAAAAGATGTCGTAGTATGTGCTTCCTACCCATAGGCTTTTCTTGTATCAGAATATAATTGTTATAAGGGAACTACAATTTACAAAAATTTCGACAGAGTTTCCTTTATTTTTATAATATGTACCACCTGTTAAACAAAAAAATTTAACAATAACATAACCATTAATAGCACTAGACATTTATAACATTATTATTCTCCATAATATACATATATTTTCATCCTAAATTTTATACATCTAAGTACAAAAATCAAAATATAGGTGTAAACTTTTGATACTTACAAGTCTCTCTGCATGCTTGTGGTAGGTCATAAATCCTCTACTGTGTACGGGTAGACTCTCTCCCTCTGGTCCTTTGTTTGCAAAATTGTGTTCTGAAATGTACATTGCCCTGGGTGATGCCCAATACTACTACCATCGACTCCATATTTCTTCAGATATATAAGGAGGTCGTACACTATTCTTGTCTGTCGAACCAAGAAAGTCTTTATAACGTGTATGAGCTTGCCTCTCCCATATATTATAAATTACAACATCAAATTTTGAATCACAAAAAAATTCTATATTAAAAAAAGAAAAACATGCTATAAGTACTTATAAACTACAATATTTATCTAATTAATTTATAAAATTAGATAAAATAAAAATTGAATAATATATTTTTTGCACTTTAAACTCTTGACAATAAAAATCCTTTATCGCCTGATAGATATTCTTCTATATATACCCCTCATGATCTATCTTCTCCTTGAACTTGAATGACATATTTCTAGAGTACGTTTTATACAAAACCAACCTAATATATAAGCTATTTTAGATCATTTTCAAAGTAAAACTTGTAACTTTAGTATAAACCCATGGTGTTATCATATATTACAAAATTTTTAGAATTTCCCTCACAAAATTTTGACAATTGTGATGTAAGTTCTTCCATTAACTCCTTTAGATCCATTCTAAAGGCTGCTTCCATCATTTGCAACATTTACCCCTGATATCTCTGTTGGTATAGGGCTAGTAGATGGTGTAGTAGGGCTGGTGGATGGTATAGTAGGACTGGTGGATGGTGTAGTAGCAGGTACAGAAGGTGACTATACAGGGACTGTAAGTTGGGAAGGTGATGACTTATCTGGATGTCAAGTAGCTGGACGTACAACACTTAATTCTATAGCATCGGGCAAAATGTGATGCTTCACCTAAAAATGCAATGGCTCTTCCAAATTGTGGTAATCTTTTGCCTGCATTATATCCTGTTTGCTCTTTTATGAAATATTTTTAACTTGAAATTCACATTTTATTGAATATTCCAGTAATAGAACAATATAAATTAAACAAAAATAACATTATATTGTTGATACAATAATATAATTATTTATATAATATTCTATTACAAACAAAAATTAATCGCTATCATCACTTAATTGTAAATCAAAATCATCATCATCTTCTTTTTCTGAAGAATTAGAATCAAACCCAGGCTTCTCTTTAGATATCTTGCCTTCCTCATCTTCTCCAAAAGAAATTTCAACATATTCATTATTTGGATCATTCAAAGGTTCATTCTTGTCATATGTTACAAATACATTTATTTCATAAACATCTTCCTAAAATACTTAACTCTCAATTCTCTTATTTCCCCCTTTTCCTTATAATTCAAAAGCACCTCTAGGCTTTACTTTGCAAATGGCCAACCAATCTAAATTTTCTCATCGTAAGTTAGGAAAAAGGGACATAATACATGTAGATCGCTTACATCCCCTAACACGAAAGGTTCAAATTGTCTAAATATTCTTTGTTGGTTGATTTTAACTAGATTGTATCAGTCGTGCACTTTTATTCCAACATTAGGAGTTGGATCAAACCATTCATACTAAAATATCACACTCCATTTCATTGACAATGTAGGGTACTCAATTTTAAGTATCTCAATAATTTTACCATAGTAATCCATCAATTATCCCTATATGCAAACCCCACATTTACTGTTGCCATACTATAATTATGATATTCTGTATGAAATTTGTATTCATTAATAAAATACACCATATATGATTTAACAGTTTGCAAAGTTCCTTTTACAAGATCACATATGAACTTGTTCTCTATTGGATTTTCTGAGGCCTATAAAAATAATTTCAAATTATATAGTATAATGACATTTAAACACTTTGATATGATAATTCAACCATTTCAATTATTGCAAGTGAAAACTTACATATTTCTCAAACTATCAAGGAAAGTATCTTTCAGCTTCTTTATTAATATCATCCTATGTTGTTTCGAGCATTAGCTCATGTAACCATTCCTCATATAATCTAAAAGCAATATTATGTATTTTAGTTTTGAACAACAGTAACTTCGAAAACTCAAATAATCAATGTCAAAATCAACTTAAACTTACTACACGAAAGGTTGAATCTCTTCACAATTCAATAAAATGTAACCATGGGCAGCCACTATTTCTTTTGTTAACATTCTTCTTATTGAACATCCATATAGATAAGTTACCATGAACATCACTCATTTCTCCCCTATTGTCATTATAAGAAACTTTTCTTTCTCTTGTATGCATATGCGGCTCAAAGTAATTTGAACAAAATGTAATTGCATCCTCTACTAAATAAGAATTACATATCGAACCCTCAAATCTATCATTGTTTTTGACATTTTTCTTCAAGTAATGCAAATACCTACATTACAAATAGCGTTATTACAATTATGTGATTAAAACATGCTATAAATTTTATTTAAATGTTAACTATAATTACCTCTTAGATGGATACATCCATCGATATTGAACTGGATCAGCAAGTTTAGCCTCGTGTGTTAAATGTATAGGTAGATGCTCCATATAGTCAAAGAAGTTTGGAGGGAAAATCTTCCAATTTACACGAGATAACTGAAATTTCCCTTTCTAGTTTTTCCATTTTAGCTAATGTTATTTCAGATGATGTTAAACTTTTGAAAAACAAACTTAATTCTTTTATAGTTTTCCAAACCTTATTTGGTAGCAACTCTCGAAATGCAATTGAAATTATCCTTTGCATAAACAGATGACAATCATGACTTTTCATCCCAAATAATTTTTCCTTCCTCATGTCCATACACCTTGCTAAGTTCAAAACATAACCATCGAGAAACTTTAGACTTTTCAACCATTCACTTATAATTTCCTTTTGTTTTTTTTTACAAAGTGTAATATGCTTTTAGATATTTAACATTGTGAAGATCTTTATCTAACTTGTTACTTTTACAAAAAAGTCTCGAATTAGCTCGTAATTTTGCATTGTCCTTTATCCTCCCTTCAATGTTCATTATAGTGATGAACAAATTGTCAATTTTTTTTCAGTATACAACACATCTACATTATGATGTATCAAATTAGTTTTCTATTATGGAAAATCCCAAAAGATATTTCTTTTTCTCCAACCAAGTTTTTATTAGTGCTTCTATTAACTTCTTTAGCTTCAAGTTCTGTAACTTTCAGCAACCTTAATTCATTAATCTCCTACAATATCTCTTCACCAACTTTGTAAGGGGAAGGAGGTGTTTGCACCATCCTATTCTTAATAAACTTTTGTTGATTGAGTTTAATGGATGATATAGAGGAAGAGATTTCCTGTGGATGTCAAACCAAGACGTTTAGGCCTTGTTAGGAAAATAAAACACATCATAATCATTACCATAATAAGGACAAGCTAATTTCCCTGTTGTGCTCCATCTAGAAAACATAACATATGTAAGGAAATCACTAATATTCCACATCAAAGCAACTCTTATCAAAAAAAATTATTTAAGAGACACATCATATGTCTCCATACCAAATTTCCAAAGATGATGCAATTAAGATACCAATGGTTGTAAGAATACATCAATTTTATGCTTTGGATTCATATGCCCTAACACAATCACCGTTAAGAACATATATGCCTTATTCATACATCTATGGAGGTAAATTGTAAGGAGTAATTATTATTGGCTATGATGAATATTGTTGGTTGAATTGACCAAAACTTGGAATCCATCTGTCAGTAATCCCAAGAAAACATTTCGACTTTCAGCTGTAAACTTAGAATACGTATTATTGAAATGTTTCCATGTGAGTACAACCGATGGATGACTCATTATTCCATCTTCCTATTCATGTTCACTATGCCATATCATGTGAATTTGGTTCAAACCTAGTCGTGAGGCCCTTGGAGGTTAAATCAAAATAATCCAAGGATTGCACTATAAGGTGCGACCCACAACCCCAGGTCGTTCACTTAATCGAAACCTAAAATGAATGGACCTAAGTTAACCTATATGACATGCTATGCAATAGGTCAAATGAAATCTAGAATCCACTCAATATCAAACATAACCATGCAAGATAAGAGAGAATCAAGAAGATTACAAATAGACATAAATGAAACTTTATATATTTAAGCTCAAAGTTCTACATAAACCAATCCAAACTACACATAATGAATATCCAACATTTGATTAAAACTATAATTAAGTAGCTTAAATACAAATTACCAATCCTAAACCTAGGAATTTATAAATTCATAGCTGAACCATGGATTAAACTACTCCCCTTTTAAGCTTATTAAACTCCAGCCATTGCTTCATCTTCCAGAGGAAAAGAAACGCATAGCCACACATTGCGCCCAGAAGCTTCACAACTGGGAATGAATCTAGGTCATCCATAGTGGAGGTTTGACAGAGGAAAAATGGAGGAAATTAAAGTTAGTGTCGAGATTTCAGTCTCTTTTATTTTTGTGGTGAAACAACTTCATCAATTGCCACGTCAGTGTCAACCTCTACAATGCTAGAATCACCTAAAATATTAACAGAAAACCTTTCCCTAAGTGGGTCATCACTGATAATAGAAGGAATAAAACTCACATGTGAGTCAATAGATGATACCGCTGCTTTGCAATTAATTATTGCACAGATAAGGCGTGTTATGTCACCTCCATATGAGCAAGTGGAGGGAAAAGAATAAAGAGATGAAAAGGAAGAAATGGTGTCTTCCTCATCAGTTGAATAAATTAAATACAGTTCAAAGCCAAAGGAATCATCTTGCAATTCAATTTTAGAGCAAGCATCTTAACAACAATAGCAATCATGTTAACAACCAAAAGTGAGTAATCTTCATGAGGATGTTTCATTGCTTCATACATATTAAAATAAACTTTGTGATCACCTACTTCCATTATTACGGTGCCTTCTTTAATTTTAATCATGGTGTTAGCAGTCCTTAAGAAAGGTCTACTAAGAATCAATGTGATGTCATGAATAAGTTTAGAAGACATGTCAAACATATAAAAATCAGCAGGAAAAACCAAATTCTTAACCTGGACCAAAATATCCTCTATAATGCTCTCAGGATACCTAATAGACCTATCAACCAATTGGAGTACTACAGTGGTAGACTTAAGATTTTTGACTCCCAATGAAGTGTAAACGGACTTAGGCATGACATTAATAGCTACCCTTAGATCTAACAAAGCTCCTCCTATAGTAACTTTACATAAAGTGCAAGGGACAGTAAAGAATCTAGGCTCTTGGAATTTCACAGGGATTTTAGGTTTAAATAGGGCAGACACATTTGAGGTTACTTAAACTCTTTCATTTTGCCTAAACTTCCTTTTGTGTAAACTTCCTTTTGTGGGTATACAAGTCTTTAAGGTATTTGGCATAAGCAGGAACCCGTTTCATAAGATTAAGTAAAGGAATATTGACTTCCACTCTATTAAACAAATCAATAATATCTTTTTCATGCTTAGTTTCAATCATTCTTTTGCTCATCAAATATGAATTAGGAAAAGGAAGGTCTTTAAGATTCACCTCCTTACAATTGGTTTTATTGGCTCCATGCTTGCTTGACTCAACATGCTCCTTTACTGTTGCTTGTTCATAGTTTCTCTTAGAATTTGTTCCTTTGCTATTTAAAACTGTGGACTACTTTTTAGCTAATAATGCTCTCTCTTTAGAGCTTTTATAATTCTTTACCCTTGCAAGTATGGGAGGCAACTCATCACATTCAATCTCCTCTTCAACTACTTCCTCATCCTGATCACTGAACTTCACTTGCTTCCCACTTTGAAGAATAATGGCATTCAAACCCTTAGGGTTTATAACATTGTTTGAGGGAATAGTGCCACTGCTCCTAGCTTGTTGCTCACTTATGTTATAGATAGCTGAGTGATATAGGAGTTGATGTTTTTAGTCTTTGTCTCCCATTTCTCCATTCTTTTCTCTAGGGCATTGAACCTAGCAGTATTTTTAGAAGAGCCTTGTTGAATAAGAAAAGCTAGGGAATTGAACTAGTTGTCATTAGAAGTCCTCTCCTCCTTCATTATATGCCATCATATTATGCAAGAGTTGATTTTTGTCTTCCTTTTGTGGAATGGTTAAAGCTTGCTATTGGTTTTGGAACTGGTTAGCAGATGGACCAACCCTTCCACCTCGCTGAAATCTGTTTAGAGGTCTACTTTCTCCATTTGTCTAACCAAGTTGAGGATTTAATTTTCATCCCTCGTTATATGTATTAAAATAAGGGTCCCACTTTTGATTTGACCGACCCTGATAGACAGCAAATGCCTCTTCAAAACAATTAAGACATACCCTAGAAATATGCATCACAAAACCACAAGTTTCACAACTAGGTGTAGTAAGATCTATAGGGGTTGGTGGATGATGCACACTCATATTTTTCAACTCTACAGTAATGAGGGATAGTTAGGTAATCATTTTACTCTCCAAAGAGCCGACCTTAGACTCAAGACTTTCCATTCTTCTAGAGTGAACTGTTGAAGCTCCCAACTTATGTACTCCTCTAGTGT
>JAOQMP010000008.1:35633080-35643548 GCA_027563575.1 Erythroxylum pedicellare
TGGATTGAGATATATAAAAATTTATGTAAGTTGATGAAGAAATATATGTCTCTGTTATGGTTGAGAAGATTACGTATATATTTGATGTACTGTTCAAGCATGAAAATATATGAAGTGTTAACAGAGCTAAATTTGAATGAGTTTAGAATTAAGGGATATTATATAAACTCAATTTAGTCATTCTTTGCAATCATTCACATAATACATATAAAGATATATATATATATATATATATGCAAATGCACATGAGATTTTACTTTCATTTTTATTTTGTTGTAATCGAGCACTTATTTAATTTTCCTGTATCCCTTGTGGATACTGTGTTCATTTTAGATACTTTCTTGTACCTATTGTAGATACTGGGCTCATTAATTGTTAAGCTTGTGGCTCTTTGTGCACATTTCTTGAGCTTTAAGCTCTTTTTCATGTTGGTCACACTGGTCACAACTCCTTTATTTGATTATGGACATTCATATGATGGAATGCATCATTTCACATAATTTGCTATTATTAAAATTCATTGAGTGTGCATAGTCATTTAACATATTCATCATATCTCAGTTCGACATTCAACATACAGTTGAGAACACCTTTTCCATATTCACTTACATTTAAAATATAATCCCAAATATCAAACACCTCAGACCAACAATGTCCAGAATTCTCACAATTATATCAGTAACAATTTAGTAAGTGACATTAATCAAAGCAATTCAATCATAGTGAGAAAACTCTAGGTTAAGTTATAGTACGCTTTAGAGAAGCTATTGCCTTAGTGGCTCGGCAATGTTTGGAGGCTAACGATCTATTTGTGCTTCTTTAATCATGCAATGCACACATATAGTTCACACATTACTAAGTTGATTAATCATATGATTATTCAATCATACACATATTTATATGTGTCATGTTCAGTGCATGCTTAATTGACTATCCCAGGTATATATCCTTATTCATAAATCTTGATCATTCATTTATAATAGCTTGTATATATCTAGTTTGCAATTAGGTTTATACCTTAAGTAAGTTTGGTTAGCCTCAATTCATCAATCATATATTCATCAATCCTTTCCTAGCATTATATATTTACACAATTTCCCAATTCTCATTCAACCATATCTATTTCAGTACTTATATCCTTTGGATTACATTTACATTCATAAGAGGATCTTTATATTATTAATAACTCATATTTCCCAAATTCATATACATTGATATTGAAGAATCCATTTCTTAATTTATGACCTCAACTAACAACTTAAATTTATCAAATACTTAATCACTTAATCAAGAAAGTTTCTAGGTTCATTTTAAGCCCCAATCATGTCCTAATGCACTAAAGTAAAGCAACTTGCCTTTATATGGTTTAACCATCGCACAAAAAACATTTTTTTTCACTTAAAAGCATTGCCCACAATCGTGGGATATGTAATTGAAGGTACTCCTTCATTTCCAGCTTTTAACATCTTCATACCAAATTCATACATCTTCATCGTAGTCTATTAAAAATACCTCATTTATACCTTAATTATACTTCAATTTCCTTATCAAATTCATCTCTAATTCCAAATTAAAATCATTTAATTGATAGCTTATAAACTATTGTCTTTCATACATAAAAAATCAAAATAACAACTTTCATTCACTATCATTCATGTAGTCCTAGTTCTTTCCCATTTCAAAAACATTACGTTAGAACTTTGTCTTTAGCATAAATTCACCTTTATTATACTTCAAAATTCAATCTAATTCATCCATAAAACAACCTATATAACCCATGATTTTCATACCTCAAGAATAAGACAGAAAAGCATCCAAGTTCATGTATCAATTTCTAGCACACTTCATCATTAATATAATATACTATCCATCCCAATTCAATCATCATAAACTCTCTAATATACAATCCATCCTGATTCAGTCATCATAAACTCTCTATTATAACATGCCATAAAGAACAATCTTTTTCTTACTTATCTAGCTTAAATTCCAGTTTAATTCATTAAGTTAACCTAGCTCTCCATGCATGCAAAATCATCACCAATTCAAGGTATCAATAGGTTAGTTTTCTGCAAGGAAAAATGATGATAGCTATCTTTGAGCAAATTATGGCTATATTTGAGAAGATTTTTGTATGGATCTTGAGTGACTATGAACAAAATGTAAGGAAGATGTAGAATCTATGACGGTTTCGACAGTGAGAGTAATAGAAACGAGAAAAATGAACAAAGTTAAACTACTCCTACAGAAACTTGACACATTAGGTGCTAGGTGTCACCTTATTACCACAACATATATCCCTAAACATGTGAGCCATTTATCCATTCCATAAGCTGCCAAATGTCACCTAGTTACTACTCCATTTGTCACTTAATGATCAATGCCATTTGTTAATTAATCTTTATGCCAAACGTCACTTAATTATCTATACTAAATGTCACTCATTTATAGGCTTTGTCATCCTAATTTTCCATGTATCCACTTGTCTTGACACTTGGCATTCGACCTACACTAAATATACATTTTAATTAATCAATTTCTTAATTGTAACAATAAATTCCAATTTACCAATTATAGTCCATCAGTTATTGTCATTGGTAATCTAAAGTACAAGACATTGGAAAATACACATTCATTTTAATTTCATACCCAAAAATATGTCGATTGAGTGCAATTTGTCTAAATCACAATTCATGTGTGTATGCTAATAATATGCATATAAATACAATCATAAAATCATATCACAAATGTACCAAATTCATTTTATATGATGTCATTCATGTCACTCAATAGTCTATCACTTTAGATCCTTTAACAATTTAAGAGACAGAATATCACATATAAGGTCTCTTCACTAACATCCCTTGGGTACACCTTGAGTTGAGATGGTTGCATCTTTGTGTTTTATGATGCTAAGTAGTTAATAGCTTCTGCCAGCTAACCTATCTGGCTTGCCAAGTTTTGGATTCTAAAACTTGTTTCTCATTGGAATTGCATATCTTCCTGCTAAAATCGCAAAGTATTAGTAACACAAAAATTAACTATTTCTTCTAAAGATGTACTTGATTTTTTTTAGCTCTCTAAATCTTAGACATTAGACCTTGTATCTTACCAAAATTTCCCTTCATTTTGTTGGAACTATTGTACAATCTATTGAAATTGAATATTGTTAATAGTCATAATATTGAGTAATTGTTCCAGAGATGTACCTGAGTTGGAATAAGGTGATTCTGGTGTGTTTGGTAATTGATGTGCATACTGTAGCTCAACTAGGTGGTAGTCTTACTGGCTATCCCATCCATAACTTAAGTTTGGTTAATCACTCCAGGCCTAGTTATAGGATTGAGAATATGGGTTGTAGGTAAAATTGAAATACTCTTGTAGTACCATACTCCCTTTTGTAGTGTCTCTCTTTTCTTTTCTTTTATAAACAAATACAAACAAACATTGAAAGATCAAGAAATAAATGTAAAAAAATGATAGACAAATATATGTAAAAAAACAATTAATTCAAAAATAAAAGACCACACTCCCCAGTAACAGCACCAAAATTGACGTATTGTGTCATAATGCTTCTCAAAATAACTATACCATAACTATAGTAGTGGTGAGTCTAGGTCGATCCCATAGAGAGTGTGTGTAAAGCTTTTGAAATTAAAATAATCAATATTTAGCTTTATCGAATAAGAAAATAAAATGAAACTAAACTAATAAAATCAAATTAAAAAAAATTCTAAAAATAATGAAAAGTGATGAATGCGTTAGGGACCTGATCATCGGTTCAATCTCGTCCTATGCTTAATTAAATATGCTTCATTGAATTGTTGTCCTTATACCTCTCCTAGCAACTATTAATCTTAAGTTAACAATAATATTTGTTAACCATGGTCTTCCTTTAGGTCTTGTTTAATTAAGAAGAGTTCATTAATTAAACCAAGCTATTAAACAACCTAGAACAAGCATGCTACATTTAATTGGACAACTGCATTACGAATTGGGAAAAAATATTAATCAAGGAAGCAACCACACAAGCTCATGTCATTTAACAGAGGTTGTGTTATCCATAATGATTAAAAACCAATCAGTTGCTACAAATAAATAAAAAAAACAATGATGACTTATGGTATTCAATTCTATAAATAAGTTTATACATAAAAATAATCAAATAGAGCATTCAATCATTCTTACACAATACCTAATTCACTAAACATAAGATAACATAATCAATCCCTAAGAGAGAAAGAACAACAAACTCAGTGACAGATATGCTTAATCGGGTTCTTCGGCATAGTTATCACCTCTGAACCAATGTCGGGATGTTTAGCCCTCCAAGGATATCTCCATGAGAGCTTCTATTGCCCTCTTCTCCTCTCGTCTGAGGCCTTTTTAAAATGATTCAAAGCTTTCATGTCTCTATCATCACATTCTATCATTTTATACCAAAAACTAGGGTTAAAATGGGATAGCTTTACCATTTCTCAAGTGGTGAGAATGTCTCACAGTCGTGAGAGGTGAATTATGGGCATGAGAGATGTCTCATGCCTATGACACTTCCATACATGGCCGTGAGTCATGTTCTACACTCTTTATGCTCTTCATTTTATGTATTTTCTTATCTTCTCTTGCTTTAATCCATCTCATTTTTCCTTCATGAAGACAAGTGAGTGTGAATCTTCAAAATATGGCTCAAATATAGTGCTTTCGACTCACTTTAACTCCTTCACTTCCAAATTGTGCCTAAAACCAAATTTAAACTAAAGTGAATGTCTTAAATATTTCATAACATCAATCACTAATTGTTTTGGAAAAATATGTATAATCAATTAAGCACATATCAAGTATAGTTTATATTACTAATAATAACAAAATATTTGTTGGTCCTAAAATAACACACGAGAGGAGTAGGTATGAATTGTGTGTACTCACCTTTTGTTTTATGTTTAAGCTGATGAATAAATTTCTTAATTTAATCAATCATTATAAAAATTTAATATAAAATAATAATAAAAGAAACTCAACAATAATAAAAGAGAGTAAGGAAGGAGAGACAATTGATTTACTATGGTATGACTAAATAATCTATAGATTACACCCACCATGAAGCTTCGCTTGAAAATTTACTCTCTTCTTTCTTTAGTAGGTGAAGAATAACTCTTTATAAAACATCTTTTTCACCATAAGTGAAGATGAATCCTTATAATCATCTTGTTTTGTCATGGATGAAGAATAATCCTTTACAAATTTTATCCAAGGTTAAAAGGAACCCTCATAAATTGTACCCTAAGCAATTTCCTAATTACAATAAGTATATAACTAAAAAACTTAACTTGCTCACACTGATGAAAAAAGGCTTAATATATTTTATATAATGCAAATAAGCATTCTTTAGCCTCCTAAGGAGATTAAAAATATTTTAGTACGCACAATAATCCTCCTATGTCTCATATATGGTTTACCTAAATAGTTGTTAAAAACAAAAGCTAGTTGCTACAAAAACTAGTAACAATAGCATTGTTCGATCATATTGCATATTAGTCGACCAATGCATTAACAAACTCAGGATACAACTTTTCAATCTATATTATTCAACCAACGACACATATGGAGTGCATTAAGATCTAAAAAATTTCATTAATGTTTTTATAGTACCACCAAAGAGATCATATAGTTCTATCTCTAACATCTTATTCAACCTTTTACATCTAAGTCATAGTCCACCCACAAGTAGGCTCTCTTGGAGGGTCCATAAATGAATTTAAATCATTTCTAAATGTCATCATAAATAAATTCATATTAAGAATAATCAAAGATAATTCATAGATATATATCTATATTATAAATAAAATTAAATCAATCTATACAGAAAAAGTAATAGGGTTCTTTCCTATCTAAACATATAAACTAATCAACCACTCATCATGTTTACATTAATAAGAGCAACAAAGAAACGAAAGAAACTAAAATAGAAATAATTCAAAAGTTGATCTCAATATTTTAATGTAATCTTTGACTTTTTAGGATAATTTTGATTTTCTCTCTTGAAAATTTATACTTCAAACTCGTATAAATTATTTCTCTCTCCTTTGGTAGCTAATCCTAAGTTTAAAATAAGAGAATATGAAAAATATTTAGAAATTAGGCTTTCCTATATCTAAAAATTTTTGCTCTTAGTTTATATTTAATCAGAAGTTTAAAATAAAATGATCTCTCTTAGCTTTACACATCCATTTGAATCATCTCATTCGAAGTTAGGATAAAAAGGTTATGATCAATTTATATAACAATTTTGAAGTTAAAATAATTGATTCACATGGTTATAAAAGAGTCCACTTTCTTTAGAAAATTACAAAAGCAAAGCCTAAAATTCAACTACATATAGCCTATATTTTTTATTCCTTAGAAAGTAGCCACATCTCACACTTTAGTGTTATTTGTTATCTCTTGAACCAATATGCTCATGGAGATGATGATCAAGGTTTACATGTGGAGCCTCTAAGCTAAAAATTTTGCTCACTCCTAGAAATTGGCTTTTCATCTATAACTTCTTGAATCCATTAGAGAGAAGAAGTTATGAGCTACCTTACTCTTAAATTCCTTTGAGTGTTACAATTACTACTTGCATGTGTCATTAGCTTGTACGATTTAGTTTCTCTAGTGCTGAGATCATGTTTCATAGATTAATCAGTTGTCTAGTTAGCTGTGTAGTTGTTTTCTTCTTTAAACATCATTGATTTAGTTTCTTTATTTAAACTGAATTATTTTGTATGTGAAGATATTGAATTGTCCACTTAAGAGCTATTTCACAATTAAATTCTAGTTGTCTTTTATAAGTTGTTAAATGTTCATTTATGAAATTAATTGTTGTGGCAGTTAACCTTGATGCATCAGTTAATTCCCTTGTGAAGACTCTCTAGCCATATGATGTAAACTGTGTAGCTTAGAGCTAGCTTTGCAACTGTCCACTCAACAACCCTCTTTTCATGGTTTAAGCTGCATCATTATATAAGGTCTAGCCAAGTACAGGATGGGAATGCAGTATCATTTAGTCTTTGATTTATTACCTTATACTAGATGTGTATTGACATTTAAAAAATAAATGGCTTTCTATTTCTTCCTTTTGATTGCTTAGTACACACCTATTTTAAACCCTAGGGAATATCTTTAAACTTGAGAGTGTACTTAATTTCTCTTTCATTACAAGCCACAAGTACCTAATTTTTCATTTATTGCAAGTCATAACACAACTGAAGCTTTAGAAAAGTCAGTGTCCCAGACTATTTTATGCCATAGAACCAAATGCTTCTACCCTTGAGTAGCTCTCTACATGATTTATTTGTAAATTCTTCCTAGTTGTCTTTTTTCCATCTAATCTAATTCTCCTTGTCCATTATTAATTGTAATGAAATAGATTAGCATAATTCAAATTTGTAAGGACATTTTGATAAGTAGTCAGAGCCTATTGAACTATGGCATCTGCTGATAAAGAACTCTTTAGAAAATTTAGCTCTTGAACCTCATTAAAGGGTCCTAAATAAGACTAACTATTATACCAAAAGGATGTTTTTATTTCCAATTCCAATGAGTATTCAACTTCACCTTTAAAGTTATCCTTTAAGTCATAATAAGTTAAGAAAGGCATATAACATTTAGTTTTGTGTTCGAATAGATATAAGTTTCGATCATTTATGAAATATTGATCAATCCATCTCACCTATAGAGAGTTTTAATTGACTAGGATTCTCCAAAATCTCTTCAACATTATAATTTGATTGTTGACTTTAACTGGTAGAATGCCTAGTCCTACCTCCTTTTGATCCTTGCAGATCTTAATCCACCTAAAATTTACCATATATTTCCTTTTTATAATTTCTTTCCGTAAGAACATTCTCATCATTTGTTCTAAGTTTTTACAAATATTCTTTAAAACCCAGTTATATGAGCACGAATAAACATTTAAATTATTAAGGATAACTTTGATAAGTTGGATTCTATTGGCTATGGTAAGGGTCTGATAAGTTAGATTCTACTTACTATAGTAAGGATCTAGAAAGTCCAACTGGATATTCTTACCTTGATCTTCTCTAGGAGTGGTTTAAAGTCTCTACAAGTAGATCTTTTTAGTTATTGTTTGGACTCACGAACAACAGATGGAAGACTTGGAAATCTTGGTCCTTGTTAAGTTAGCAAACTAACCTACAACTGTTTGTTTATATTTAGCCTCGATAAGGATTTAAAAGTGTTTAAAATTGTCATTAGTAAACTTATCCATTGGGGGTCTATTTTTTTTTTAAAATTAAGTCATCAACAAAAGAGAAACCTAAAGATTCCATTCTTTTACATGTATAATGGAACCTAAAACTCAAGTCCTTACTGATCATATTCTTACTTAATTTAATTAATAGTTGCATTGTTAGTGTAAATAGATAAGGAATATAAGATCCCATTGTCTTAGACCTCTTGAACCTTTTACTAATTGGTAGGCTCATCATTGACTAGAATTACATATAAAATAGTTTTGAAGTATTGAGAAATCCACTAATTAAAAAGATCGAGAAAACCAAAAGCTTGTAATATATTAAGCATAAAATTTCAATCCAGGAAGTTGTGAGTGTTATAGAAATCTATCTTTATGACATATTTCTGATAACATCTATTACTTGATTAGTTTTTGAGAAGCTTATGTTCCATAAGGATATTGTCCCCTATTGAGTTCCCATTGATGTAAAATCCTTAGGTAGAGTCCACTAAGTGGTTCAATGCTAGTTTTAATCATTTAGCTAGAATCTTTATAAACATCATATATATGGAATTGAAATAAGAAAGAAGACAATTATCTTTTAGAGTTTTTAGAGAATGTACTTTATGAACAAGGTAAATATATGTTTTGTTAAGCTCCTTTAGCATCTTTCCATTCTCTAAAAACTCTAACACTGTATCAATCACCATTTATTTAGTGTTAATCTATAATTTTTAAGAAGAAATTTTCATTGAAACCATCTAGTCCTAGAGCTTTGTTAGGGTTTATGGAGAAAATGATCATTTTTATTTTAAAGGCTTCAATATTTTTTTTTGGATTATTCAATAAATGATTAAGAATTTGATCTTCAATGAAAGATTTGAGAGTGGTCACTATTAAAGTAGCCTCTATGACTGATGCAGTTGAATCAGTAAAGAACTTGAGTGTTTGATTGTGTAGCTCCTTTTTAGAATTTAGAACTTTATAATTTTTTGACCTAATTGAAGAGAATTTTTAATTGTTTTTTTTGTTGAATAGATCTATAAAAGAATTGTGTAATTTTGTCCATATTAGTTAACCATAAGACTCTGGATCTTTGCTTGAATAATCAAATGTTACTCTTACTCGTGCTATTGTAATGCATCATTGCCCTTTTCTCATTCCCTCGTAATAATTTTTCTTGAGGATTTTCATATAAAGCCTTTTGAATCAGTTCTAAGTTAACCTTATCCTATTTAAATTCTCTTTTAGTGTGCAACATGTTCTTGTAGTTGATAGCTTTCAGTTCTTCCCTGAAGGCTTATAGTCTTTCATGCATTTGAGCATATTGGTCCCATTGACATTTATTTAAATGCACCTGATTAAAGCTTCTCCAAATCCTTATGCCTCAAGTAGATAATTACTAACATGAAAGCGAAAACTTCTAACTTATACCTTGAACATGTTTTGAACAAGTGACTATTCAATAAATTTCTATCTTGCTTTTTCCACAAAAAATACCTATCCTCTTTTTTATTGTTCCACATATAGAACAATGCTTTATTCTAAAATCCATTGCTTATACATTGATACAACATTCTAGAAATTCATTTTTTTGACTTTTAATGCTAAAATTGCCTTTTGCTTGTATTAAATCCATCATGTAGTTGAAGTTATAAATAATAACCAAGTTTATTTTTTATGTCTCTTAACTGCTTTCTCCTACTCACTAAAGAACATCTTTGAAAAGAAAAAATTAAAATTATTTACAAAAGTTAGTTGAAACCTTGTATTGTTTCCCTCTATTTTTAGCTTGAACATGAACTAGTTGTTCTTCCATCATTAGTGGCAAAATTTCCACAACTTGGGGATCATACATGATTATTGTTTTTTGTCTCCAAAAGGCCAATTTTGATAGGCCTATTCTCTTTAACAAAATCCATCAAAATATGCTATTTATTAGGGCTATTCAACCTTTTAGTGTTCTATGCTAAGATGTTCATCTATTTTAGGAATTTGGAGTATTTTTCTTGCTTTTGGACCCTTTCATAGTAACCATTTAAAAGCTCTTGATACAAGAAGCCATGGAAATGGAGATCAAGGTGCAACATGCCAAGACAAGCTTACTTTGCCAAGTGGACCTATTATAAGGCAACGTACAGCAAGGCTTAAACAACACTTCAAGGGTTTGTTCAAAGTCACATTACATCTCACCTTAATGACAAGACCGAACCATCCATGGAGAGTTTAAGT
>JAOQMP010000008.1:35643648-35658105 GCA_027563575.1 Erythroxylum pedicellare
AGAGGAAAAAGGTGAGAACATTTGGCCAAAGAAGTCAAATGAAAGACCAATTAAAAGATGGTCTTTCCAAAAGTTACATGGGTTTCATGCTTGGTTTGGCAGGTAACACTTGTCACTTGCCACTTGTCTAATTTCTAAGGCTCTAAACTATGTTCTCTTATTTAACTAATCCAATCAATTCTAATTCCTACTCCAATTGTCTCCTAATTTTTAATGACACTTATCAATAAATCACGAGGTCATTTATCAAAATGTCCATTGCCATTTGATAGTAATTTTTATTACCATTTATCAATTGTTTGGTCACTTGGCATTTTTCCTAGTCCAAAATTACCCAAAATTTCATAAATTTCACCAAAATTCTGAAATATTAACTATTATCACCAAATAAAATTTGTAACACAATTAATCCAAAATTCACACTTTAATCACATTAAAATCACTTATACCCAGAAAAATGTCCATGAATGCATGAACAATTATTTTAATGTATCAAAAATAAATATTTACATGTGTGTGAGTATACTATAATGCATGAGCATGAAATGCACCACTAATTTCTCACTATACTCTCAATTCACTATTTTCGGGTCTATCCCCGAACATGGGATGTTACAATTAATATCCCAAGCCTCATCCTAAGAGATATATGAAGTTACAACATGTCAAACTCTCACATGAGAGTATTAAGGGCCTGGTACACTATCAGTGTGTCAAAAATGGGCATATCCAGCGCTTTTAGCTTACTCTGAATGTAATCCATCCTGATAATGTATTCCCTGACGCTTCCTTCTCTTGTATGCCTCATAGAGAATAGATCTTTAATTAAGGTGCTCAGCGCTACGTTAGATGACACCTTATATCTTTAGGAAATACTGTCTATGAACACCTTCGTTATGATTTTGTCCAGTAATCCATTTAGCAGATGATCTAAGATTGACATTTTAATGGTCAAATAGCACGTTATATTTGACCGCTCCCAAATCGCCAAAGCCACCTTTTCAGCTTCTGAACTAATGTCTGTAAGTGGAGAAGGTCTCTTTACTAGCATCGCCATGTTAATGTCGGTCATCTCTAGGGCAACCTCAACATCCTTCTTTCACTTCTTAAAATTGAAACTAGTCAAAGTCTCAATAGTGACATCATTATTGTTCACAGAAAAAGTGATTGCATAACAAAAAAGATAATATAAAGATCAACATAAATGTAGGATAACAACGATATTTAAAGCATTAAAACAATATCTATACCAAGAATCTGATCACACATATTATGAAATACCTTAGGGCAGAATGCATAATATATGCAATTAGACCACCACATAAAAGTGATCAAAGTACAACCGTCAACTCTCTTGACACTATCACCTTTTGGGTGAATGAATCATTTAAGCAACAACTTTCTTCTATCTTATACATTTATACACATCTTAAAATCTTATATAAGGTCAACACTTTTGGGAAAAATAGCCAAACATAAAGACCAGAGACATCCCCCATCATGTAAGCATATCAAACGAAAATACTGACTTGAAACGCCACTTTAGTGACTACATCCTTATCAGTACCCCGAAAGGTCCACAAATACAAAGGATACATCCTTATGTTATCCTCACATTCTACATAGGCATACCATATATGAAAATGTATCGCCAATAAATGCGAAAACTGAACACGGTGTCAAATTATCACATACAAGTGCTGAAAACATTGTTTTTAAACTTTATTCGAAACTTTTATAACAAAAAATATCATTTAGAGCGACTATCGTGTTGTATCAAACACCAAACTTATCACACAAGGCACGAAACCTTAAATGTCTCCTTTATGTTAGTTTGAAGCACAAAATTTTGCTTAAAAACAACTTTAAAATGCTTTAAATTCTTTGTCGGAATAAAATCACCAGCGTAATTAATCTAGAAAAATTGAAAAGATCACTTTATAAATTTTCCCTACCTGAAAACTAACCCAAAATATCCCGAGGAAACTTTACAAAAATTTTTAATTTTTTGAAATTTTTTCCTTTGGTGGTAATGTCAGCAATACTGTAGCGTTGATGTCAGCATATTACTATGCACTGATGTCAATTTGACATCACTATAATGTCAGCAGTGTGCATTGAGTGAGAGTGCATGCAGTCCCAGACACCCCACCATATGCATCTAACCCGTGCGCTGAAAGAACCATACACGCATCGAAGCGTTGGACCATTGTTGGCGTTTGTGGCTCATTATACACGCAAATGCGCTCTTTCGCACCCACTTTCACAGTGTGTCAGGACAACTAGTGAGCGCATCCATCCTGACGCTACCCGTGGGAATTCATGTCATGTGTAGCACGTGCGTTGGAGTCCAAAACATGGTGAAGCCAATTGTTGTCATCTGGTTAGCATGTGTGTCAAACTGCCTCTCCGCCTGCACTATTCACGAGTTGGGTTGGTGTACAACACACGCTCGACGTTCTCTGTCACTGTTGACGGTGAGGACAATTTTTGACAACTCTAAAGCCCTTTTTCACGCTTTATGGACAGTTGTCGACTCATTTTTTATAGCTAATCTCATGTATACCACTTTCACACATTCATATACGTAAAAAAGTCAAAAAATGGTTAAAATACAATCGAAAGCCCTAATGAATAAAAACAAAAAAAACTTCATTTTTAACAACCTGATCATGTAACCGCTCTGATACCACATATAACATGTACCATGAATCTTATTAAATGTCCTGGATTCTACATGAAACGGAAATAAATGAAGTAAATGCAAAAATACCTTTTTTCAATTCTATCACACTTTCTAGGTGCTTTTCAATGCTGAAACGAGCTCCAATCAACCAAGACCTTCACGCAAACTCCTCACCAAATCATAGTTAATGTCTTTATACAGTTTTCTCAATACATAAATTCTCTTAATGAATCAAAGATTCTGCAAAAGATCTTAACCCTTATATATAGCTTTTATATCGGGTTTCTCCATCACAAGCCTAATATGTGCTTGATCTACACTAATTGGAACCCATTTTTCACCTTATCTTCGGCCCATTGACTTAGATCATTTATTGAGGCACTTTATTATCTTTATTTGGATCAAATTACGTAACTTAACCGATAAATTATTAAAAAACTGAAAAAAGCAATTAAATGATGTCCAACATATAGGAAATGTCAAAAATATCCAATATAGAGTATTTTGAGGTAAATTTGAACGAGAAAACCAAGAAAAGTATTTGTAATAAGCATGTAAGTACACTGCATCAACATCGTGCTGTAAGGCAATTTGCAATGTTGGAAGTAAATCTTTTTATCTTTTTCTTGCTTTGCAATTTCGTTCTAAGAGAACAATGTCATGAAAACAAACAAGAACCTATCGCAGACTGAAATTTTACATTTGGCTACTACAACCTAGGAACCAAAGGATTCATATTCGTAATAGTGAACATCTAGAATTCTACTTCAGGAAACAACTCTTCCTTTAGTGATGGAGCTATCCATTGTATTTGGATGTATGTGATGTCCCAAAGATCGTCACCTTCATTTGGCACCAAAATCTCCTCTTCCTTCATTTTCATGATCATCTTTTTCAATAAATCTGGAACCACTTGCTGCAATTTGGTTTCACCATATTCAGCCAGATCAGCTTTCATGCACGTGTCCATTCTTCTCAACACTCCAAGCCAAAATGTCCTAAACCCTGGACTAGCTGTTATCTGCTTCAGAAACTGCAAGTACACGTCCGTCATGAGCTCCATGGAAATTGTCAGGGTCCCTTCCATGCTTCTCATCTCCTTCTCAGCATTCTCACGTCTCGAGTACTCTAACATCTTTTCATGGAGATCATCAACCATGGCGAACACCACAAGATTAAAACAGCTGATGCAGTTGGCAGGGGGTAGGTCAAGTTCATCAACCAGGTTAAAGCTTTTGCAAAGTGACCGTATCGCATGGTTTCTTATCTCTTCTCGTCGAGCTAAGCTGGTTTTTCTGAATGCCTCACATAGTTTCACAAATAGATTGAAGGCAAAATTGGATGAACCAAAAAGTTTGGAGTTATCCTCTGAGGAGGAATTGCTGGCAATGCTTGCTGAACTAAAATTGCTTCCAGGGTCTGAGAATTCTTTGTACCATTGGATCAACAAGTGTACGGAATCTGACAGAAGGTCCAATATAAGTAAATTCCTCTCAAGTGGACTATTCTTAAGTGCAACAAATCCAAATGCACAATCCACACAATATGCATAATTTGTTCTTGAAAGATGGGTTTTTTCTGACATCAACGTGATCAGGGCCTCAACCCCCTGACTGTATGTTTCTGGATGTCGGCCACTAATGGATAATAAATGAAGGATTGATTTCCATCCAAGGTGAGTTTGCAAATTTGCAGGGAATTCGGTGAGGATCTTGCTCACTGAACTAGTTATGCTCTCGGCACATGTGTCGAGAATTTCCTTATCAAGTTTCCACATTAAGTTAATGGACTTGAAAATCAGCTCCTCTGCTGCTCTATCTGCTCTGAATGTAGCAAGGAGTTCAATACATACCTTGAAAAGCCCGACAATGGCTTTCTCAGCAAATGGAATCGGGGAAAACAAAGGAAACTGAATAACCCCTAGCAAATAATCATGGAATGAAGGCCAAAAGTTCTGAAACCTGTGACTGTTTACCAAGGTGATGGAAACTATCAGATCCCAGCAGAACCCAACTGTTTCCTCTTCATCAAGTGGTGTGCTGAATTTTTGGCCTTTCCCGCCAGCTGCAAATATCAAAGAACGTCCAATGTTTAGTAAACCATCATCTGGTATGCTGCTACTACTTCTGAACATGCTACCAATCCTACATTGTTTGATAATTTTCAGATTCTGTTCAAACTCATTCAATCCAAGTGCCACTGAATCTTCCATTGTATCTATTGATAGAAAATGTGAGAAACGACTTATTATGTTAGAACTCTGACGATTGCCAAATCTCGAGTCATGGGTCGGGAAAATCACACCCGATTCGTTTCTCATGTTTTCAGAGTTATCAAATGGAGAATTACAATTGCTATCAAATTCAAGCACAGATTGGGGAAGGAGCTTAAGCCTTTTGAGTTTCAGCAAACAATCCACAACATACCGCCAACTACCTCTAATGGAATCTGTGAAACTGTTTGCTATGGTGAAAACTGCTAGAGTAGCCATTCTTGGCTTCAAATCATGGCTGAAGGTGAACAATGTTTCTTCTGAGGAGGCATATGGATTTAACAAAGTGGTGAATTTTGAGAATAACGCAATGAGTTCATCAAGAGTATCATGTAAACCATATTGAGCTATCCTAGCTGCTGATATTAGTCCTTCTATGCACTCATGGAACACTTCATCTTCATCCGCATGCTCAAAGAAGGCGAAAAGAGCTGCTACTGATGGACCAGCAATGCGAGCAAACATATCTCGCCCTATTCGCCGGTCAAACTTACAGAGGATCAAGGGCTGAACAATTTTGGACCGATTAATTAGTTCCACCCATCTTCCTGGGTTCATCTCAACTGGACCTGATTGACCAGAAAGTGTGATTGGATTGGTTGCAATCGAGTGGAAAAGCTCAGAGAGATACTCTCTAGGAAGATCTTGCCCTGCATTGATTGCCCTATTGTTCCTGATAAATTCCTCCTCTGTCATCTTTTTCTTAACTTGAGGATTGTGCAGGTCCGTATTAAGCATAATAAAAGAGTAACAAAGGATTAAAACTGCATCTTTGCTTGCAAAGATGTCTGAAGATTGTTGTTCATGAAATTGCTCGGAGAAAGCTTCAAGGATCCTCTGGATTTTTTGGGACTCCCCTGGCAACCTGAAGGTTGAAAGATACGTACGGAGAGCAGTGTCAAGAATCATGCCTGTAAATTCAAACGTTTCTGTGAATTCCTTAAGAACTCGAATGTGAAACTCGTCAGGGTCACCAAGAAAATCACCAATCGTATTCTTGTCAAGCCCAGGCGTGTAGCGGAAGAAGATGGACAAGGCTTTTGGATCCGGAGGGTCAGAGACCAATTGACAATATTTCATATACTCCAAACCTTTCTTTTCGTCTGCATTAAAATGGTTCCCAGCAAGTACTAGCTTCCTTTTTTGCGCTTTCCTCATTCTCAGGTATTTTACCCAAGTCTCAAAGTCATCTTTCGGTTTGTCTTCCCAGAAAGGTCTGTATTCAGTAATTTCAACAGGGTATGGTCCAGAAGGACTAGAGTCACCTTCCTTGTCAATGTTATCTGCAATGTTATGTATCAGGATGAACAACCCTTCAAAGGCTTGGACTTGTATAGCAGTCAAGGAACTTGCTCCAGGAAATGAAAGCTTGCATAGCAATTTCCCTATTTCCTCAAATATATTTCGGAAGGTGGGATCAGAATCATAGTTCACATACGCTTCTACTGGGAATGTCGGTTGTCTGCAAAAACTTATAATCCCTTCGACTGCAACTTCTTGGAGTTGAATTGAGGGCGCAGAAGTTGCAATTCTCAACAACACAAACCCAAAAAATGCTTCTAGTTGGAGACGAATAAACCTGCAACCACAGAGACATCCTGCTTTGTTAGAATTTCTGAGATAATGAAAAATAAAACTTGAATATCATGCACTATAGAGTTATCGAATATCAAAATTCCAACCTACGAAGAAAGTGATAGGTATTCAGAACAGTACTGCAAATCATGGATAGCACAAGTGGACTTGAGCATGTCCCGTAGTGAATCAAATGGTGAAACAAATCATCTTGGATCATTCTTAAAAGCTTTGGATGCTCTCCGATGGAATCTCCACTCAACTCTATTGCAGAATTTATCAAAACCAAGGCAAAAAGCTGAACATTCTCATCAACCGTATGATAAGTATACCCTTCTGTCTCCACAACTTCCATCACGTTAAGCAACGAACAAAGGAAGTGAAAAATATCAACTGCACTACGAACACCATACCCGGAATCAAAATCACTACTCGTATCCACATCTTCAGTATCAGACTCTGATTCCTCGCCGGGTTTTACCTCGACATCTGGCAACCTCGAATATATAATCTGTATCAATTCCTGCATTGTGTATCTAGCATTTCGTTGAAGTAAATCCCCCCTACTTGCAGACTGTTGAACAACTTGGAAACAAGTATTGACAATAGTACAAACAGCATGATCTGCAAGCAAAACTGAAGCCTCGTGTTTCATGATACCTGTCAAAACCTGCAGAATTCTCATCATCACAGCGTCTTCAGATACTGAATCCGTTTTCTCCAGGCGACAACCGGTAATCCCAGTTACGACTGAATTGATAGCATCTCTAGCTCCAGGTGTTTTCACATCAAAGATTTTGTGATTGAGTACTTTAAGGATGGATGAGAGGGCAACACCCGTGGCTGTAGCAGGAACATCATCACTTTGTATCACATCAAGGAACGGGCAGATATATATGGAAGGGTCTATGCCACGCCATTCTTGCTGAGGATTGAAAATGAGAGCACGTAGAGATTTCAAGCCTTGAATTGTAGGGGTGTCGTAGCTCTCTTCTTGAGAAAGAAAAGGGGCAGCGGAATCCGAGGGACGACGGAGTACGGCGACTATGGCGCTGACTTCGGTGTTCAACATGCAAGAGATGCCTAGTTCCTTTCTTCTCTTTTTATCTAGACCCGGAGACAACATGTTCTTGTCTTCCTCTCCTTCCATAATTTTGCTCCCCACAAAACGTAGAAGTTGTAAGCATAAGCATATGGAGTCTGTCTGATGGAGTCTCTGTTTATGCGGAAAGCTATCGCATCGGTGATGAACATGTGCTGGCGTTGGATTCAGACTTCTGGGAATGCAAAAATGTAATCTCAAAACAAAACCAAGATAAGTAGCCATAATTAATTGTTTTTGTTTAATTTGATTCCTTATTTTTGGCTTGGATTGATTGACATTTTGAAGATGTCAACTTGGCTGTAATTATAGTGAAATAAAAATGCTTCATTCTATTAGCTATGAACAGGGAAAGTGATCTCACCAGAAGTGCATTGTACGAAGATAAAGCTGCCTTTTCTCATTTTCATACTATTGCTCCATATGGTAACGTAATTTCAAGAGTTTCAGATCGTAATTCTTAAATTCTGCCGCAACCTGACCTGTTTAGAGAAGAAAGTCTCCTTGTAATGAAGCTACAATATATATGTCAATTCACCTTGCAAGTTTACGCTGGCTTAGCACATTTTATACATTAGGAGATGGAAAGATACGGATGGTGTGGCAATGGTCCTCGAAAAGGATTAGGATTAGAGGCGGGGAACAATTTTCGGCTATCTCGTCTCAATCTCTCTTTAATTTACTAGTGGCGGTTGTTGGACCACTTACTGTGGCTATATTCTTACATCCTTTTTCATATTCATATACAAATACCTCGAAGCTTGGTATACCAAAGACTATTGTTTTGTCTTCCACCCATCCTTAAAAAGTTGTCCAAACCAGAAATCAGAATTGACATCCAACTTTAACCAGCTAATTTGTGTTTAAGATTTATGGACGAGATAGAGGTAGAGGATGATGCCAGGTACCCACCAAAACCTCACCCTCTGAATCGCTCCAGAAACTTCCCCTCATATCCTCATCCACTTGCCACCCACTACAATCACCGTGATTACGAAGACGACTCAGATGACCCAGATGACATCCATGACGACACCAACAACCATGGGGTCTATCCTCGTGTTTCTGAACAGAAGCAAGATTTTGAGAGGTACCCAAAACGCCAAAAGCTGAAAAGCTCGGCCTCAAATTATGAATTTGCCCCCAGAAGCGGTAGATTCTCTTCTCAAGGCGATGGGAATTTCGCGCCCGATTGGGGCGAGCACGACAAATTTGTGTTGCTTGAGGTGTGGGGAGAGAGGTTCTTGCAATTGGGTAGGAACAGCTTGAGATCCGAGGACTGGACTGAGGTTGCAGAGAAAGTGTCGCAAGTATCGAAGACTCTTAGAACAGAAGTTCAGTGTAGACAAATGATGGATGGTTTGAGGAGAAAATATAGAAAGGAGAAGGGAAAAGGGTTTCACTGTAGCAAGTGGGCCTTTTTCAAGAAGATGGATATGCTAATGAAGCAAGAGCTTGGAGTAGGTGGTGGGGTTACTTTAGCTTGTGGATTAGATTCTGGGGAATTTGTGTTCATGGACACCAGGGTGTATTTGGAGCATGCAAATGGCAATGATGAAATGAGAGACAGTCCATGCGAATCAGAGGAGGAAACTGGGGACAAGGACGTTGGGCAGAGGTTTGGTGCAAACGAAGGCGTAAAGGGGTTGAGAGTGTTGGCTGACTCTGTACAGAAGTTTGGAGAAATATACGAGAAGATAGAGAGCAGTAAGAGAGACCAGATGATGGAATTGGAGAGGATGAGAGTAGAATTTCAGAGGGATTTGGAGTTGCAGAAAAAGCAGATTTTGGAGCGGGCTCAGGCAGAGATTGCAAAAATAAGGGAAGGGGATGATGAAAATGATAATGATGAGGAGGAGAATATTGATGGGGAAGATGATTCAGGAGAGAATATCAGCGAATGACAAAGGTAGACTTTTGCTTGTTGCATTCTATAACCACAGTTCTCTGTTGGGTTTGGATGGTCTGTTTACTTTTTTCTTTTATAATATCTTCATTCCTTGTCTGGCTCATGTATTCGTTGTTTGCTTGCTGTTATTTTGATGAATTAATGCAATCGAGATATATGCCAAGCAGATTTCACAGTCATTTGTGTTTTCTCTAAAACTATAAATGAAATTAACAAATTTGGTAACTCCTGAAGTTTTGACAAGTTATACAAAGACCTATGTGCATTTTACTGCCTCTTCAAATGTAAGGCATTGTCAGTTTGATTTTTCATTCACTATCTTGCTTCCCCTTCTGTGCTTACTCTTTGGCTGGCATTCTTGAAATGAGATCAGGAGTTATAACTTACAGTTTTGATCTGAATTTATTTACAAGAAGCTGTGAATCATTACAACTTTAAAGTTAATTGCATCACTTGAAGGCTTAGTTAGGCTCTTGATATTGAGCTTTTGGTAGGCACCATCCCATTTCGGGATATATTTGTCCTCTTGATCTCTTAGTTTGGCTTGTTTGTATTAACATTTAACATGTGCTTCTCTTTCTCTGTTATTTGTAAATTTTTCTTTCTATTGAACCCAACTATCAACATACGGATTCATTGTTGATGATACTACTACTATCTTCTGTTATAATTTTCAAGAAGCTTGTGCAAACAGAAAGACATCAGTATTGACACTTCCCACAAGCAGGTGTCCATATACACTATAAAGAGTGTTGTCACTCTGATGAAAATATTACTTAGTTCTAGTTAATGGTTGTGTGTCCAGAATCAGTAAGTTATTTGAAACAAACTGTGAGACAGAACCCCTTCTGGAGTTGCTTGTCATGTACTTGGATGAGTTAGCATGATAAGTGTTCTGAAATGAGCAAATTGGACATTAATGACATTTCTCCCTCTGGTTTGTATTAGAAACTATTCATATAATTAGATATTGTTGAACTAGTTACATTCCAGTTTCCACGGTCCACATATCGATGCATGAAGCTAGGCCTTTTCTTTTCTCCCTGATGATTAGAATACTTGGTGTTTGTTGAGACTCGCCAGAGGTAGTGTTACTGCAATCATTATCATATACAAAAACAAGGATTTGTACAACATTTCGTTTGCTATGTGGTATGAAATTTTCTTATTGCTATAGTTAGCTGCTTTGTTTCTTTTATTCTTCAAAATTCAATAGCAGGTAGAAAGAAAAAGGTTGTTAACAGCTGGATGTTTTAATGTTCTTGCTATTTAGACTTGACGAATGTCTTACATGATAAAATTGAAGGGTTTATCTGTAGGCTACTCTTTGACAAATCAGACTTCAAATCATTGAATTCATTTAGGAGCATTTTTTGCCATCTTGCATGTTTTGTACTTTTATCGGTTTTATTAATCAGTTGGTCCCCTTGTTTGGTTAAGAGATTAATTGTTACCTTAGCTTGAAGTTATTTATTCACTCTTAAGATCTGCACACATCTCATATAGCTTGAATCCTTTTGTACTCTTTTCAGACAGATCCTTCTGGTTTGCATTTGAAGTTTTGATGATCATGATGACATCTTATCCTGATATGGGAATGCAGTATGCTTAAATGCAATGGTATGTCACTTTATGTGATTGGAGTTTTGATGGCTTCATCCTTGGCAGCCTTAGTCCCCAAACCGCTTCACCTCTCCCTTTCCTGATCTCTTTCCACTCGTAAACAAATGACAACTCTTAATTTGACCATAACAATTGTTTTTTAATCTGCTATATTTCTCGTTAGTTTCCGCATTAAACAGCTACTGTTAACCTCTGAATCTGTTGGTTTTTAGTTATTTCATGCATCCTACTATGTGAACTGGAAAAAGTTAAACAGGGAACTCAATGCTCACTTCTTGCTTTATACGAAGAACGATGTCTAACCTCCTGTGGTTGGAATAAATGCCCAAAGCACCAAGAAATTTGGTGGTTGATGACTGATTTCTCCCTTAACACTGTTAAATTTTTTTTTAATTTTAACATACTAGTAACTAATGCATGCTTTAAGTGCCTAGTAAGTAATATGGTAGCCCTTGTATCCCAAGAATAGCCTATGAGCCTTGTGGCATGGCAAAAGGAAACAATAAACTTAGGATGGCTTATTGTTTAGTAAGTAATAATGTTCTGTTTAGTGTGGTCAGAGAAGCTCCCTGTTATTCCAAGAATGTTATCCGAAGAAGCTTGATCCAAGCCAGGTGACTAACTATATTATGTCATCCTAGAAGCTGATTGTTATGCTTCTTCTTGTTATTTTTAATGTTGATGTTATTGTTGTTGTGAATGGTAACTACGTAAAGGACTGATGAAGAAGTGAGGGAGATGAGGAGAGGAAGATAAATCAATTTGATTGAAACAAGGCAACTGAAATATCTTTCTAAGTCCAATGGTTTACTACTGACTATTTCCAAGTCAGGCTATTTTATTTTTTCCCGGTGATGGTAACTGGTGCTACTGAAAATAGAATAAATTGTTGTGGCCCTCCACATTATTGGTCTCTGTGAATAGTTAAGCATTGCTGTGGATTCTATACCTGAGAATAGCTGGGCCTACCTCTTGTTTCAAACGCAATTGTTGACTGAGAATACGAAGATAATGAGTGGTTGTTTCGAATGTATTTCCTATAACATTTAAGTTACAAAACACGAGTTAAATGGTAGAAACTACTTGGATTGGTGTAAAACTGCCCGAGCTTATTTTTGCAGTATTGATAAAGATGACCATCACACTATGTGATTCGTGAATGATAATTGGGTGTGAAAATGCAAGAATATTCTTGTAAATTCGTAATTCAGACATTGAGATAATCAGTGTCGTTAATGATAATGAATTCCTGAACCTTTTAGACTCTAATAATGATATTCTTATATTTTGTAAGGAATTGAACTTATGAAAATGGGAATTGAACTTTTAAAAAATTACTTTTATTGAGGGTGAGTTTTGGAATAACTGGTAAAATTATTTCTTTGTAAACAAAACATCACATATTTGAGTCACGGAAATAGTTTCTTTGTAAAATACAAAGGAAATGTTACATATAAATGATGTCCCTTCTTCGGCTCTTGCTATGTAAGGAGTCTTATGCATTGAGGTTATTGTTGTACTTTTATTAAATAGGAGTTGAACTTTATCATTTGTATTACTTTTTTAACGATTTCCCTCTCCCCTCTCCAATGATGTCCGTTTGAGTTACATAAATAGATAAAAATAGGAAAGAAGAAAGAGAATTAATCTCTTTTTGTATTAATTTGAGTTTTTAGACCCCAAGCATCTGATATATTCGTACAAAAAATTAAGCTCAGCTTATTTTGAAAGTCATCACTTAAAATTAGGGATAGTAATACGCTAATTCATGGGTTTAAGATTGAGATGTTTTCAATAGGTCTGACTTGAGATTCAATTCTTCTAAACAAATCGATATCATTTTGCTTAGAAGAGTTAAGTCTCGAACAGATCTAGGCTTGGGCAGCCTAGATTTTGACTTAATTATAAAAAACGTTATTTTACACATGTAATTTTAAGAAATTTATTTTAAAAAATTGGTAGGAGATTGGCCCATTGTTATCCTTAGTTAAAATTAAGCTTCTTAAAAATGAAATTTATATAGATTTCTCTTATGCATGCATTTTAAGAAAAACATGATTTTTAATTAAGAGATAAAAGAAATAAAGAGTCATATTTGCAATTGCAAAACAAACTAAACATTAAAAAAAGATGGGCTTTAATTCCAATATAACCTACTTCTTCTTTAGATGTCTAATTAAGATTAGATATTTTGATTGGTTTAATCTAGAACTACTATTATTAATATGTTTGATTGTTGTTACGAATAGCAGTCATCCAAGAGCTAGATTTGGTCTAATGTGATGTTAATGGATCAAGTATAACAAAATTGGGTTTCAGACTTGAATTAGGCCTAGGGCTAGCTCGAGGCCTAGCTTAACAATTCAAATGGCTTACTCTTGATTGCAAAGTAATGTCGTTTTAGTCTTAAAGTCACCAAAAATAACATCATTTTGGGAAACTTTCTCAAAACGAGGTCATTTTGGATTACTAGATAGGACTTGAAATTGTACTTAGGTTGTACAATTCAAGCTTAAGTAGACTTTGAATCAAGCTTGAATCACACCCTTGGGGTCCCTTTATCCTCGTAAAATCCCAAAATTTTCAAAGAGTCCAACACACGCTTGTTAGGATTATGGTCTTCAAAACCATATAAAATCCTAATTTATGTAGAAATTACCACTAACATGAATCACCAACACAGACTTGTGTTGCTACTAGATTATTTCACCACTTTTACCACTGCTAACACAATTCCAAGCTAGGGTACCGTGCTTACCCGTATTGTTTTGTAACTTGATGAATTGCATATCTACAAGATTATGTTGATGTCATGTTATGGAATAGGGCTCCATGTTTGGCCCATGTTCTCTATGTGACCTATTATCAAATAGGCAGAATGGTCAATTGATCTATAGGAGATAGAACATAGGTTTATGATTGGCCCGTATCTTGAACATGGATCCATATTCAACTCTTGTTCATCCAAATTTATATAAAACTCTTCTAACTTTGCTCTAATTTATCCAAATTCATTTCTTTTTTTATCCGAGAGCTAAAATAAGGCCTACAAGCAAAATACAAGTCAAATTTAGTTTTAAATCTTATAAAAATTATCCAAAAACAAGCAAAATGCTCTAGGATTATGCTTAAAACATAACATAATTGGCACTTATCATTCATTTTGGGAACATAAGTCTGAAGGCCATGAACATGGGTTCATAAAGTTATGTTCCTTCGTATGACAAGTTATAGAAGAAGCCAAATGGACCAATGGCCTACATAAGATGAAATTGGATCCTTATTTTGTC
>JAOQMP010000008.1:35696262-35712289 GCA_027563575.1 Erythroxylum pedicellare
GTAGTTTGATTCCAACACATATCCAGTAGTCACATCCCATTATTTTAGCTATTCTGTTATTTTACCGATTGGCGTTATCTATCATATATTATCTTTTATTACAAATCTTTACGAATCTATTATGAGTTTTTAGGAGTCTAGCATTATAAATATCTGATAGTTAGAGCAAGTCGGTAGCTTGAATTATTAACCTATTTGTTTTGGAGTTTAGTCCCCTCCGCATGGACTACCTTGGGAGCTTAAGATCCTTGCTCTCAAATTTATCAATAAAATTCTATTACTCAGTTACTTCTATTTTCCTTCTTTTTTGGTTCCTATCAATTTGGTATCAGAGCCATGGTTATCACTCGTTCATCCACCAATGACCCACCACCGCAAACCCACAATAATATACCAGAATCAGTATCCCAACAATTAGCTGCCATAGCCTCTCGTCTTGAGATATTTGACACCATAGTTGTTGATGTAGCTACATTGAAAGCTCAAGCTGACAAGGGGAAGAAACCTGAGAGTAGTAATGATCAGCGAACAAGGGAAAGATCTCATTGGAACGATGAGATAGTGGACGAAGGAGAACAATACTGGGGTCATAAAAGCACCACGCGTCCACCTTATACTAAGATAGAATTCCCAAAATTCGAAGGAGGTGATCCACCTGGTTGGATTTTGAAGGCTGAGAAATATTTCAGGCATTATCAAACACCCAAAGAATCAAAAGTTGACGTAGTGGCTATGTATTTGGAAGGTGGTGCACTAGATTTGTTTGCTTGGATCAATTCCGAGAGAACCATTTTGTATTGGGAGGAGTTAGTGAACGCACTTCAAAAACAATATGGTCCTGCTGAATTCCAGAATCCCGTGAATATCTTTGTGTTGTTCATCAAATAGGTACTGTACATGAATATCGTCAAGAATTTGCTAAATGTTCGGCTCGAGTCAAGAATTGGCCCGAACATCGTCTCTTGGGTATTTTCCTTAATGGGCTGCGAGATGAATTGAAATCTGATGTAAGAATCCACAAGCCCAGATCTGTCTATCGGGCTATGAGTTTGGCATTAGAGTTTGAACAAAAGACCAATCTTAAAAGTGGGCCAAAAGCAAATCAAGGGGTCAACTCTAATAGGCCCAATACCTCACAGGCCCAAACTTCCAACTTGTCACGTGTAGGTTCATTCACCAACAACCCAACAGCACAACGTGCCACATCTGCTTCTACTTCTTCTCGATCAGCAACGTTGCGCACTTGGGACCAGGAGAGACAATTGCGTATTTCGAAGGGGCTGTGTTTTCGTTGCAACGAGAAGTTCTCTCCCGGCCATTACTTCAAGGTCGCGACCCTCACTTTCCTGGAGATGGCCGATGAAGGTGGCGACAGCGCACCAGTGGAGGCTTTGGTTGAAAACGAAGCCGAAGGAGACAGAACAGGAGAATATGCTAAGATTTCCTTCTTTCCGCCTTGAAGACAAGGCGAATTTCTAAGAGGAGTGCACTAATACGACACCTCCACCTCCAATTCTTGAGACTTATTTTACGAAGAAATTTAGAAAAGCACAAGAGGATCACATGAGCCAAGATTTAGTTAATTAGTAGTTTGATTCCAACACGTATCTAGTAGTCATATCCCATTATTTTAGCTATTTTGTTATTTTACGGATTGACATTATCTATCATATATTATCTTTTATTGCAAATCTTTAGGAATTTGTTATGAATTGTTTGGAGTCATAAACATCTGATATTTAGAGCAAATCAGCAGCTTGAATTATTAACCTATTTGTTTTAGATTTTAGCCCCTCCACACGGATTGCCATCGGAGTTTAAGATCCTTACTCTTAAATTTATCAATAAAATTCTATTATTCAGTTTATTGTATTTTTCTTCTTTTCTGGTTCCTATCATTGAACCCGGCTTCCAGCTTCTGCCGTAAAAGGCCCTGCGTCCTTGGTTCTTTGATGCATCTCATTTTCTTCAGACAAAAAAAAAACCACTATTCGGTCACTAAGTAATGGCGTAAAGTGCGCATGACAACAGAGTAAGTAGCTGATCAAAGGAATAAAGGCTTTAACTCTGAATCGAATTCGGATTATTTTCAGTTATAGTATCGTCAGTATCGCCCGTATAAGTTTTTCATTTCATACCACAAGCAAAATATAGTGTCATAAACATCATCCTCCAAATTACCATCCGCAATGCGTGATACATTTAGGAGTGTCTTCAGCCACTCTTCATGAAGTGTTGAGAACTCCGACCTCTGTTCACTAGACTTGAAACTTCTTCCAAGTGATTTTTTCATCAGCTGACGTGCCACTGAGGCACCTTCAACCACTTGCTCTGGTATCCCGGCCATTGTCGCCACTTGTAATCCATAGCTCTCTGGGCATGCTCCAGAGTTAAGCCGATATAGAAAAACCAGATCCTGATCACCTCTAAGCTTTTCAGAATTTGGTTTAAAAGCACAGGCCATATGTTGCAGAGTAACATGTGGATGACGAGAGAATTCCTTTGTGAGCGGATGATAGTGTGTTGCAAAAAGTAATCGACAATTGACCTTCTCAACAAGATGGCGGAAAACCTGTTCGAATATGCAAGGAGTATTAGCTCTATGATGGAGAAGACTGATAGACTAAGTTATTTCTCAATCTAACTATATTCTACTACTTAATCAGACACTGATTGGATAGATACCGAGTTCGTATACACACAAGTTGTACTTGTACCAGCATTATATATACATTCTGCAGCAATGCATTTCCTAAAGTAACATGCATCTCTTGCCTTTATAATTTCTACAGTCCTTAAAGAGTGTTTATCTAAGGTCAGAAAAGATGGGAAATCATTGCAATTCAAATCACCTTTGTAAATTCAATAACGTAACACCATGAATTTGCCCAGGAGCTAGTATGATTATGAGAATAAATAATAGGGGATAAAATTTTAATTCTTAGAAAATTTAATGCACAAGTAAATTAAATACAACATGCTCAAAGAAAGAGATCTCACAGCATAAGCAATGGCATATCCATCAAAGGTGCTTGTTCCTCGACCCAGTTCATCAAGAAGAACAAGAGAGTCTTGAGTGGCATTTTGAAGAACTGAAGCCGTTTCTGCACACTCAACAAGAAATGTACCTGGAAAAGACAAGGTTCATTTCCAGTTTGCACAATCAGGATGTGTCTTTGGGAAGCTTATTATGACACTCTAATGTATGACATGACTGTCAGTGTGCATTTCAAAAGTTGAAATTGAAAAGGGGTTCACATCATATCCAAGACACAATTGTAAAACGGATCAACCCTGAGATACCAAAACCTACCAACAGTGAGACAGTAGTGAAATTGATGCAAAAGAACTTATTTATAAACAAAATAAAAGAGGGTAAAACATTCAACCACAAGCTTTAATGTGATAGAATGAAAAGTGGGAGTTGATGTAAAAAGTTTTCCCTTACTAGACAGGGATTAATAATAAGTTAGATATACTGTCCTAATTTGCTCAAATTTAAAATTATTTAGTTAAAAAATTCCTATCAAAATAGGATTCAATACTAAATTTTGAATATCTTAGCTAGGAATAGCTTAAAGATAAGCCCCAAATCAAATTCGAGCATGCAAGGGCGGGCAAGAAGAATCTGCAAGAAGGCTTGACCACCCAAGGAGTGTCCAGCTCAGCAGTTAGTTATTGAGTCAGTGTTTTTTTCTTTTTGTTGGATTCTGTTGTTAGTCTGGTTTGTTATGAGAATAGCCTGAGTGCCAGCCTACCGATTGCTAGAGGAATGATTAGGCATGGCTGTTATGATATCTGTTGTGGTGATTTGTTAACCACCGAGTATATACAAGGAAGGTGAATGTGGCTGGAAAAAGGCGAGCAGAATCAAAATTAATTGGTGATCTGTAAGGTCCAGGGAGAGAGGTAGCCTCTCAAAAGCCACTGTCATCCTATCTTACTGATCTTTTTATCAATATATGCCCCATCTATTACCTGATTTTCTTTATGATAATCTGTGGGTAAGGACAGGGTCTTTACTACTAGTATAAAGGCTCTAACTTTTCTATATATATGAACTCAAACCTTATATAATGCAGGCCTCAAATTTATCTACAAGTTTTGAGTTTTCAACTGGGTGGTCTGATACTTTCTTCTAAGAGTAATTTTTAAATCTTACGTGGGATTCCTAGTTTTCTATCCTATGAGTAATTCCTAGTTTCTGTCCTATCAGTGATTCCTGGAACATTGTTGTTTGATTCGTTCCTAAAATTCCAGCAATTTTCCAGCTTAAGTTCCCAGCAATCCAATTCTGAAGTTTCACAACTGTTACTGAAATTATCTGAAATCTGAATTTCCAGCAACCTAACAATAACCAAGAGCCCAGATTCCTAATTTTTGTGAGTTTGTTGCCACTAGTTTGATATCTTTTCTATTCAGCCAACATCGCAAACACCACAGAAAAGGTGCTTTAAATTCAAAATCTTGAATGCTTACTCCAAAGAATATAAGATAGTCGAGGAAAAATAACCCAGACGTACAAAGAAAAAAAGAGAAGCATGCTAATAAAAAAGTTAAAAACTTTTATCCTCATCTAACTTACTTTCACCAGTCATAATTCGATCAGTGGCACCAAGCCTAGTGAAAATGATGTCAACGAGTGAAAGGACGCAGTTCTCACCAGGCACAAAACAACCAAGCTGCAATACAACATAACTAGAGCATAAGGTGTAGACTTCAAAGGTTGGCTGAATATGAGAGTTTGCTGTGGATTTATTACCGTACACATGAGAGGATACTGGCCAACCATGCATAAGTATATAAGTTCTGGACAGTAACAAACCTAACCTGCGCCAGTATAACAGCAAGACATGTGGCACGCAGAAGTGTTGATTTTCCACCCATGTTTGGCCCAGTCAACAATAAAGTGCGAGGATGATAACCATCTACATCCTCGCCTAGGAACAAGTCATTTGGAACAGGCGTTACTCCATGCTCTCTGAGGGCAAATGGATGCCATAGCCCTCTTATTTTAATAACAGGTCCTCCAGCGTTTTGTTTGGAAGCGGTGATTTTTGACTCAGGTAAAATGACAGGTCTACACATGGAACCACATGATATAGTTGCTATAACTGCAAAGGATCTCAGCACATCAATACAACTGATAGCATGAATGACTTCACACCATTCTGTAGCTTTCTCAATAAATAGCTCGATCAGTACTGAAAGTGTTTCAGCCTCTGAATCTGTCACTTCGTGATTCTGGACCATTTGTTTGCATCAACAATGTCAGGAATAGGTAAGAAACTAAAAAACCAATATCATGAATAAATTAGCAAAATACAGATATATAAGTGGTCAAATTGTTTAATAACAGCAAAATGAATAATGTGTCTCTATAGTGCTCTATGCTTGTGGAGACAGACCTAATGCAAAAATTAGAACGGAAACTCTTAGAATATTCAGAAATTGACTGTAGTCACATTTGATTTACTAAAATCTTAGTTAACCCTGATTTTATTCTGCAAATCAAGAGATGCTATTACCTAATATGTGCATCAGGCTTCTTTTCCTTATACTATCAATAAGAAACATATAGCCTTTTCGTAGTTGTCTACGTGGACGAAAGCCCCTTTATGGCCAAACACGGAATATTATGTCTATGTTTTCTTTTACATTCTTTCCTTTTACATATGTATTAACCAGCTGGTTTTTGTACAAGTCAAATGTTTTTTTTTCAAACCCTTGTGAGTTCAGGACTTCATGACTTGAAGGTGTTGATGGTTAGGTGAATTCCTTCCTAAGTGAGAAGATTGTTTTGATTGTTGGGTTGGTGAATCTCTTCCCAAACGAGACGAGCTTTTTTATTATTTGTTCATCTCAGGAAGGGTGGTTTGATAGATCTCTTCTCAGGTGAGAAAAGTACCGTTGGCTCAGTGAATTTGTTCTGAAGTAAAAAGAGTTTATGTTATTAATTACTTTTATATGTAACAAGTTGAAGCATCTATGCTATCTTAATTAAATCCAATATTATTCTATAAATTAAGAAATATTATTATCCAATATTTATATAATTTCTCCTTTAAATAAGGTTCCTTAAACTATATATCAACGACAATATCACGTAAATCCTATGTCCGTATTCTCTCCTATATTCTTTTTTTCATATTTCAAAATTACTCTCAATCATTTATGAACTAAAGGTGCTATAAGTTAGGTAGCTTCCCAGTGAAATTATTCAAAAACATAATAGAGAGATAATACCAGAAAATCTAATGGAGAACAAAACAACATTGATAAAATATGCTTAAGAAAATTGACCAAAAAATGATGTGTACAAACTCTGTGAGAAGAAAAATATCATTTTGGCATATGCAAAAGCATCCAAGCACTCTAGGGGGAAATGAACAAGATGTTATGGTTCAAACATCCCAACAACACAAGAATGTAAATCATAAAGAAGCAGACCTGATAAGTAGGAAATTCACTATCCATAGCTGCTTCCAATTCGGAAAGAAATTTGTCTAGCCCAGAACTACTGTTTAGTTCTGGAAGTTTAAATATTTTTGATAATGATGAGATCACTTCCCATTCATTCTGTAATGAAAGTAACAAATCCATTCCAATCCGAAGTCCTTTCACTAGAGAACCAAAAATTCTTACCTGCAAAACCAAATGTGTCACAACAATTGAAAAGCACTTTAAAACTATATTGCTGCTAGAGAAACAACAACAACAAAAGAAAAAACTTTGTATCATTTTATTCTTGTATATTCAGTCTTAGAAAACAAATCAGATGCCAGGAGAGAAGGAAATTAATAGACAACAGCATATAACAAAAATATGTCATCTGATAAGAATCAGTGTTCAAATCATTCTTATCCAGTATATCGACTGCATTCACTCAATATCTTTAAATGAAAAATGTGGATGAAGAAAGTAAAACCTATATAAGATCCAAAATATGCATGATGATGATATGATTAAGATAATTAAAATTTACCAGACTTTGATCGCAAAAGGTCACACAGATCTACATGATAGGTAAATAACTAGTGGCTGATCATAAACTGTAAAACAACCATTTATCAGAAGAAAATGTTTCACCAGCATAAAATAACTATAAACAATAAATACCTATATTCTTTACTTCAGATAGCATCAGAGGATATAGAACATTAATAAGTCCTCCAAAACAAGTCCACTTAAACAACTGTTCAGAGTACTCACTTGACGTTTCAGCAGCTTTTTTCCTATTAAGGGCAGTACAAGAGAAGCTGATGCCTGATAGTTAGCCCTTATTTGCCCAAACATCCTTTCTACGTCTGGAATCTTGCCAAGATATTGCGTAATAACAAGCATAACTTCTGCGTGTGATCTTAGTTGCTCAACCACATTAAGCCTATCATTAATACCTTCAACAGATTTTAATGGGTGGCAGATCCACCTTCTCAAAAGTCTCTTTCCAAATGATGTCATACAGCTATCAAGGTATTTGTATAATGTACCTAAGTCCACGAAGATAAACACCCCTTAACTACAAAAAGTATAACAATTGAGAGGCAGCTGGGAGAAAACACTTGCCTCGTAAACCACCATCAGCATTATTATTGAAGATCTCCAGATTAACCATTGTCTGACCTTCCATCCTTAGGCAACCCTCATAAATTTTATAGGGCAGTATATCTCCACCAGATAAGATATCATCTAACTGTATGAAAATAAAAGCAAATTATCAGCATATACTTCTATTTTGGGTTACATTCTTTTTCCTTTTTTTTTTTTTTTTTTTTTTTTTTTTTTGTGGAGGATGATAAAAAGCAGACATACCATCAACCTGGAAAGATGACCAATGAGTCCACCAAGAGCACATAGTGTTACAGCTTGATGCTGTATGCTTTCAAGTACATTACTCCAGCTGTTATAAGATCTTTGAAAATAACCCTTCAACTGAACCAAATTTTTAACTTCAGATGCATCAACAAAACTCATGACTGGGGTCAGCTGAACTGTAGAACCTTCAAGAGAAAGCAAAAACTGTTAGCAGTTCGTAATGCTTCTAGTTGTCATAATTGGCTAATAGTAGCTCAGAGATATGACAGGGTTAGTAGAGTGATCATTTATGCTCCGAATATAAGTGAAGATAATAACAATACCAGCAGATACTTAAAATGCAGGTAACAAGTTTCAAGGACTAGATGCATAATCAAGCATCATGGCAGATGAGGTAGACAAAAGGACTAATAATTGTTAACGTATGGAAATGCAATGTGGATGTGAAGCACAGTTACTTGGGAAAGGTGAAACGAAGCAAGTATGCAGGAAGATCCCTTAAATTAATTTGCACCTAGGATTCACATAAGGGACTCCAAATTTTATCAACCCTCAACTCAATTTAAGTAGTCATCTTTTCCGAATAACTTCCTCTGACAAACAATAAAGTTACAAATAAACATGTTATTCCTAGCATAATGTCAGTACCTTTTTTGCAAATTAAAAGTTCAGAAATCATGCATCTTACAAGCTGTTGCCAGAAGTGCTTTCATTTAGATTGCAATTTATATTACTGCATTTAATTTTCCCTAATCAAAAACTGAATCCCTGTATTTCCACAAGCAAGCTGATACTACTGTATACAGTGTGACATTCACTTCCTTTGAAGTCTTAGAGCAATTCACAGGGTTTCAACATTATTAACTTTTAGGTAGTCATACAATTAAAATTATTTGAACCTGTAAATATAAACTCACCACTCAATGAGTACTTCCTGATTGCTTTATGAGTTTCTTTGGACAGCCCTTTAACATGTAAAATCATAACGTCAATTGCAGCAAAAAAACAAAAAAAAAGTGTGAACTGATGAGAAATTTCAGAGAAAAAAGAAGAGACAGAAAGGAATGCATTAACCTTTAGTTTCATATAAAATTTCTCTAGGTGCAACCTACAATCAAAACCCATCAGAGAAAATTGAACTTGAGTTTCTAGTTATTGCTAAATGAACATTACACAAATAAGGAAGTAAAAAAGCATACTTGCATCAGTAATGTGCCCAAAGACGCACAAGAAGCATCATCACAAATGTAGCCCACCCAAAATCGAACAGCAGCACAATCAACAAAAGCAAATCCATAAACAGTTCCATTATCATCAGGTCCATTCTGGCCCTAAGAGCAAAGTTAAATCGGTCATAGAGATAAGATAGTTGAGTGAACTTTTTGGTTGAAAATAGTTGAGAAATTACATTGGAAAAGGTTGCAACAATTACTAAGGGCAGAAAAGCTAAGGGTGGCTAAGAAAACAAATTTTTAGACAAAAAGATATGAGCAAATAAATAAAAAGAACTGCAAAACACAATCTGTAAAGTATGGACAATGCAACTAAAACGCTCTACAGTCACTTTACTTTATCGTGTTGATTACTGGCCTGTAGGTGGTGCAAGAACATAAAGTAATGAGGTTTTTAGGCAATCATTCACATTATCACAAACAGAACTTGCACAAATGAAAGTCTAAGATATGAAGATTATTAACTTTCAAAACTTTTAAAAAGTGATAGAAAAGAAATGTTGGTCATGTAAGTGACACTGCGTTTATAACTTTGCCTAGACAAGTTTATAACATGGTGGTGGCAAGTATAGGAAACATACAAACTACCCTGGTACTTTTGAAGGTAAGACTACTGAACAAAGATTTGCCTTTATTGAGTTCAGTAACTTTTAGCACTATTTGAAAAGGTGCATAATACAGCCAGTTTTTTTTTTAGTGAAAATCCAAATACCTCTTTCAGGGAAAGAAGATGAACAGCATCAGGGCCGATATTTCCACCCATTGTGGTTGATGGCGTGACAACGTGAATTAATTTTCTAGAAATTACCTAAAATTCCAAAAATCAGAGGTCACTTCTGGTGCTTATCCAACCAACACAATAGCAAGAAAGAGGAAGGCCTTAAAACGTAATTAAGAACAAATTTAAGGCATCTATCCTACTTATTTTGTAAGAAGGACTAGTTCACTTGGAACTATACTCATTAACAAAGTTCAATTGTTAAATGAAAAACTTCCCAATATATGAATTTCCATCCTAAAGAATACAAACCAATGAACTAATTAGGACTTCAAATAAAGCTTTTAAACTATTTTACAGGTAAGACATGAAGGCATCTATCCATCATCTTTTGTTGTCCTTTCCCTCTGGCTTATTGAGCAGCTTGTTAGGTGTATGTTGAATATATACCTGCTGCTAGAGTTTATACAAATTATTTACCATTCAATAACTAGATGCATCGCATATGGAGGAGGAGAAAACAAATATTAGGTATCAATGCTTAAGAAAAACCGAGTACAAATTAGGGTAAACTTGTCTATTCTAAAGCAACATTTGGTACTCACAGATTTTCCACCCCTAGCTTTCGCTTGATCAGATGTTTCTAACTGCTCCATTCTCCCAACTTTATACCTTTAAAAAATGACAAAAAGCATAAAATGAATGCAGATATTTTAGATCAACACAAGGTATACCACTTGACTACCCTGGTATATTGTAATAAACATATGAGCAAGAACAAACCACGTCAATTTTAGAGAAAATAGAACATAGATTAAATATTTACTTAAATAAGGCCTTGACAAGCCATATATGATCTGTTACCATCTCCTTCCAAACTAATGACCAAAAAGCTATGGAAGCAAGTTGATAAATGCATCTCATTATCTATTTTTTATTCCCTCTCATTCTTTAACCAATGATTACTTTTCGTGGAACTTTTATGTTCATCGGAATCTAAAGTGGTTTACACAATATGGGGTAACCATCCCCTTTCCAAATGCCTACCCCACTCTGGTCAGGATTCGGATCAAAGACCTCAGAAGTTTTGTGAAGGTAACTCCAACCACTAGGCTACTCTCTCATTCTCTTCTCCTGGAACATTATTAACATTCTTGCTTCCACGAAAAATTAAAAGTAGGCTATTGCATTTCAGATAGTGATGAGTAGATGATGAATTAGATAATGTAGTCACATAATTGAATAGCAGTAGTAAAACCTCCCAATATTCCCCAAGTCATATTGTACAAATGAGAAAGCACGAAAGAAAAGAGAAGAATTAGCAGGAAAGAAAATTTCCTACTGTGCCCTACCCTCGAGCAACCAACTTCTCCACAGCATCATCAATCCCACTCTGAGATATGCCAACCTAACCAAAAAGGAAGCTAAATAATGTCAGAATGTGCATTCAAGGTGTAACAGGAAAATAATAGCTGAAAAAGAATTTACGAAAAGAAAATGTTCAATCACCTGCCGACACTTCCCAACACCACTAGATGTCATTTTCCAGTCAAGCTCCTTGTGGCCAATTTCAGCATCCAATTCATATAGTTCATAAAATGTTCCCTACATTTGACCATAAGTCATTGACAGGACATGGAAGCAACTCAAAGACCCTCAAATCAATATATGTTCAAGATTCCCTGGATAAGCTTTGGATGAGAACTGAGTTAAAGTAGAAAAGGAATCACTTGAAACCTCATCTAGAATAAGCTTGTGCTAATGTTTACTAATCGGGATGCTAGCCTTCAAAGTCACTTAACCTAATCTTGTAGTCCCCCAGTTAGCGGACTGAGATGCAAAAAATTGGATTCAATTGCCAACTATCATGTTACCGTTTAAGTGCAATTATCTAATAGGAAAAACAGCAATTTTGAAGAGAAATATGAAAATAGATGGTGGGGCAGCAGAAACTGAGGTAGCATTAACTAACCACTTTAAAGAAGAGTAAAACATCCATGTATTGTGATTTGCAACTCCAGTATTGTTTTTGAGATGCTGACATCTTCTTCAATGCGTCAGGTGGTATGTAAAGTGTCCTCTTGTCATATAGGGGGTCATTGGGCCTCCTTCCATTAGCATCCCTAATTCTTGAAGGGTCAAGCCACTCAAACTTGCTAGTTGAGTCGTTTATTTCAGAATGATTATTGCTTAGAGATCTAGAATCCTGAAGCAATTTCACTCTTTTGGTAGTAATTGGAGAGCAAGAATCAGTTTTATCCGCAGACTGGTGAGCATCCTCTTGAACCCGCTTCAAACGAGGAACAAGAGGTCGCGTACCTGGTGTGTCTGGTCCAACAACATCATCCTTGGCTTCATGTTTTATAAGGCTTTCATGATCACTAAGGCTATTGGAAATGCATTTTTTGTCCTTATCAGGGCGCAGAGCAGGCACTTCGTTGTTTGGCAATCCATCAGTAGAATAGTCATGAGCCTGGTTCCTACAACAACTTCAGAGAATAAGAACAACTATAAGAATACTACAGAAAACAGGACAACAGCTTTTTAAAAAATGTTATCCAAGTAAGAGTGCTATTGAGAACCAAAAGCATACTCGCCGACCGAATACTCGAGGGACATGCAGGAACAAGGGTTATAACATTTCAAGGAAGCTTATTGACGTTGTTTTTCTTTCAAGTTTGAACTGGACCCAACACTTCAAAATATGAGATGAACCTTAGAAATTTTTGGAATGACTGAATCCAAAAGTCATATTGAGCAAAATCATTATATAAGAAAAGGAAACCCTGAACGACAATCCAAAGAAGTAAGGTTACCAAAAAAAGAACAATAAGCCCCTAAATCGAAAAAACAGAAGAGGTGGATGTCTCACCTATCATGGAGCTGTTCCGCGACGTCGACCTTCACGAACTTGTGCAATATGCTCGAGAAAAGTGAGGAACCCCCAGAGTTCTGGCCCATCGTGAAGTTCTCCGGGAAAACCTGACGAGGCACTTTCTCCGGAGGAGTATCTGTTCCTCTTATTTCCAGAGATGAATCCACTAAACAACCGCTCGGCGGTTGAATCGAACGGCTGCTGTTGTCATTGCGATGCTTCCACGGGACTTGACGCGCATCGAGAATGTTTCCGGTGTCTGAGTTGCATTCCGCCGGCGAGGGCTTTTGGAAGGAGTGCATCGATCTCTGTCGTTTCACTTGCAGAGAGAGAGAGAATTGTTGTACGCTAATGAAGTATAAGCTTGGCGCCAAATTCTACTCATATATCACAGCCATTCTCATGGTCTACGGTCCCCAATTCTTAATCTGGACCGTCCAACGTTTTCCTTTTATCAGACGTGTACATATATGAGTAGAATTAAATATGTAATAAGTTGGACGTAAAAAATAAAAATTAGAAATAATAAAGTTGAATTCATTTTTTGCTGTATTCTCAAATTATTACAATCGAAATTCAAACATTGCTTGAAGTCAACCTAACGTCCTTGAATTATATGCATTGTAAATGTTAGAATGTAAGATTTATTTCAACTGCTTTCCATATCACATTACACACCAATAGATTGTATCTAATGTCCTCCAAAGCATGACACCATTTAGCACATTTAATAGAATATGGACCTTGTATTAGAAAGAGTAACCACGGCAACTTGGACCTTGTATTACAAACAGTATCCCCGGCAACTTGGACCTTTGTGCGAGGAAAGAACACCTCAATCATTCTAGAGGTAAAAGTAGACTCTTCAAGTAAAGGTTAACGACCAATTACACGAATGAAACACACCTCCATATAACTCATAGTCGCCTAATTTGCAGTTTCAAGGTCAAGTGGTAGGATGTTGCAAGCAACATATATTTAAGTCTTTTCTACAACTTTAATCTTGAGTTTATAAGATTTGTATAAGTTTGACAATAAGATTAGGCAATGATTAATGATATTAAGAAAGCCAAGCTCATGTCAAACATTTCATCTCATGATCAATTCTAGTGGATACACTCAGGCTAACAACTTTAGAACTTCAAAGAACACATTAAATTAAATCAAATTAATTCATATAAATTTGGTTTAGTTTGAGTGGTTTAATGACTTTGAATTTAAATATTTACTAAAAGTAAATTAAAAAGATGTAGTTATATCATTTTAATTTTTAGTAGCATAATGTTTAAATATATAAAAAAAGGTTATTATTAACTAACGGGTAACTTTGGTGGTAACAAAATGTGTTACTTCTTTTTTTTTTGTCCTTAGTGATATTAGTAAGCTAATCAGCTAAATATTCTTATAACAGGTCAAAAGATCAAGTTTAATGGAAGGACAAAGTGATTAAGAAATCTATATAAGTAAATTGGAACGTCAATACAATTTAAAGGAATTTTAAGATAACTGAACTCAAACTAACAAACAACAAGAAATTTTTAGCTTTATATTTGTAACTTTAGTTATATATGAAGGAGCATTGACTAGCGTGAAAACGATAGGAGCCGACATGAAAGCGTTCTCCATTGGTGTAGGACTACACCAAGGCTCGGCCTTAAGCCCTTTTTTGTTCACATTAGTGTTAGATGTACTTACCAAATATATTCAAGGAGAGGCATCATGGTGTATGTTATTTGCTAACAATATTGTCTTGGTGGATGAGACCAAGGAGGGGGTCAATACTAGGTTAGAACGTTAGAGAGAAGCGTTAGAATTGAAAGGTTTTAGAATGAGCAGATCCAAAATGGAGTATTTAGAATGCAACTTTTCGGGTGGCTAGATGGTACAAGAGGGGGCGGTAGCAATTGGTACTAACTTCATATCATAGAAATTCATATTTAAATACCTCATGTCTATCATTTAGAGAGATGGTAATATCGATGATAACATATTACATCGTATTAGATCTGGGTGAGTCAAATGACGAAGTGCATCAAGTTTCTTATGTAATAAAAAGATCCCTTCAAAACTCAAAAGGAAGTTCTATAAAATGGTGATTTAGCCAACCATGTTATATGGAGCAGAGTGTTGGCCTACTAAACGTAGACATACACGACAGTTGTTGGTAGCAGAAATGTGTATGCTTAGGTGGATGTATGAAATTACCAAAAGAGATAGGGTCCAGAATCGTGTGGTGAGAGACAAACTACAGTTGGTTGGTATTACTAACAAGTTGAGAGAGACAAGGATTAGGTAGTTTGGGCACGTGTGCAGGATTCCCTCGGATGCTCCAATATGACACTGTGAGAAAATAACCTTTAGTGACTACAAAAGGAGAAAAGGGAGGCTTTACAAGAGCTGAAGGGAAGTGATCAAGACAGATATGTCAGAGTTGGCCCTTACTGAGTTGTTGGCTAGAAATAGCAAAGTCTGGTGTGATCGGATAAGGGTAAAAGACACCTTTTAAGTCCTTGCGCCACATACTTACCCCATAGGAAGTCCAACCCAATGTTCTTATTATCTTTGCGAGTTATAAGTTTTGGTTAAGGCTTTCAGGCCTTCGACTTGGTTTTTCAGGTCAGGTGTAATGGAGAAAGATTCCCGTCTAAAACCGTAGGATTGTCATATCCTCAGAGTCTCTCTGTAGCGCCCCCTTACCGTAGAGTACATATCGGGATGCCTGGAGGTCATTCCGGTACATATCCTATGATAAGGGTGAGCTACGATCGATCACTACATTCACTTCACCTGACATCATATCATTATTCACTTATGACGCATCAATATAAAATCACAGTATTTTAGAACTAACTTTTTCCTCATTTCATTGCATAAAATCGAAAGTCTACATTATGTTTTTCCAATACTCCTTACGTGTACATCATCAAAACCTAATACAAAAGTACTACATTAAAGAGGAAAATATTCAAAGTCTATCTAGTATGTCTAAAAATTTTAACTGACCGACCTTTGAGCCATGACTTCTCTTGCCAATTATAATCTACACGACTGGTAGAGCTTCTCTGTAGCTAGAGTCGTCTCTCGGTCTTGAAAAAACAACGTTGCAATTTTGGTGAGTTTTGTGAACGCAATGAGGTAACCATCATCGATGGTTCACTCAATTCATGCAACACAACAATTCACATATCATATAATTCACAACTTTGCATTTTACATAAGTACCACATATCACATTTTCACTTAACCATATGCAAATTTGGCATTTCAATCAATCAAACATACTTAACAAAATGCATATGAAATGCACATGAAACATTTTCCAATTATTACATTATTGTGACCGAGTGCCTGAACTATCTGTTGGATCGCCTATGGCCCAGGTATTCA
>JAOQMP010000008.1:35726359-35742141 GCA_027563575.1 Erythroxylum pedicellare
ATACAAAGGATAAGGATTGAATGGTGAACATAGAATGATCATGTACAAATGAAGTGTAAACCTAAGTTCAATTAGACGTATATGATTTATGAAATGAGAATGAACATAAAATGTGAATTTAGGTAATATACCCGGGATTGTCATTGAGCATGCATTATGCACAACACATATACATATGTATGTGATTGAGAATTCATAAGATTGTACAATTAATAATGTGTGTGCCATATGTGTATTGCATGATGTTGATATATAGGATAGAACATCTGTACCCAGACGTTTCCGATTCATAGAAGATAATGCTAATCTAGAGCATACTGTGAGTCGATCTAGATGGTCTCATTTTCATTGTTTGTTGTGTTTTAAATTTCTGTATTGAATTACTATTGACATGATTAATCTGAATTTTTTGATTCCAGACAATAAATGTCTGAGGTGTTTGATTCATGTAAAAATCTTTTGAAGTGCTCCTTGAATGTGAATTTGAATGAATAAGTGATACTCAACGTTATTGTTAATGTCGGACCAAGCTCTGATGATAAATGTAAATGTGAATGTGAAACTGAAATCAAGTGATTGATTAAATATATGTTAATGTGACGTATTTCATTACATGAATGCATGACAAAATAAAAGCTGTTGTGACCGAAGTAGCCACCGAAAAAAGGATTAAAGCTCATAATGTAGTAAGAAACTCTGGCTCACTATGTAAAATGAGCCCTGTATCCCCAATAGATAAGGGACGGTTATTAATGAGCCCGGTATCTACAATGGATACGGGACAGTTATAGACATTTGGTCACAACAATAACAATTAAAAGTGAGTCTTATGAGCATTGCATATGCATTTGATATATATGATTTAAATGGTTGAAATAAATAGTTTGAATGATTTCTGAATGTGAAATATGATTTAAGTGAATATGAAATGTATATGCCTCAATATGTTGAATTGATGAAGTGATGTGAATTTTGTGAGTGTATGAATTGATGTGTTATGTGATTTAGTGAGCCATCAAGGATGGTCCACTCACTGAGTTCGCAAAACTCAGCCCAATATTTGCAACATTTTTTAGGCTTAGAGAAGATCTCCAGTTAGAGAATTTGAAGTCTATCCATTACATTCAAGTAAGGGATAGTGGTCAGGATCAGTACACATCTACATATGTAGTTCATTATTTTGTATTAAAATGTGTATTCACAAATATTGTACATTGTTTATGTGAATGATTTTTTAATGTAATGACATTATGACTAAAAGTGTTTTGTATCTGTAATGGGCCCAAGTGACTACTGAAATTCTGATGATATGTATAATGGTTGTAACACTTGTGATTGAAAATGTTTATGAATAAAATGGGCCAAAATTGATTATTAGTTTTCAGAAATATACGTGTGATGCTTGAAAAGTTTTTAATGGTTATAATTGACTAACTGCCTTAGTACATCACCCTTGTAGAGTGTATTCTCGAATACCATCAGTTTGTTCAAGAATATGCCCTATGGGAGTATGGTGCTACAAAGTTGGTATTAGAGCCCAGATTTAGTATCTTACATGGGCATTTTTCAAACAATGTGTCAAGATACATACATTTTAGACATGTCTTAGCATGCAGTGGTAACTGATCCTCAGTCTGAGTCACATTTATATGAGTCATACGCATGAGCATTCGTTAAGAGTTTAAGCTATTAGAAGCAATGAGAAGGATGATAACATATCAAAATATGAGAAAATGAAAATTTACAAATATCTAGAAATGAGAAATAGTATCTGGTTCTATATGATAAATAAAGTTTCACTAAATTTGTATGTGTGGTTGTATCATTGAACATGATATCAGTATTGTACTGTGATGGTATACCTTGAATGTGATATAGATGTGAATATATTGTCATAGATTGATTGAGGAAAATAGGGATATGGTAGAAATGACAAGATTTAAAGTGTGTAAGCAAAGTTGGATGAAAACAAAATTTATTATGATCTTAAGAAGATGAACTTCGAACTAAAATGGTTGTTTGATTAATATGACAAGAGTTATGATCCACCATAAGAATGTGTTAGTGGAATTAAGATCAGAATTTCATGATGATTATGCATCTATAATTTTGAATTGATTGCGAATATACGTATGTAAGATGTAATAAAGGATAATTGGAAGATGAGATGAATGATAGCGACATACATAGAAGTTCAAAAGGCTAAGTTGAATTGTTATTGTGATTAAATATCTAATAATGTGATCACCTTGACAAGTGATATTATTAAGTACATGTGTGTCATATACTTGGATATGAAATAGGAAGTGATCCATGGCTTATTGAATGCTTTTAAGTTTTAATCCCCATAGTTAAAATTTTAAGATGAATCAGAGTAACATATGAAAGCCTTTAAAATGATCAATTGGGGATAAATTGAGAGTGTAAATGATGTTAATATGTGTGATGGACTCGAGGAAAAAGGGAAGGAAAAAGAAGCAGGACACGATCGTGGCATAGTCCCCACGATCATGATGGAGATTAATTGGTTATGTCAAAATCATGGCAAATTCCCCACGATCGTGGCCAATTCCACGAGTTTCTATCACGATTGTAGCAAAGACATCATGATCGTGGGCAGGCACAAAAGGAGAAGTGTTGTCAATTGAGATTAAGGTATCCTTAGCATAAGTTATTAATTGGTGACTTATCAAAAATACATCTCTAGATAAGATGTAATGATCTTGATGGTATATATTAAAGAATAAGAGTAAATGAATCTACTTACTTCTTCATTGAGCCTTATTATAAAGGATATTCTGATCATATAAGTTATGACAGAGATTGATCTCATTGAGATATTATGAATAGTTGAAATTCATCTTCTTGAGGTTAATCTTACATATCATGAGGTAGAAATAATTATATGCCAAGTTCAATAAGAGTGAATCTTAGCTTGATCAAATGATATGTTGGGTTGTATAGTATCTAAACATGGCATATTGGGAGACCCAATGAAAGTAAAGGTAATGAAGAAGTGAGAAACTCCCAGGATTATATATGTTAGATTCGGAGTTTTCTATAATTAACTAGGAAATTGGACACTACCAGAAGTTGTTAAGGGATTTTTACTGATCTTAGACCTGTAATAAGATTTCTGAGCATAGATGTGTCAATCAGATGGACAAATGAATGTAAAAAGAATTTGGAGGAAATAAAACATCGATAAATTACAACACTGGTGTCAGCTATTCTATTTGGATTTGGAGATTATAAAGAATATAATGAGGTTTCACACCAGAGATTAGGATGAAATCTAATGCAGCATAATAAAGTGATTTCATATGCATGGAGACAGTTAAAGTCTCATGAGTTGAATTATTCAGAACTTGCTACAATAGTAATTGCTTTGAGTGCTTAGAGACATTATATGTACAGTGAAACATTTTAGATCTATATATAAATATACAGATAACTAAAGTTTGAGGTAATTATTGAGTTTGAAAAAATTGAATACGAGACTAAGACAATAGATAGAGTTACTTGAAGATTATGATGTACAAATGAGCATTTCCCAGTAAAGTTAGTGTTGTAATTTGATGCATTGAACATAAAATTCAATAGCAGTTAATACAAATTTAGATATTAAGGTTACCAAATCTAATGAAATAAAGAGCATAAAATGTCGAGTTGAATTTTGGGCAAATCAATGTACTATTAGCTATTGAATTTAAGATTAGTTTCATATGAAAAGATTAGCAAAGCTCAAATTGAGGATTCAGAATTTGTGACTCCTACTGAGAAACTGAAAATGAATTCGAATTTTAAGTTTGAATAGGAAAATGATATTTTGGGATTGTAATAAAAAGTATGTGTACCTGATAAAGATGATTGAGTAAAGAGAATATTAGAGAAAGTACAAATAATAACCTAAGCTATACATCCTAGTAGGAATACACCGAAACAGCATTTAGCGGCTAAGAATGTAGAATTAAGTGACTAAATGTTTAAATTACCAACAGTCATAAATGTTGGAGATATGTTTAGAACTTATATTTTGGAGTTCATAGAAACATAAGGTTAATGTACAGTTTTAATTGACTTCAAGCATAACAACCATTATCACAGTGATATCATTAGAACATCTTATGAGGCTTTATACGACAGAAAGAGTCATCAACATTTATATTAGGATGAATGAGGCCTAAAATAGTTGAAGGCTAGATTGGAGATGTTGTTAATAAATGAAAATGATCTGTATTAGAAATTAAGTGGTTCAACAAAGATTAATGAGATAGGTGGATCAACACCAAACATATGGAATATAGTGAGAGACATAAGAGTTAAGTGTATTAACACTGAAAAGATGTGAATTATTAAGCGTAAGATGAAACGTTTATGAGAGTATCACCTTGGCAAGGTGTGCTCAGGTTAGAAAAAATGATAAACTAAGCCCAAATTGTATTGGTCCATATCAAGTTAATAAGAGCATAAGATCATTAACTTAAGTTAATCTTACCAACAAAGATATATCAGATTCATACTGTGTTATATTGGAGTATGTTAAGAAATATCGATACGATCTAACATAGATGTATTATCGGCACAGGAAGTGAAACTTGCCAGTGATCTAATATATATATATATAGGAACTAGTTAAGAAAGTGTGGTATCTGAATAAGTAATTGAAATATCGATTGATTTTATTGACTATAGTCAATTGGAAGAAATTAATCAAGTGATGAAGTTAAATAGGAAATAGAGGAGCATATGAGGAAACAATACCCTTGCCTTTTTTATCAATCAAATAAGAATTTCAAGGACGAAATTTATTAAGGGGGAGAATTGTAAAATCTCATTTCCATACTAAGGGTTAGAACCCTAGATTTATGTAATTGAGAAACAGCAATGAGACATTAGAAAAATGCATTTCATACTCATGCATAATGTTAACATACACACACATGAACTTGAATTTTGCACACATTACAATGATTTGTTCATGTAGTCATTTGACATTTTTTAGGTATAAATGATTGTTTTTATGTGATTATAATGTGAACTATGGATTGTGTGTCTTAAAATTTAAGTTGGTGTGTATAAGTAGTGATTTAGAATTTTTGGCAAAATTTAAGAATTTTATGGAATTAAGGGTATTTTTAGACTAGAAAAAATGTCAAGTGGCAAGACAATTGATGAATAGTTGTAAAAATAAGTGTTAGATGGTAGTAGAAATTTTGATGAACGACATTAAGAATTAATGACGTATGTCATTTAAAATGGGGAGTCAATTGGATTAGAATTGGGACACAAATGGACTAGCTAATTAAAAGACCATAAGAAAGTGACAAGTCTCACTTTCCACATCACTTGTCTTGACCCACAATTTTTTATTAAGTGAAAGACCCACTCTCATTTTGATCTTTCACTTTCTATTTACTCGTCTCTTCATTAGTTTCTCTTGTCTTCATCTTCTTCATTTTCTTTATCTTCCTCTCCTTCTCACGACAGTCTCTTCTCCAAGCATTAAAGTTAAACCTTGCTTTCTTCCATCACAAACTACTTCAAAGTTCTTGCTATATTTTCTTCTTTATAAAAAAAACCCACCTATTCTACTTTAGCAAGATGATGATTGTGGGATGCATGGGAGAAGCTAAGGTTAAGTGTTATTTGAAGATCTTGAAGTAATCAAGTAAGTATAAAGCATTACTCTTCTTTATTTGTTGAATGAAACATGGTTTGATGATAGTTAAAAGTTAAATGATCATATAATGAGGATGGGTATATATATATGATGATTAATGTTTCATAAGTTATTGCTGAGATGATTTGAGTTAGAATGATCATTAAAGATGGTGTAGGAAAAAGTGCAGAAAAATTTGATAGATAATGGGTTTTATGTTATGTTTTCTTGATGTATTAATGTGGATCTCTTTGGGTGTTTTGGAGATGAACTAAAATAAGTCTAAAGCTAAAGAAAAGGAGTAATCTAGTGTCTTGAAATGGGAAAAATTAAGGTGATAGTTAGAATTGAAATGAAAGTGGAAATGAATTTGAACATGTATAGAAAGTTGATGATGAATGTATATATGTATATGTTCTATTGTTAATGTTCATGATCAATCATAGACTATAATTTGTTTATAGATAATATTGAGCTGAAATGGAGCTAAGAATGATGAGAAATGATGAGTAATTAAACTAGAAATGATAGATCAAGCATTAGGTGTTGAATGTAGTAAGAGTTAGAAATTTGGATATGGATGCAATTGGATATATATTGGGTCAAGAGGCATAACATATATTGTGGATGTCTAATTAAGGTCATTTAAGTATGCTTTCGAAGAGGACTTCGAGTTCTACAACTTATATGAAAACACTGAGGAGAGATTTTGCTTTTTAAAGGGGTCAATTTTTCACATTTCTGTAGGTGTCCCACGAATGTCTGCCCAGCAGACATAATGTCCCTTCAAACGGACATGGCAGAGCTGGAAAGTAGGAAAACCTGAGAATGTTCACCTAGTTGACATGAAGTCCACCCAACGGACATTTACTGGCCATTTGGACTTAATTTAGGCTTAAATGGAGCTTAAATTGAACCTAGAATGATGTTTGGCTTAAGTGACTAAATGTGTGATATGTATGAAGTGATAATTGAGGTTACAACTTAGTGAATGAATTGTTTATATCAAAATACCAAAGGCATAAGTATAATGGGAATGAAGATGTTCATATTGTTAGACCCCGTTTCTAGAGCCCAACTATCTGAAATATCATAAGACGTGAGCGTATATATTATCATGTAAGGTTGCCTTAACCATCATCGGTTCATCTTCATTCTCTGATACCATAAGTGTTGGACACCCTGCCCTCGCAAGACATGTGCCCGACGTCTTAAATGAAATCTGAAGACGCATCCCACAAGGGTGGTGTGCTCACACCAGTCAGTCACCAAAATCAAACTCATTCCTTCAACTTCAGAATAGATTTTAGAAATATTTTAATCAGGATTTCAAAATGACTTCTCCAGAACAATTGTACCTTAATGTCTCTAGTTTGTTTTGAATTAAAAATCACCTCATTTAGAGCTCTACAAATCAAAATATCATCAAAATACTGAAGTATGTTCAATACAATATCCAATTCATACTCTTCAGACATGTTTTGGTTCAATAGACTAGAGATGTCTGATTAAGGTCATCTTAGTACGGTTTTTAGGAGGACTTATAGATCTACAACTCCTATGAAGACTCTAAAGAGAGATTTTTGTCATTTGGAGGTCAATACAGGGGCCATGTGGAAATACACTAGTAGATTGTTTATTCCTCAGGTCTGATGGCCTTTTCGTTCTTAGACGACACGGTCAGTGTTAATTTACACGGCCTGACCGTGTACTCCTCAAATTTTTACTAAAATCTCCCTATTTAAGATATCTCCAATGAATCCTACATGCATTCTAACACCACTTCCACTCATAATCTTTCCAAATTCAACTCTTCTAGTGCGATATCACTTCATTTACTATAGTTGTTCTGTATATACATCCTATGCAGTATCACCAACTTATAATGATCATATCCCTTAACTTTGACATCCAAAAATTTCATATTTTATATCATTGAAAAGATAGAAAGATAATCTACAACTTCCAAAAAGACAACTTTGTCTAATTCAACCTAGAATAACATAGTTTTTCCCTTTGAAGATGGAATACATATTTTACCCTTATGAAAGACTTGAAAAGGCAATGTTCAACTTAAGAAGTCATGAGCAAAACGCAATCATATTTCATTAACATCATAAGATAAGAGTTTACAAATCTTTAATGGCATTTCAATCCATCATAAATCATGTTGCAAAATCCCAAAAATACAAAAGATACTTGAATGATAATTGCTCAAAATGCGACTATAGCCTTGATTTATATAAATTACTCCAAACAAAACAAAACATCTGAATTCGGAGTAATGCGTTGACTCTCTTTCACTCGATCTCTTGCTCATCACCTGAATACGAGACCGAAGGGGGTGAGCTTAAAGCTCATGGGTAACAGTTTTATAATCAGTAATAAGCAAAACCATTGAAATATTCATTTCTTTTGTATAAATTCACATTAAATCATAAAGCACATATTTCCCAAGTCTCAATTCATCAAACAATTTATAAACAACCCAAATCATGCATTCAATAAACTTGTTAACACATAAGAACATCAAAATGATTTGGGTGGGTCCAAAATAGAACGTATTATACATTTTCACATAATAGTCCTCTGTAGCCGTGAACAGAAATACTATCGCAATCCCACTTAATGGTCTTGTGTAGTCGTGAATTTAGGGGAGTCTGTAAAGGAGCTCCATGCCACTAGCGAGCAGGTGGGAGAAGCCCTTAATCGAAGTGCACTTGACTTAACTTAAGGGAGCACCACAAACCCATATAATCATGCATTTCACCACTTGTAAACTTGTTGCCCAAAATGGCACTTTTCCAAATTTTGATTTCATAACCATAATATCTTTTCAAAAATCATTTCCATCATTCATTTCATAAATCAATAACACAATTCATATACAAACATGTAGCACGTTCTTAAACCATTTAAAAAAAACAATAAATTTACATGAATAAAGTAGTTGAAAATCATTTATTTCCTTTTCTTGAAAGGAACATTTATGCCTTATTACTTAATTATAAAAATGTAACCCACCTTGAATTCCTTTCTTAAAGGCTTGCTCAAAATGCCTCTCCTCGTGCTCCTCTTGCCTCTCTTGATTTTCTTAACATTGATAAAATTTCCAATTCAATAGAAATTCCAATTTGAGGACCCAAATAAACATATGCATAAAATTGATCCTAGAAAGCTTAAACCCATGCAATTCTTAAGCTTCAAGAACTAAAACCTTTCTAAAAATCCAAAAGATTAAGAGTGAGCTTACTTTGAGTCTTCACCAAATGAAGAGTTTCTTGACTCTAACGAAAGCTCTTTTCTTCCTCTACCTTTTTCTCTTCTTGAACAACCTCAAAATCCCTCTTGAAAACTAAGAAATAATGAAACCCTAGCTTTTTCCTCCTTCCTTTCTCTCAAAACCGAAACCTCTCCTTCTTCTCTCTTATTTTCGTTTTTCATTCTTCTCTCCCTTCAATTCACATTTTTCTCTTCTTAACAAGCAAGACAACATATTGTTTTCCTATAACACCCTTAATGAGTATGCAAAGTCCCTTTTACCCTTCCTTTGTGCCTTATGGCTCTTTATCCTTAAGTGAACTACCAAAAATGCCCTTCATACAATACACTCTTACTAATTTAATTCAACCAATCTATATAATAAAATCCTACTAACATTTACATAATAATTAACTCCAAAAATTAATCTATTAAGACCTCAAATTTTGTTTAAGTCATGCTTAACTTAAAAAATAATAAGAAAGAATTTCAAGGGGCAACAATTAAATAAAATCAACCAAGTAAGTGTAATATTCAAGTAACTAAAGGAGAAAATATAAGAGAGATTAATGGTTATTTATAGTTGTTTGATCCATCTTGACTTAGGTGCACTCTTTTATCTCCTATCGAAAATTTTAATCCATTATCACTCTTTTTTCGTGGGTGAAGAGAAAAAGTACAAACGTCTTTGCAAAGGCTTAGTAGAAACCTTATAATACTTTTCCCTTAATTGTGAACAGAGATTAACATAAGATTAAGTGTTTATAACTTTCTTTAAAATGCTTTTAAACCTCACATCTTAATCTATCTTCAGATACACAAATATCTTTTACTAAACAAAGCTTTCTCTCACTAAAATTCAATCAAAATTATAACTCAAAGCTTTGACTCTCAATCACTTGTTTCCTCTTTTTTCTCTTAATAATTTTTAGACTCTTTAAAGCTCTTTTACAGTTGTTTTCATGTTTTTAGTCATTGCTAGAGTCATTCCTTTCTATATAGTGAATATATGACTTTTTTACCTTAAAACATGAAGTCTAATTCAATTAATTGACCATATTCACAAGTTTGTAGTGACGTTATATTAAGCTAATTGATCCAAGCTCAATAAATTGGTTCAATCAATAAAAAAAATTAGTCCAAATTAAGTTTATTTTGATCTCGTGACGCCCCCTTTTTTGACCAACTTTGAAGCCTTTAAGCATCATTTGAAACACTTTAACTTATCTAAAACTTGAATAACCTCTTATACATCTCCAATCATGAATCCAAATCTTGAATCATCTCATTCAATACTTTTTCATCCAACCTAAGCTTTAAGCATCAACTTTAAAGGTTTAAGAATCTTTGTATAGCAATATTGTTCTTTAATATTATTTATGCTCTCTAATGCTACCTATTAACACTTAAACAACTTTATTAGTACTTCAATATTTTGTTATTTGAACCAATTTGGTTAAAAATTGTTATACCTTGAGTCACTTAATAGAAAGCTAAAGTATAACCAAATTCTAAGGATTCAACTCTTACATTAATGTAAACTTGCATTTTCAAGATAAACTTTGATGATGAGACAGTAAAATAGAATATGGCAATTGGAGGCATTTCCATTGTACATATTATATCTTAATTAGTGGTGCTTAAGAAGGGAAATGTGTATATATGAGCTATATATATATATGTGCAAGCAAAAGTTACAATCATTTGAGGAGAGCTTAATTCACTTAAATCTATGGTAGAGCATCATCTAAACTCTAGTCTTAACATTTTTAACTTATAACTTCCTCAGGGATTTTATGTATTTTTCACCCTTTTATGGTAAAATAAAGGATGGAGATAAATTATATAAAGATATGATAGGGAGAGATAGGTATATATGGATGTCACTCATCAGATTTCTTATATGATTTTCAGGAGCATGCCACCCTTTTGAGCACATTATCTTTAGGATGTATACATTTTGGTTCATTATGGATGTTGTATACATTGTGATCACATGTTAAGCTCAATCTTTTTTAAGTCTTGTTATGGCCATTTTTATATCTTTGATATATGAAATAATTACTTTAATCCACGACACTTATTTTTGTTATGATAATACGTGATTTTGATTTCAATTAAGATGTTATGTTTTAATTTTGTTATGATAATACATGAATTTGATTTCAATTAAGATGTTATGTTTTAATCATATATAAACTTGATATTGATTTTGCTTATAGTTTGATCTCATTATTTCATAGAAAGGACAAAATTTTATAATGTTTCTTTTTGTATTTTTAAATTGACTTAAATTTTCCTTATCTTGTAATTTAAATCGAAATTGACACTTAATTGTTACAGCTTAAATTCTTTTTTAAATTAAATTATGCCTGAAACAAGAGGGAGTTTTACATATTATTTTTCTTTGACATAAGGGGAGAATGTTGTTAAATGGTTTTATGCCATTTTTACTGCATCGTTAAATGTTTTTTCATTATAAAAAATGGGATTATTGAAAGAAAAAAAAGGATCCAATCCATAGTTCTAATGAAAATAAAATGTGTTGCTATTATTCATTTTATTCTTGGTGATATTATAAAGTAAATTTGACAAATAACCAAACATTTTGTATGAGCATCAAAAAATAATTCACCGAGGAATAAAGGAAGATCGGATGAAGAACAATACAAAATTACAAAACTAGGGTAAACTATCTAAACTAAAAGTAGTGTATTTTTATTGTAATCATTTTGCTCTTTTTGGTTCACTATAAGGCTTTTAGAATTTTAAACTGAATTTCTTTGCATTATCTTTTCAATTTTCAAGATGATATTTTATTTGATCTTTGTAGAAATATCCTCTTGAATTATTGTTTTCAAATTTAAGGAATTTTTGATTTAGTGGAAGTTTGATCAGTCTAGTCATAATATGATCACTTTGAAAAAGATCTAATCTATCTACCTTTGCTAAATCAGGATCATGAGGTCAACCTGTAAGATATACATAGATCAACAAAATGTCAATTAGGTTTTAAAATTTGTTTGTAAAACATCATTAGATCAATTGATGATGGTTAGGTTGAAATAATGTTCAAGGGCTCTAAAATTTTAATTGTGAAAAGATATTTGGTTGATTGAATGATGGATTAGATCAATTAAATAAGTTGACTTTAAGTTAGAAAGTTTTCTCAAGAGCTTATATGGCTTTGAAAAAATAATTAGTTGACCATATGGTTAGCTATAAGTTGATTAAATGAATTGCAAAGTTGATTAAATAGAATAAATTATATGAAATATGAAAAAATTGTATTAAATACATAATATTCTTTACTTCTTATGGATATGAATAAGAAAGCTGTACATAAACATTGCCCTTTTGTTATTTTTTTGAAAAGTTAAAATTGTATTAAAAAGTCCAAAGTAAGTAGAAATTTACAAGAAGCCAATAGTTAAAAACTTTTACTAATTCACCAACAATATTGTTACTTCCTACTTCCTAGGCTTAGAGGGAGTTAGTAAAGATCTCATCTCCATAGTTATACAATGTACTGCACTACTTAATTAGTGGAAGCTACAACAATTAAAACTACTGGACCATTTCAAGTTCCTCGAAGCTTGGTTAATTATCAACCATTGTAAATCCTTATATCATATTGGATCATATGATATAAGTGAATTTAATTGAAGTATCATCATATGCAATATGATTTAAGAAACCATTAATTTAAGGAAAATTTAAGAAAATGACATTGAGCACATATTAAACATATTTTTACTTAAGACAAGAAGTAAGAGAGTTAATTATATATATTGATTTTCGAAAAGAATTTTTTTTTAATTTTGGTTTATGATATTTAAAAAGTGAAATTGTTTTTTGTAAAATCATGAAGTCAAAGACCCTCAATGCGGTACAACTTTGACTTTGTTATTGTCAAGCTCAAGAAGTGCTTCCTCTCGACTCTCATAACCAAGGAGAATTGTAAATCGGAGTCACGACAGACTTGACATGGAGGTACTTGTGAAGAGCGTCCATCCCTAGCTCTCTTCCGAACCCACTCATCTTATATCCTCCGTAGGGACAGTCATTATCGAAACCGAAATAACAATTGATCCAAATGATGCCTGCACGAATTGATCTCGATACGGTGTTAGCCACATCCAAATTCTTGGTAACAATGCCAGCAGCCAGCCCGTACCTTGTGTCATTTGCCCTCTTAATTGCTTCATCTACAGTTCTGCAATTAAACGATTCGAGTCTAAGCTACAGAAACAAAAACTATACTAGCTAGTTCAAGTTTTATATTAGATTTGATGTATTACTTACTTGAACTTCATTAGTGACATAACAGGTCCAAAAATTTCATCCTTCGCTATCAGCATATCCTCCTGAGCACAAAATTGGGATAAAGTCATTTATCAGAATAAAGCTTTTATAATTAAAAGTCCAGGAATTTGCTGGAGTTCAAGGGTAAGCTACCTTAACATCGGTGAAAACTGTGGGCTGAATGTAATACCCGATCTCGCCTATGGGCTTACCACCAGTTAACAAGGTGGCACCTTCTCTTTTTCCGTGCTCGACGTAAGACAGAATCTTATCAAACTGAGTCTTATCAACCTGCGAATGGCGTGAAATTTACAGTTGGTTTGCACAAGAATGAATTTGGTTCTTATTCATTCTGGTAGTTTAGCATCCCGGAATATAAACAATCATACGAGTCCAAGATTGTCTTAAGGAAACTACCTGTGGACCTACGCGTGAAGTAGGATCAAAAGGATCGCCAACTACCCATTCTTTTGCCTTCTCCTTTAGCTTCGTTACAAATTCATCATAAATTCCTTCTTGAACATAAACTCGCGAGCTTGCTACACAAATTTCTCCCTGAGAATATGAAGGAAAGAAAGTTGACGGTGAGCATTTACATCAACTTTGTTTCCTAAGAAAAGAGTTAATTCAGTAAGAGGAAAGCCTTTGCAGAAGATGGAAGAAGCTTGCCTTGTTGTGAAGAATGCCAAGAAGAGCGAGATCCGCAGCTGTATTTACATCAGCATCATCGAAAATCAGGAGAGGTGATTTGCCTCCCAATTCAAGTGATACCTGCTTTAAGTTGCTTGCTGCTGCTGCTTCCATTACTTTACGTCCAACTTCTGTGGAACCAGTAAAGCTTATCTGAAAGGTCAAAGGTTAAATGCTTTGAGTTGGAAATCCAATTCGAAGAACATACAAGTAAACTGATCTGTTAACCATCTTCATCTTTCAAAGAAACCAAGTACTTAAATAACGGACTGCAAGCATTTCTAGGATTAGGGTTTTCAGTTGAGACTACAACAGAGTGCAGTTAAGTCCAAACGATCAGAATTTAAAACCTTCATGACTCACCTTATCGACGTCCATATGGGAAGCAAGAGCAGCACCAGCAGTTGGTCCATATCCAGTTACAACATTTAAAACTCCATCAGGCACGCCAGCCTGTTCAGCATACAAAAATTTAAATGAAAGGAAAACTTTTTACATTGAAGATAAGAAGACAACAATTGAAATGGAACACGAACTATATATAGAGGCAATGCCACATAAAAAATGACTAGATGTTTTCCAAGATTGTACCTGTTTTGCAAGATAAGCATAATAAAGAGCAGAAAGGGGTGTTTGCTCAGCAGGCTTAACGACCATGGTGCATCCAACTGCCAAAGCAGGGCTAACTTTCATGAAGAACATGCTACTAGGGAAGTTCCAGGGGATGATATGTCCGACCACACCGACGGGTTCACGGAGCGTATAGCCTTGAAGCTCTCGCGACATTTTCAGCACTTCTCCATGAATTTTGTCAGCTGCACCAGCATAATACCGGAGAAGCATTGCCGTGTGAGGAATGTCCACTGCTTTACCCCAACTGAACAGTTTACCAGCATCGATGGTATCCAAAGCTGCTAGTTCTTCTATGTGCTCCTCAATTAAGTCTGCGAATTTCATCATAATACGTGCCCTTGCCTGACATCAATCAAGATATACAAATGTCTGATTCTCTTCTCATACATTGTCTGACATCTAAGCAAGTTAATTATAGAAGATTTTTTGTATTTTTTCTATCTGAAGTACTACATTAGGGTTAGAAGTTTTCATTCAGACTACCATTTATCAAATGTCATTTCTCAGCACCACCAAGTCCATGTCTCTACAAGTCTTCGCATCCTGAATGCAGAATGCATAAATTTTTCTTCGTTAATAAAGAAACTAAATCTAGTTCTTATCAAGCTAAATGGGATCCACACGATCTAACATGAACTGTGGATAGTTTTGTGTCAATTAATATAGCCTTAACTCCGTTAATTAATTGCAACGTTGTAGTTCTCACGGCATAATCATTAATGGAGGCAGAGAGAAACTATACGTTAGAATAACTTGAGTTCGGATTCTCTGTCCAAGTTTACCCTATCTTACTTTGTCTTTTTTAAAATGGCATCATTTTTATTAAAAATTTAAATATTGTGCAATACTCTTTCAAAGCTACTGTGCAGTGTTTTTTTGAAAGCCAAGCCGCCTTCGCCTATTTCATAAGTTTGGCTTTCAAATTACGCCTATTTCATAAGCTTGGTTTTTAAATTATGAAATAAAATTAAATTTTAAATGAAAAATAAAGAAATAATAAATAAAATATCAATTTTATTTTTAATTATCAATAATGTTATTAGTAAATTTTTCAGAAAATTTTTTAATTTGTGTTTTAACAAGAAAGTCACAAGCGCAACCATGACTTTTGCACTTCTGGATTTTTGTTTTAATTTCTACTATTCCACTTCTAGTGATACATTATTTATTTATATAATGTATTTAGTAAATTATTTATTTATTTATTTTTCATTTATGTACATAATTAATT
>JAOQMP010000008.1:35742241-35753241 GCA_027563575.1 Erythroxylum pedicellare
GTCACAACTGACTTTTATGTTAAAACACAAATTAAAAAATTTTCTGAAAATTTTAATAATTACATTATTTATAATTAAAAATAAAATTGATATTTTATTTATTTTTCTTTATTTTTATTTAAAATTTTATTTTATTTTATAATTTGAAAGCCAAGCTTATGAAATAGGCGTATGCGGCTTGGCTTTCAAAAAATACTGCACGGTAATTTTGAAAGAGGGTTGTATAATGTTATAAACGACGTAGTTTTAATAAAAGACAAAGTAAGGTAGGATAAGCTTGGAAAGAGAATTCAGAGTGGAATAACTTACCAACCTACTTCGCAGTCAATTCTAAAAATAAAATCATTAATACCTAGACTTACTTGTCGAAAAAAGACAAGGCTACTCAAATGATTATCTCTTTATTCATTTGATATCGTAAACGAGGAACCTAAAAAAATGGAAGGAATGGCTTACTAGCTACTTGATTTTGGTGAAGCAAGTCTGCTAGTGTTACGTCATTGCTTACAAGTAATTGTTGACTTAATAACAAAGTAAATTAAAATCGCTACTATTCTAGTGCGTCGTGATAGCTACCATTTGTGTGCTCACGTCAAACAAGCCCAGCAGTCAATAATTAATAATCACCATGACATTGTAAACTAATAAATAAATGAGTAAATTATACTTCCTATCTTAAATCGTTTTTCAAATGCTATCTATCTTTAAATTGGGGTTATAATTTATTGTTTTGTTGATTTTGTGATCGGTAGGCTGCAAGACATGGCGATTATGGTGCTTTGGTAATCAAATGATTCCCCTCAACAAGAAATCGAATCGACTAAGATTGAAAGTATATTTAACATTAGGGTCTTGAAGATTATGAGAATTTTAAAATTGAAATTTGTCTGATCAATTGGAATTTTGAAAGGATTTGTGAGGGTTTGACTAGCTAAGTAAGAGTTAGGCGCATGGATGGATTTTATAGGATTTGGAATGGACAGAATGACACCAGATGAAAACATGATTAGGATACAACGTATTTGGATGCTTTAAAGCCGTTGAATATTGTGTTAGATGAATTTGGGAGCTTTCGGTCGGATGCATTTGAAGTGTTTTAGGATTTCATTCTTCCTTAATTTTCTTTTTAACCCTTTTCTATCACAACTATTTAATTATACAATGACCACACAATAAATAAATGAAACTTTAGGAGCTCCTATACCTCACAAAGGTCGTAAGTTGTTACAAAACCTATGACCTACGTATATATATTTACATCAAATTCTCGGTTTTACTTATTCCAACTATGTTCTATTAAATCTCATTCATATATTTATGTAAGATTAACATAAAAGTGTGGATAAGATTTAATAGAACATGATAAGACTACCATAACCGGAACTATTAGATATGGGGTCCCTCACATGAAGAGACAGTATTTTTCAACAAATGCGGCATCGAGAAAAAAGAAAAGAAGACAACTGCCTTTGCAACTGTCTCACACGGTGGAGTGTCTATATAAGGCACTCCCTGCTTCATACATACAACAAAAACATAGAAGAAAACTATAGTAAAGCAACGCTTTGATGTTAGGAAATATTTTCTTAAAGGGTTGGTGAGTGACAAAATAATGAGGTTAGTATTTTTAGGTTGAGAAACACCTTGTGAGCCACTATTTTGATTTTATCTTTGTATACCTACTATTTGTAATAGTGGAAGAATTATTCTGAGTGTTGACCGTGGACATAGCTCAAAGTTAAAGTTGAACCACGTTAAATATTTTATGTCCATTTTACTCATTTTATTTTTCCGTTTCAAAAATATATCTGCTACGTCCAATAAGTGGTATCATAGCTGTGTTTTCATTGAAGTTATTTTTTGAAAAGAAGCACATCATGGGAAAGACAAAATTACAACGAATTTTTTGACATGATCTGTTTGAAAAGTTGACATAAAACAACAAAGGTGATGAATAGTACTCTAAAGTTTTGTTTAAGAAATTTGCAAGGTGAAGCAACTATAGCAATAGGAACTCAGGTCCCGTGATACCATTCTAGTGGGGTCCGACAATACTATTCCGGTGAGCACTATTCACAAGTTACTATTTTCTGGATCTCGTGGTGAAAATTTAGAAAATATCTTTTCTACCAAATTTTGATGCCCTAATTCCATCTTTGAGGTCGGTTTTCTCAAATTTGGCTTAATTTGGCAAATGGAGGTAAAGACGAGCAAAATGATCAATCTAAACGGTATTAACTACCATTTATGGCGAACCAAGATGAAGAATCTCTTGATGATTACAAAGATGCATTTGCCAGTATTTTTGACAAGTAAACTAAAGGAGATGTCCAACGAAGATTAGGAGTTTGAGCATGAACGAGCGTGTGGCTATATTCGACAGTTTGTCAATGATAATGTGTATAATCACATTTGTAACGAGTCTCATGTAAGAACATTGTGGAATAAGCTAGAGCAGTTGTATGCTTCAAAGATCGGCAGTAACAAATTATTTTATCTGACAAAATTGATGCAGGTAAAATACCAAGAGAGTACTTCTGTAGCTGATCATTTAAATAGTATGTAAGGAATGGTTGATCAATTATCAAATATGGGCATAAAGTTTGACGATGAGGTAATTACTTTAATGGTTCTAGCTTCATTACCAGAGTCTTGGGAGACTTTGAAGGTATCTTTGACAAATACTACACCAAATGACATATTAAATATGGAGTCTGTTAAAAGCAGTATACTAAATAAAGAGATGAGACGTAAACCACAGTATGCAACCTCTTTATCACATTCAGATGTTCTGCTTACAGAAAATAGAGGAAGGAGTCAATCTAGAGGTCCAAAGTTCAGAGACAAGAGCAGAGGAAAGTCAAACAGAAATGCAAATGTGGAATGCCATTATTGCAAGAAGAAAGGCCACATTAAGAAATTTTGTTGAAAAGTTGAAGAAGGAAATACAAAGATGTGAAGAAAGAAGAAAGCAGTGATGATGAACAAAGTAGCATTGTTGATGTATTCAACCTTGTCATTGATACAGAGATAGTCAGCTTAGTGTTGCAAGAAATAAGTTGGATAGTTGACGGTGGAGCTACTGTTCATGTTACATCTCATAGACAATTTTTCTCATCGTACACACCTGGGAATTATTGTGCTGTTAAGATGGCAAATGGAAATCTATCAAATGCTGTTGACAAAGGAGATGTTTCTTTAGAGACAGCGAATGGTTCAAGACTGTTGTTGAAAGATGTCAGGTACATTCCTGATATGCGTTTGAACTTCATTTCTATAAACATGCTAGATGATGAAGGTTTCCAAAATACTTTTGGAAATGAAAAATGGAAGCTTAGGCTCCTTAGTAGTGGCCAGAGGTCAGAAGCACTTAAGACTGTATATGATGCAGCCAAAGCTCTCCAGTGATGTTGTCAATACAGTGGAGAATGATAATACAGTTGACTTGTGGCATAAAAGACTAGGCCACATTAGTGAAAAAGGGACGACTCAACTTGTAAAAAGGAAAATGCTATCTGGTCTAAACTAGATATATCAGAAGAAATGTGCAGATAGTCTAGCAGGGAAACAAAATAGAGTTTCTTTCCAGAGTTCTCCTCCATCTAGAATGAAGGATGTTCTAGATCTGATTCACTCAGATTTGTACGAAGCATTGCCAAAGTCAGTTAGTAATACACAGTACTTTGTGACTTTTATTGATGATCATTACAGGAAAATGTGGGCCTATACTCTGAAGACTAAAGATCAAGTGCTAGATGTGTTCAAATAATTTCACACCTCAGTTGAGAGACAAATTGGGAAGAAGCTGAAATGCATTTAGATAGACAATGGTGGATAGTATATCGAATTATTTGATGCTTACTGTAAAGAGCATGGTATTTGACATCAAATGACATCACCAAAAACACTGCAATTGAATGACATAGCTGAGAGGATGAACAGGTCTTTGATGGAAAGAGTCAGATGTCTACTTTCACATTCAAAGTTGCCTTAAGACATTTTAGGGTGAAGCTTTACTTGCAGTTGTGTATGCATTAAATCGTTCACCATGTGTTCCTCTCCAGTATGAAGTTCCAGAAAAGGTGTGGTTAGGAAAGGATGTTTCTTATGATCATTTATGGGTCTTTGGTTGCAAGGCCTTTATCCATATTCCTAAACATGAAAGGAAAAAGCTTGATATCAAGACACAAAAATGTTTATTCATTGGCTATGGTCAAGATCAATTTGGCTATAGGTTTTATGATTCGGTGCAAAAAAGACTTATCAGGAGTCGTGATGCTATGTTTGCTGAAGATCAAACTATTGAAGATATTAACAAAGCGGAGAAGGAAGTTCCAAGCTGTGATAATGACTCAACAAGCTTCCGATTGAATCCTCCAATAGTGGTGGCTAGACAAGTTGGAGATAAAGTGTAGAATGATAAACTAGAAGCTGATAATGTAGATGCCCCCAGTGAAGTTGAACCAGAGGATGATGATGGTGTTCACATTCAACCGCTAGCACATAAAGATTCTCTAATCCCATTATGAAGATCTAGTAGAAATAGACAACCATCTACTAGATATCCAGTTGATCAGTATGTAATGGCGACTGACGGGGGAGAACCAAAAAGCTTTGATGAAGCCATGAATGATGAACACAAGAAGAAATGGAAAGAATCCATGCAAGACAAGATGAAATCGTTGCATGAGAATAAAACATTCAAGCTGGTGAAGTTACCAGAAGGCAAAAGAGCATTGAAGAATAAATGGGTGCTCAGAATCAAGCCTGAAGAAAACAACAACCATCCTCAATTCAAAGCAGGATTAGTAGTCAAAGGATTTAGCCAAAAGAAGGGTATTGATTTTGACGAGATATTTTCACTAGTATTGAAAATGACATACATACGTATAGTGCTAAGGCTACCTGCAAGTTTTAATCTGGAGGTTGAACAAATGGATGTCACAACTATCTTCCTACATAGGAATTTGGAAGAAGAGATGTACATGGAGCAACCAGAGGGTTTCGTAAAAAAAAGGAAAAGAAGACTATGTTTGTAGACTAAAAAAGAGTCTGTATGGTCTAAAATAGGTACCAAGATAGTGGTATAAGAAGTTCGAGTTTGTTATGGGGGAGCAAAGCTACAAGAAGACTACTTCAGATCATTGTGTATTTGTGAAGAAATTCTTTCATGATGATTTCATTATTTTATTGCTCTATGTGAATGATATGTTGATTATTGGTAAGAATGTTTCTAGAACCAACAATCTGAAGAAATAGCTAGATAAGTCTTTTGCCATGGAAGACTTGGAATCAGCAAAGCAGATTCTTGGCATGCAGATTATCAGAGACAGAAGAACCAAGAAACTATAGTTGTCACAAGAGAAGTATATTGATAAAGTACTTCAGAGATTCAAACTGGATAAAGTCAAAGCGGTTAGTTGTCCTCTTACTAATCACTTTAAATTGAGTTCTAGAGAATACCCTTCTATAGATAAAGAGAAGGAAGAAATGTTCAGAATTTCATATGCTTCAGCAGTTGGAAGTTTGATGTATGCTATGGTTTGTACACAGCCAGATATTGCTCACGCAGTTGGAGTTGTGAGTCGTTGCCTTTCAAATCCTAGAAAGAAAAATTGGGCTGCAGTCAAGTGGATTCTCAGGTATCTTCGAGGGTCATCCAAAATATGCTTATGTTTTGAAAGAGCAGAACCTGTATTAGCTAGTTACACAGATGCAGATATGACTGGAGATGTTGACTCAAGAAAGTCTACATCAGGTTACTTGATTATTTTTACAGAGGGAGTTGTGGCATGGCAGTCAAAGTTACAGAAGTGTGTTGCACTTTCTACAACTGAAGTGGAGTTTATTGTAGCAACGAAAGCCTGTAAGGAGTTGCTATGGATGAAGAAGTTCTTTAATGAACTTGATATCAAGCAAAAATAGTATCAGTTATTTTATGACAATCAGAGCACTATTCACCTTGTTAAGAATGCCTCCTTTCACTGATGATCAAAACACATTGATGTGAGATATCACTAGATCAGAAATGTGATGGTGACGAAATAATTACAGTTAGAAAAAATCCATACTGATGAAAATGAACCAAACATGTTAACCAAGAGGTAAGTTTGAGTATTATCGATCAGTAGTAGGCATGATAGAGCCCTCCATGTAATCAAGAAGGGGAAATTTGTTGGATATGAGTCCCTCACATGAAGGGATATCTTTTTTTCAACAAATCCGGCACCAAAATATTGAAAAAGGAAAGAAGACAACTGCTTTTACAACTGGCTCATGCGGTGGAGTACCTATATAAGGCACTCCCTGTTTCATACATACTCAGAACAAAAACATAAAAGAAAACCAAAGCAAAACAACGCTCTGATGTTAGGAAATATTTTTTAAAAAAGTTGGTGAGTGATAAAATAGCAAGGCTAGTATTTTTAAGTCAGGAAACACCTTGTGCGCCACTATTTTAGTTTTGTCTTTGTATATCTACTATTTGTAATAATGGAAGAATTATTCTGAGTGTTATCTGTAGACGTAGCCTAAAGTTAAGGGTGAATTACGTTTGTATCCATTTTACTTATTTTATTTTTCCTTGTCAAAAATATATCCGCTACATTCAACAAGTACAAGAGATCTTATCTCACATGTATCATCTTCGATTAATCAACTGTCGTTAGGTTGTTTAGGATATGTACAATCGATGAAATTAACACTTATCTTTCAATTATTAAAACCAATCTCACTGTAGGTTCACTGCCATGTGACCATCCTCCATGATATAACAAGTCACCTAATTCCGCTATATTTTAACTATGATTCTGAAAGCATGGTCATATGGCCACCAAATATTTTCATCTAAAGCAGCCTTCTGGTCTTGAAATGATAGTGTATAAGCTTAAGATACGGAATATAATATACTTATCTTGTACCAACTATGTATATGTGATCAGATGATTTCTTACAAGAAACATAAAAAGAAAAAGAAGCTGAAATAATACCTGCAACGATTAAATAACATAAAACATTGTAGGTCAACTAATACTTATTTTTAGGGATTTGCTATATAATATAATTGCAATTGAAGCGTCCAAATTGATCGTTAACTATGGGTATATATAATGACACGCCATATCACTAACCTGATATGGAAAACAAATAAAAAGAAGACAAAAAGGAAAAGAGAGAACTTACATAACCGGACAAGCGGGGCCATGGACCATTGTCGAATGCATTGCGTGCTGCCGCGACAGCCGCATCAATATCTTCTTCAGATCCCTCTGCAATTTTGGCGATCACATCACCACTTCTCGGGTCTATTGTCTCGAACACTTTCCCTGTACCCAATGATGAGTGAGACATTTTCCATCATCAGAGATTAATTCTATAATATATATACAGACATGTATCCTGATGTGGGAAACTGAACATGAAGCAAAGAGATATGAACCAAAGTTTAATTAACAGAAAGTTCGTGAGAATAAACTCAAGACTTTGCTGTTTCTTTCGATTCAGAGAGAATAACAAAGTAATTTTCGCTTCTTATCAAAATGAATGAGTTTGCTGTCAGAGACCGAAGTTTTGATGAAACTTGAATTGTAATAGGAACATATCCAGATACCAACAAAATCTTAACATGAGAGAAGAGATTGATCAAATCAAAATCAAATGGAGTGATCCCAATTGAAAAATGGAAAGAAAACATCGAAAAAGGACGTAAAAGATAGATTCTCCCACTTAGGAACATATAGAAAGGACTGAAAAAAGATTGTGCTGCATGTGTGTCTATGAACTATATGAATAATGTAAAGGAAGAGGGCAGTGAGAAGAAGCTGGAAACCTGAAACAGAATCGACAAATTGGCCATTGATAAAGAGCTTAGTGAACCTAATAGAAGGCTTCTTGACGAAAGAATCAGAGTTTCCATTCTTATGAGCTGCCATCTCTGAGAGCTTGACCTTTCGTTATCTCAATTTACTCTCTTTGTGGTGGAGCTGTTGATGAGCAAGTGTATGATTAGCTTGCCTTGTTTATTTATAGGCACGCCATGGCCCGCCCGTTTGCACACCTCTGACTGTAACCAGTTATGGTCCACTTTTGGAATCACGAATTACGAGAATCGATTCGTCTAAGACGGGACCTCTATTTGTGTTTATCTTTCACTGAATTATACATTCATTTACAATAATATTATTTTATTAAAATCTGAGTTAGTAGAAAGGTAAGATACACATGACAAGTTTTCACCTGCAAAAACATTGCTTTTATATGATAAGTATCCGTGTCCTGTCTCTTTTCTTTGCGTAGGTCTCTTTCTTTCCTCTGTATTTTACTTGGCATACTTTTCCATTCACTGAAAGGTTATTTTTCATTTGGAGTAAAGAATTGATTTGACGGTGATTGCTATAATAGACCAATTTCGAGTCTCTTTTTTAATCAACTCAGAAACAATTCCTAGAATTCTAAGCTTAAAACCCTTTTGGTATTGCTTTGCAAGGATAACAAAGTATACGTCTAGTAATGAAATGGTAAAGATGTGAGGACTTTGCATTCATCGATGTTGACCATCCCACCACAAAAGAAGGCCAAAATGTAAGGATACGATTAGTGAAAATTGATCAAAATTAACAAAATAATAAAATAACAAGCGGAATTCCACTTGAATTTAGAGCGTAGTATAATTTTAACTTCTAAAATTTTTAATTAAATTTATAATTTTAATTAATTGGAATAAAATATTTTAAAAGATATATAAATTTTAAATAACATAATATATTTATAATTATTTAAAAACTCACCCAAAGTAACTTGGATAGGTATAATTCACATATTGGTTATAAAAATCAGTTTTAAGTTGTTATTTTATTATGATTATATTTAAAGGTATACTGAAAACAACTAAGTAAAATCAAATTTATCAATTTAATTAATTTTGTGAGCTTCTTTAAAATTTTAAAGCTGATAATTATAAATGTTATTTATTTGACAAAATAATAGCTGCACTTCCTTTGGTTTTCGTTATCTACCAAGAGATCGGCTTTTCACCAAGCACAGGCATTTATTGCAAAGCTCTAGTACCCACCCTAACCAACTCGAGCTCCGTATCTACCAAGGCATTTTCCCGTCCCACCACTCTCCAATTTTAAGATATTACCAAATTTGTGCGCTTCATTTTACTAATTAACTTCACGTTGCCTTGTGGTAAATGCCCTATATAAACTTACTGTGCAAATACAAGGATAAGTTATAAATAAGAGTCATTTTTTCATACAAGGTTGTATTGTAAACTTGTTGTCATCTAAGCTTAAGCAAATTATCATATTTAAATCACTATAGTTATTAGACTAAGAGATAGCCTGAATAAAACAAAAAAAAATATATTATTTTATAAGCAGACCTATTTGAATCGTTAGGAGCAATTTTAAGATCCGGACGTTGCATCATCCACTTGTACTCATAATTCATGAGAGATACACAGATGCAAAGCTCAATATTTAAATTCATAAAAATCAAACCTCTAGACCCGGATTTGCGGACAACTGGCGAAAGTTGATGGTATGTTTTACCAACTATATTATCTAACAACGGCGTCGTTTATATTATTTATTAATGACTCTTGAAAGAGAATTTGAGCTCTGCCTAAAGACTCAATTTTAAGCAATTTTTTTTTAATCTTACAAAAAGATTATTTCTTTAATTCAGAATCAATAATTTTGTCAGATGTTCCAAAGATCGCATTTGTTATATATTATGTTTGTGAAAATGTGAGAAAGAAGAAAGAGGAAAGTAGATTAGTTCAATAGTGTGCGCAAGACAAATATAATAGGTATTTTTTTGTTTTGAGAGTTGGATTAGGAGTTGGACTAGTTGATACCCAACAAACAGAATATTGGTTAGCCGAAAGATGCATCTCAGCACCCAACAAGAGGAGTATTGTTTTAGCCAAAGGATTTATATCATCTAATTAAACCTGTCAAAAGTTATGGAATTTGAATATGTTTGAAGAATAAATATATTACATGTGAGTTTTGAAAAGAAATTGTGCCATAATAGATAATTCTTAAGATCCTTAGAGGCTACTAAAAGCATTTAACTGAAATATATTAACCTCTAATTTATTGGTATGAAAAAGAAAGCGAGATTTTAACTTGTATTTAGCTTTGTTTGTGTAGAAAGTGGGGGGAATTGCTAAGGTAAATATTGATGAGAATTATTTTTAACCTTGGAAAAAAGAACTAAAAAGTTCTTTTCACCATGCAAAGAAGTAAAACAATTATAGGTAGACTTACTCTTCACCTATAACAAAAATGACGAAGGAGATGAAAGTGAAATCTGAAGTAGAGTTTGAGAATCAATTTAATTTTATCTCTCTTTCTTTTTCTCTCTTGTTCTGTTACTATTATTATTTTGTAATTCACCATCTCTTGTGTGCCATTCAAGAACTAATAATTAGGTATCAAAAGGAGCTCATTCATTACATATAGATTTCTATCAAAAGGAGCTCATTCATTACTAATTTTTTCGGATACCATGAAACAAAAATGCCATTGAAAATTGAAACTAAAAATACATTTGATTGAGTCATCACTTTACCTTACTAAGAAAAATCGAGAAATACACTAAAAAGATCATAACTAGAAAAATGAGTTCAAAAGTTGACCTACGATGCTAGACGCATTATTTTACCCACCTACATGGTTACTCATGTTTGAAAAATATTATGCTAACTTTTTGGATTATTGGAAAGAGAATAAACTTAGATATGAGGTAAATAAAAGTATTTTAATATAAGAAAATAAAACATGTGGTTGAATACATAAGAATTTTTAGTTTAACTACCCAAATTGATATCTAAGAATTTTGCTCATGAGCATAAGTCATGCGTCTAGTCTAAAATGGAATTTGGAACATGTGAATAAATGTCTATAAATTGTTGATATTACATAGGACGTAAAAATAAAATGCATGAAAATGCCTAAATTATGTCATATCAAGTTAAATGCAAACACTTT
>JAOQMP010000008.1:35766926-35780828 GCA_027563575.1 Erythroxylum pedicellare
CCTTATCTTAGGATATGTATCGGAATGACCTACGGGCGTCCCGGTGCGTACCCTAGGGTAATGGGGTGTTACACGACTAATATAGGTTAAAGTTATTAAATTTGATGTAATGAGATTTAATAGTAATATTGTTGACTAATATGTCGTATTGGTTGACCAATATACCATATTGGTTAACTAATTAGTCAACGAATGTCTAACAACTAGTGAATCTGGTATTGTAAATGCATATTGGTATACCAGTATGCTATATTGGTGGACCAGTGCAATGTATACAGTCATCGTAATAACTAGTTTTTGTCTCCAATGAGTATTTAGGTTCCTAAAAAACTATAAATAGGTGTTTCCTCATTAATCTTACGATCAAGAAGGTTTTAGGGTGTTGTATACACACATTTTAAAGAGTTTTTCAATCATTTGAGCATTATTATATCATATTAGTGTGAGTGAGCTATTTTAAGTTATCAAGTGAATAAATAAGATATTTTTATATTGTAATCTTTTAATAGGGGTTGCACATTGTAGATGGGACTGTTCTAAGAGGGATTAAGTTTCCTCTTACCTTGGAAGAAGATTGTAAGAAAGGTTCCTCTTTATTGAGAAAGATCATATAAATGTTATTCTTTATCTTAAAAGAAGAATTGTAATGGAATACCAAGATGTGTCTTGGAAGACTGAATCATTATACATCAATTTGCATTCTCTCCTCCCTATACTCTTTAAATTATTAGTCAATTGTTTGCTTAATTTATATTAAGCAACTTCTTCATACCTGTTTATATTTATAGTTTTTAATTGATTATATTGGTTTAAAAAATTGTTGAATTTTATGAACACCCAATTCTATCCCTCTTGGGTCCCATTAAGGACTAATAAGTGGTATCATATAGGTTTATTAGACTAATATTTCTAATAAAATCCTATAATAAAGATCATAATGAAATATTTAGGAGCATCATCATTATCATTTAACCAAGAGGGACAAAGCATTAGTAGGTTACCTTTCTTCAATGTTAATGATTATATTTATTTGAAAACTAGGAAGATATTCTTTTTGATGATCGAAAGTGTAGACCTTTTAAAAAATAGTGTCAAATGGTCCCTTCATCCCTATTAAAATTATAGATAAAAAGGTACCTAATTTAAAGGAAGAATGAGAACCTCAAGATAAATATTAGTTTCCTTGAATAACAGGCCCACATACTTGATATTTTGTTCACTAGGGAGAAATGAAATCAATAGGGTCTCTATGTGTGAGACAAATCATGAAATTTGGCATACTTTAGAAGTTACATATAAGGGAACCAATTAAGTGAAATAGAGCAAAGTAAGTACGCTAACATGTCAATATGAATTATTTTAAATGTAGCATGATAAAAGCGTATCTATCATGTATACTAGATTTATTGATATTGTTATGCTCTCAAAGTTCTTCAAAAGACCTATACTAATGTCGAAATAGTAAGAAAGTTGCTTATGATACTTCCAAATATGTGGGAAACTAAAGGGACGGTTATACAAGATGTCAAGGATCTAACATAATTATCATTAAAGGAGCTTATTAAATCTCTTCTTACATATGAAATGAGGTTCCAAAAGACAAAAGAAGAAATGACACTTCCAAAGAAAAAGAACTTAGCATTTAAAGACTTAAAGGAATAATCAAGCAAAGAGGAAGAGATATCAAGTAGTGAAAGTAAAGAAGAAGACATTTTTTACTTAGTAGAAATTTAAAAATTTTTAAAGAAAAAATTCCCTAAAATAAAGGATTTGAAGAAAGGTAAAAGTGATATAAACCACAAATCATTTAACATTACTTGCTTTGAATGTAGAAAATTCAACCATATAATTTCATAATGTTCTTGACTCAAAGATTATGAGGAATGTAAGAGAAACTATATTAAAGAGAGGAAATACAAGAAGAAAGCACTTAAAGAATCAACTTGGGATGAAATAAGTTAATTTGAAAGCAAGCATTTATAAGAGATAACTCATATATGTTTTACTACTAAGAATAATGATGAGGTAACATCGAACCCTAATTCTTGTGAAAATGATAGTGATGTTGAATTGACATACATTGAATTAGTAAAGCCTTGAAATTAAGAGCATGAAAAAGAAAAGGCTATCCTCTAAACTCAAAGAGGCTCAAAAGAATCTAGATGTATGCATGAGAAAAAAATGAAAAGATGAAAAGTGAATTATATAGCATTAAAGCATTTAAAAAATAAGATTATTGATTATAATCATGACTTAGATGCATTAAGGCTTAAGAATGAAACATTAAAAGGGGAGATAGATTCCTTTAGGGACTTGTTATCTAGCTTTACTATAAAAAGTGAAAAACTAGAAATCGTACTAAGAGCTCAAAAGATTTTTAATGATAGGCATGGAATATGATATAACCGTAGAAGTGAAGGCAATTTTAAAACCAAACTTATCAAGCAAAAATATTTGAATAATGAAGAACCATTACTATTGTGATAAATGAGTATAGAGCATCAACTTCCATCCATATGCATGCACATTCTTCATCCTCCGGGACCAATCCTAAAAGCAAGCATCATGCTTTTTTATATTTAGCTCCATTTATGAAAAAGTAGCCAAAACTTTTTAGCTATGTTTCCAGAGACTAGAAACATAGCCAAATGTATTTAGTTACATTTTATAAAACATAACCAAATCTTTTTAGCTACATTTTAACCAAATGTTATACAATTTTGAAATAAATTATTTATCACATTTTTAATCCATATTATTGTACAAACATAATTCAAAATATGAAGACTTGTATATAAAAAGTAAAATGTTATTAAATTCTACCAGCAAAAAGAATATTCTTCATATACAAGAATTTAGTTATAACTTTAAAAATTATTATAAAATAATAAATAAAGAGACTACTTTACAAATTACAAATGTTCATATTATAAAAAATTAGAATATACCTAGAATGACTAACTAGTATTGTCTAAGTCAATGAACCTATAATAATCCAAAAAGCTTAGTTAAAATATACTAAAAATATTGTGAGTATTGAAACAATAGGTTATAATTAAAGTAAACATCATATAACTTTCGCGTCATAATCACTCAGTAGTTGCATCTTCGTCAATTTTGTAATATGAGAAAAAGTATGAATTTTAAATTATAATACAAACATGAATTGAAAAAAAGTATAAGAGATATAATTAATACCATTTGCTTTCCTCTTTATTTCTATCATAATTCAATCCAAGTAATCTTTTGAATAACTTATCATGTTATGCTAATTTTGCTCGACTATCTTGTAATTTAGCCTTAGTGCCTTGTTTTCCTCTTGAAGTTATTGAATGACTGTTTTATTTGATGATGTTGAAACATTTAGATTAGGGCCATAGCCAAGACACTTGACATAGCCAGAATGCGTACCAAGTACTATATTACAAATGTCTTCTATACTAAACTCATTCCCCTTAGACATAGATTTCTCTAACAACTCTTGCATCTTATTCTAAAATTAAAAAAACAAAACCAATATTCAATCCAAATATTTTTGCTTACTGCTATATGAATAAATGAACTAAAATATTAAACAAATTTTTATACTTACATAGTTGATTTTTGCTTCTTCTGATACCGATTTTTTACCTTCCTTATAGTGAGTAACTTTGTATAGCGTGATCTTATCACACTCTTGTCTATGCAGTTCCTTCTCACTCTGTTGTATGAAAGAAAAATACAAGGCACAATAAATAATGTAGTGTTCCTTCTCACTCTGTTTTATCAAAAATATGATTTCTAAAATGTAGCCAAAAAAACATAGCCAAAGGGTTACCTTGTAGTGTATCTTTATTATTGATTCCTTGTTAATTTAATATAAAATAAGAATATCTTGATTAATATGAATAAACTTGGAAGGAAGCTGATTAATTATAAACCATCTAAAACTAAAGACACAATTTATTATTTGTAAACATTTAATAAAAAATATATATAAATTTATTACACTTATGGGTAATCAGTTTGATTGATGAAGATGCCCTCCTTTATTTATTTAATTTGGAGTCTAAGGAAGAAGTTAAGCTCTCCCTTCATATTCATTTCAAATTCTCTACATATATACCTAGAAATTTCTCACGTCAGCTTTCATTAGCTACACCAAAAATAATGTCATTAATATAAATTTGACAATTAGAATTGCATGTTTATGCTTTTTAATAAAAGAGTTGTGTGAACCTTGGCTTTAGTAAAATTATTTATAAAAGAAATGTTCTTAGCACATAATGTCAAGCTCTAGGAGCTTATTTCAAATCATATAAAGCTTTATATAGTTTACAAACATGGTTAGGAGCATTATAATCTTCAAAATCAAGACAATGATTGACATAAACTTATTCTTAAATAAAAAACATTTTAAAATGTATTTTTAACATCCATTTAATATAATTTGAAATTCATGTAAAATATAAATGTAAATAATAATCTGAGAGCTTTTAATTTAACCATCATTGTCAATTTTCTCTCAAAATCTTACCATCATATTGAATATTTTTTGAGCCACCATTCTAGCTTTGTTTCTTATAATGGTAATTGAGTCATCTAATTTATTTCTAAAACCTTCTTCATACTTATAATTTGGTGGTCCTTTGGTATAGGCACTAAAGTCTATACCTTACTTCTCTCAAATTATTTCAACTCTTCAATCATATCAAAAACCTAAATTATGTCATTAAGGACTTCTTCAAATTTAAGCTAAATTTGAGAAATAAAATCAACAAGAGATAAGTCTCTAAGATGTTTTTAAAATACCTATAACTTGATATGGATGATGATTATTCTTGAATTTCTAATTTCTTAAAAGCTTCTCATCCTTCTTATCTCCCTCACTTGGTTTAGAAATATTTTCACTTAGATCACACGAGGTGTCATAGGGATTGATATTGTTTTCTTTAAGGCTTAATTTCTCCAAATCCTTGGATAAGCTCACATCATCATCTTTAAGAATTTTCTTAGATACAAGAGGCTTAGATTCATAAAAATTACATAGACTCTTCTTATTAAATATTATATATGCTTTGCTAATTAAGCAATAAAGAAAGAAAATTCTTTCGTGTACTTTGGAATCAAATATTCATAGGTTATATTTAGTGTCAAAATATAGCACTTATAACCAAAAACTTTGAAGTACACCAAATTTCATAAGTTACTTTATCTAAATTTGATGTTATACAGAATCTATTAAAAATGTGACATGCATATGCTACAACTTTCACTTCAGAATAATTTTAAAAATCATATTCATTTATCATAATCCTAACTATGTCTTGTAATGTCATATTTCTCCCCTTAACAACTCCATTTTATTAGGGGATCCTTAGAGTAGAGAAATTGTGAAAAAATATTATCTTCACAAAAAGGTTTCAAATCTTTCCTTTTAAACTCCTTATAATAATCACTCCTAATTGATGCAATAGAGAGTTTATTTTCATTTTAAAATCTCTTTATAAATTTAACCAATGCTTTAAAGCATTCATTTTGTTATCCAAGAATAAAATCCATGTAAGCCTACTAAAATCATTCACTATGTCAAAGGCATAAAATTTACTAACTAGATTAACAACTCTAATTGAGCCAAATAAATTCATATAAAGTAATTGTATAAGTTTAGTTGAAGTTTTTTCTCTAAATAAGTCATTGGGTTATTTTTTCCATTTTTCCAAGCTCCACAAACCTTGATTCTCAAATTTAGAAATCCATTGACAAGAATTTTGGAATTAAATATGGAGATGAGGTTCATACTTGTATGTTTAAGCCCTACACAAAATCTATATCTCTTCAGCAATATACATTAAAGACTTTATATTAATCATCAAGATCAATTGTATAGATATTTCCTGCTCGCTTACCCAAGAATGAAATGCTATTGTTAACTACTTTAGATTGAATACATGATTTTACTATCAAAACATGTTTATAGTCTTTGTCACATAATTGATTCACACTTAATAAATTATGCTTTAATCCTTCAACTAAAAGCATATTATTAATTATAGTGTGCTGTTATTTATTATCTTACTATTGGGCATTGCCTCCAAATATGACAAATACTCCATCTTTTCCTCAAAGAGCTATAAATTATGATGCATCATTAGTCACATGCCTTGAGCATCCATTACCCACATACCATTTGTTCTTTTTCTTTTTAGAGACCTATAAAATAAGACAATCAAAATGTTTTAGGTATTTAATTAAACTTATATCCTTGATTGTTAGTCATGGTTTTTTTGCCCATTTTTAAAGGTTTAATCATTAAGCTTTATTTTGTAAAATAAAATTTATCAATCTGCCCATATTTACCATAAAAGTTATATGCATAATATGGATTGACTCTATGATAATTAAACTTATGATTTTGATTTATAAATACAATTCTTGATCTTCCAAGTGTAAATCAATGTTTAAGGATCCCACTTTTGGATATTAAAGGAGCTGAATTCTGTTTTTAGGTAATGAATTAGCAAGTATAATTATATGTATGAGACATGTTTATTTTACTATATTAATGCATATAAGAAATGCAAAGATGTTTCATAATATTATGCGTAGTATGAGGCCTATTATGAATAAAGCTTGATACTTACTTTTAAGTTGATGTTAAGACATAAAAGAATATGAGTGAGATTGCATGCTATGATATGTCTTTGTATAGAAATATAATCTATTCTTGCTTTGAGAATCTTAAGTTTGAAGCCTAGGATGAGCCATACATGAAAGCATGGGACTTGCTTTTAAAGTAAGGCCTAGTTGATATAGCATGTTGATAGTAATAGTTTAGATTATGTTTTGATGGGTATTTTTGTGTGCTTTTAGTTGTTAATTAGATGATTTATGAATGTTTAGAATGTTATTATATGTTTGTGTTAGTGTTATATGGTTTAGAGCATATTATTGAACTTTAATTTTATGCATTTGAGGTATTTTGATGTGTTTGTTAATGTTTGAGGTCAAATGAATAAAATTGAGAGAAGTTGGAGAAAGCTTGGAGGAAGAGCCAAGGTCACAATCGTGACATCCCAATCACAGTCATGACAGAAGCAACCCAGATATGGCCACAATCATGACTAAATAGGCCACGATCGTGATAGAAGTTTATTTCATAGGTCACAATCATGGTAGGTAGGCCATAATCATAACAAAACCTTATTTTCAAATGCTACAATCATGACATACCTACCACGGTTGTGGTAGATGCGATACAAACATGGGGATATGCTTTCATTTTTATTTTTGGAGGGTCATTTTGGACTTTTTGGCCAAGGTAAGACCTAGTTTTTACCTTAAAAGGAAAAAACACTACAACAAGAAAAAGAAATGACCGAATCAAGGAGCCTCCATCTTACCAATTAAAGAAAGAGCCAAAGAAGAGAAAGAAGAGAAAAGAGGAGAGAAAAAGAAGAGGAGGAGGAGCTATTGCAGCCACCTTCAGCCATCCTTTCCAAGTTAATTTCTCATTTCATGTTTATGTTTATTTCATTTAATTTACGAGAGGATATGAGGATGATAAATATTTGTTTAAGGATGTTCTAAACATTAATTAGGATTTGTTCTTGAATTAATTATGATTTGATTTCTTTTGATGTTAATGTGTTGTGTATTTTGATTGTTTGTCATTTTGCAGACTTCAGTAACAAATCGAGAGAGTGAACCGATAATAATATGATTAGGTTAGGAAATGAGAGTTAACAACCTAGTATATCACATGAACAATCAAATCGGCAATTATACGAAGAGATAGCTTGTCTGAGGACCCGATGGTCTATTATAGTGCTTAATAATTAATTGGAATGTGGGCTATTTTATTAATTGCAAAATTGCAATTTCAGAACCTTAGATTTAATTAGGGATTATGATTTAGGGTTTAATGATTAGGTCTCGACAAAGGATAATCAACCCTTTGAAATTCTAGGACCGATACCCACTAACTCAAAAGTAATTAAAGTAGCAATTAACGATAGGAAAAATCCCATCTTCTTATAATCAGTTAATCTTGTCTTATACAGTTTCTTGATAGTTAAGTGGGTGTGCTAAATTTTGATTTCTTTGTGTTAATTTTAAATTTTCATTTTCAATCGATCCATATTCAATTACTTAATTTTATGCTCACTTTTATTTTCATTTTAATTACAATTTTTAGACCTTAGGTAAAGTTAGGATTCAATTAGTTAACTAATTTCTTGTGGGATTAACACCTCAATTACTAGGCTTATGACCCGAGCACTTGTGGAACATTGAGAGCTTTATAGAATTAAAACTTACTCAACACATATGCATATGATTTTTATGTATTCTTAGATATGGATGCTCTATATTCATTTGTTATCTTAGGCAAGAGTTCTTCACTATGAAAATGATTTATCTTGAAAATTTGTTTGGTATTAAATAAACTTCCATGGTTGTATCAAGTCCTTGCCTATATTTGAATACTTTTGAGTTCTTAACATGCTTTTAAGTTTCTCGCTTCCTTTAGTGAATTTCAACAATGAGTACTTAGAGCATTGATGCCCTTTTTCAATGCCTCATTCTTCTGCTTTAATGCATCTAAGTTATGATTATCAATAAAGATAGATAGAAATTATGATTATCAATAAAGATAGATAGAAATGCAATCTTACAGTAGCTAGTTGCTCGGCCTTATTCTTGCGTTGATCTCACACTTTAGTCAACCTCTTTGTACTTCTATCTAATCAATCAATCGATCAAGAGGCTAATATCTTTTTCTTAGGCAACTTTCTCTTTAACAAAGGAAGGGCATCATAGCATTATATTTTATTAAACAAGCTCAACCTTGAAAAAGAAAGGTGGTAGACCAAAGAACTATTGAATGCTTTAACTTGGCCACTCAAGAAGGTGAAGGCTAGGCAAAAGATTTGGCCCACTTATTGTTATGCCATGGTTGAAGCTTTAGGCTCTACAAATAAAACTTTTTTAGTATTAAAGGAGAGAGGACACCACTCAGCACATAAAGTGGAGTTCACCACACCCTTAAATGCTTTGATGTTATGCAATTCACTCTTCATCTTACCATTTTCACTCATGCATGCATTTACATGCTTTTGAGCCTTTATGAGTTTGAAACATAACTTCTTCCTTTTCATACTAATAATTTTAGGGCTCTTTACTAGTTCACTATATGAAATTTTAATATAACTATCACTATCATAAGATTTAGAGTTAGAGAGTACTTCATCATCATCTTTAGCCATGAAGCATATGTGAGCTAATTTTTTTTCTCAATGAATATTTTTTAAATAACCTATGCCATCCTAATTATAAGTGGAGGCTTTAAGTGTCTTTTTTAGTCCCTCTTCTACTTCTTATCATTTATATCATATTCCTCATTATCCTTAAGTAGAGGACATTAAGACTTCATGTTTCTAGGTTTTATACATTCAAAAAAAATAATGATATTTGATTTTCACTTTGAATCTACCTTACCACCCTTGAAGTCTTTTCTTTTAGAGAAGTTCTTTCTCCTAAAATCCTTCTCGAATTTTCTAGTTATAAGGGAAATATCTTCCTCATCACTTTTACTAGTTGTGTCTTTTATTCTTCAATTGATTCCTCCTTTAAGATCTGAAATTTAAGTTCTTCCTTCTTAGAATCGTTATCTCTTCTTATTGAGTCTCCCTAATCCTTATTTTGTTAATCAGTGGTGATCTAATAAGTTCCTCTAATAGTAGCATTTTTAGGTCCTTTATTTTTTCGATTGTGATCACCTTGGATTCTTAAGACTTTGAAAGAGACCTAAGTAATTTTCTCAACATTCAATATTTTTATATATCCGACCTAAGCCTTTAAGAGCATCGATAATGCCCACAATTATAGTGAACATACTAAATATGTTTTTTATCATGCTTCATCTAAAAAAAATCATATTGATAAGTTGCATGCTCAATTTTCTCCCCTTTTAGCATGCTCAATTTTCTCTCTTTTACTTGAAATGTTCCCTTATGTGTAGCTTCTATAGTATGCCAAATTTCATTAGCTATCTCACATATGTAGAATTTTGAATTCATTTCTTCCTAATATACTATTCAAGGAGATTATTCTCTTACCTTGGGGATCAAGTTGTTCTTTTAGTTTGAGAACTTTTCTATTTTATAAATTTAGTAGGAATGAATGGACCACCTAAAACAATTTCTCATAAGTTAATTTTTGGACCATCCAGATTAATTTCATTCTAATTTTCCAATGTAGGTATTTATTTCCACAAAAGAAAGAAGCTCTACTAATAGTTTGACCCTCTTAGCTAGATGAAGTCGTAGGTGCACTTAGATATTCCATTAAGATATTTTTTCAAAATTTACAAGTTATAATAAAAGAGACTAGTTTTGATACCAATAAATGGTCCTTAATGGTACCCAAAAGAGGAATGAATTAGACGTGAGTGAATTTAAGAATTTTTTTATAAATTAATAAAATTGTCCTTAACTGATTTCAATTTGAATGATGAAATATGATGGGAATTTTATTAAACTCAATAAATCATCTAAGAATAAATTAAAGAATATATGAAACAGTTGTAAACTGATTTTATAGTGCTTCAGTAAACAAATCTTACCTAGGCCTATTCTCCATGTCTCTCTTAGGATTCCATTATTCTCTTATGTAATAAAGAACTTTCTTATAATGATATGTGTTTAACAAAAAAGACCCCTTACAATCTTCCTTAAACTGTAAAAAGAAACTGATAAGTGATTAACTGATCATGAAATTATTCCATAATACTTAACGATTATTGATATGAAATTGCTTAAGATACTCAATTTGACTCATATGTGATTTTAGGTATAATTCAGAAGCAAAGAAGTCAAAATGAGTCAAAAGCTCTATATTTTGGCCATTTTTTGAAGATTAAGTTTCACTTGTCTTCATGAAGCAAGAAGAAGAAAATTAAAAGACAAGAAAAAAATTACAAACAAGATTTAAAGTTGGTCACAGCTATGCATGTCCTATGTAAGAATTTGAGTTCAAATTTAATGGAAAGCATTTTAGAATTATAGTAAAAGAAAGATGGAAGGCTGCAGCAAATGGAAGCAAGAACGATGGCTGAAGAAGAAAACAAGAGAGAAAAATGATAGTAAAGGAGGAAGAGAAGAGGTTGCTGAGAAGACAGCACCAAAACACAGAAGGAAAGCAGCTGAAGGTGAGCAAAATGACATGCAAGAGACGTGGAAGCATACACCAAAACGACGTTACACGCAGCACCACATACCCAACTAAAACAACAAGGTGTATAGCATCTAGGAAGGAATAAATAAAACGCAGTTTCAACATAGCCTACAATAGCAATTGCAATAGTTCTAGCAGGAAATGAGGCATATAACATCTAGAAATTAGAACATGGCAAGCCAAATGGGTGAGATGGCAACAAGGATCAATTACCTAGAATCACAAATGGAAAAGGAGCAGCCATATCAACCCGAGGTATGCCCAATGGACACTAGTGCAAAAACCTTATAAAGTGATGAGGATCTTGAGAATTTTGAGGGCAATACTCAAAAAATTTCATGTGAAGAAGAAGTTAAAGAGAAGCTCAAACTAGAAAAATAAATATCATTTAGCTTGGAGGTGAGTACTTAGTTCATGATTATTTTTTAGAATAACTCTTCTCCTTTACATAACAGATTGGAGGAATTAAATGAGGAAGAAAAAGGCGAAGAGACATTTGAGATCTTTCCAAAGTGAATGGACTTAGTTAAGATTGAAAGTAAGAGGAAATGAAGATGTTGAATATGACGGATCATCAACTAAGACCCTATCTTGAAGAACCTCACATGGAGGAGCTGCATGTGACACTTGAAGATCACAATTTTGTCACGTGAGGAAGAAAAATGGAGTCAAACCAATGACCCTAAACCAAGACACTTCTTGGGAAGCAACCCAAAGGAAGTAAATTTCTTTTCTTTACTTTTCCGCATTACTTTTTTTTTGTATGTGTGCTTTTTGAATTTGTTTGTTCTACTTGATTTAAGTTTTCAATCAAAATAAGAGAAAGAATGAAATAAATGAAACAAACATTTTTTCATTTCCTGTTACTCCTAAAACCATATAGTCATGATTAGAGAATGAATAAACTAGAGAATTTTGTAGCAACTTTAGCATGTACTTTTACTCTTTTGATTGGTCGATATACATTATCTTTAGAAGAGTAGAAACTAGTGATGGACAAAGCTAGTGAGATTTTGAGCCTTATTTGACTGACACATTCATATCAGTTTCATTTTCTTTTAATAATGTGTGAACTTTATGACATATACATTGTAACATACTACTCTAATAGAGCATATACCTGAAATACTGAAGGATATTTGGGAACATACTCTACGAAAATGGCTCATTAAGACAGTTAAATCAATTCATTTTTACTTTTTTAATCTATCGCACATAATATAAAACATTCCAATATTCATGTTATTCCATTTTTATTCACAAACATTTATAGTCTCAAATGTCATTACATTTCCAAAATTCATATGTAAAATATACAACATTTGAAAGATACAATCCTTGATAAAACATAACTAAGACATTTGCTGGTACAACTAATCCTGACAATGACCCATATCCAAATGCAGAAGTTACTTCAACTAGACTAGCTAGGTCTCCTCTGAACATAAAAATTAATGTTGCAATTTTGATGAATTTGCAAACTCAGTGAATGAACCATCTTCAATGTTCTCACTCAAATAGACATAAACATCACAAATATATAAAATAGTTTAATCAGTATCTCACATCATTCAGAATTAAATCCCATATATCATATTGTTCAGAATTTAGTACTTGATTGTAGTATTCATCATATTTCAATAAGCTCATTATGAATACAAACATTTCATATAATCATTTCAGGATAATCTAATCATTCATTTCATCTGATTCGTATCATAAACATGTACATAAATATAGCATATCATTATATCCACTCAATTCAATCATTCTTTGCAAATATTCACATGGTATATATAAAGTTATGGATGCAAATGCACATGAGACTCCATTTTTATTTTTATTTTTTTGTGATCGAATGCTTATTTAATTGTCCCATATCTATTGGGGATACCAAACTCATTTTAGATATTGTCCTATACTCATTGTGGATACCGAGCTCATTAATCATTAAGCATGTGGCTCTGTGGACCCATTTTTTAGCTTTAAGCTCCTTTTTCACTTTGGTCACTCCGGCCACAACTCCTTTCTGATCATGCATATCAATGTCATGAAATGCATCATTTCACATAATGTGCTATCAATCACTTTCATCTGATGTACACAGTCATTTATCACATTCATTGGACCCAAGTCCAGCATTCAACATTCAGTTGAGTATTTATTTCCCAAATTCATATACACATAGTTAACACTTCTAATACAGTCCTGAATATTGAACTCCTTGGATAATCAATTGTCCGGAATCATCAATATCACAATCATTTCAATATATATAGATATAAAGATTAAACAAAAATAATTCAAACAAAAGCATATATCTAATAGAGATCACACATCTAGGTTACTCACAGTATGCTCCAGAATAGCTATTGCCTTGACGATCTGGCAATGTCTGGATGCTATTAGTGTATTTACACTTCTATATCATGCAATACACACATAGTTCACACATTACTAAATTGATCAATCACATAATTATTCATCCATGCATATATATGTGTGTCATGTTCAATGCATGCTTAATTGACTATTTTGGGTATGTATCCTTATTCACAAGTCTTGGCCATTCATTAATTATAACTTATGCACAACTTGTTTGAAATTAGGTTTATACCTTAAAGATGTTTCAATTCCTCATCAATTCATCTCTAATTCCAATTCAAATCATTCATTTGGTAGTTCACA
>JAOQMP010000008.1:35840932-35856996 GCA_027563575.1 Erythroxylum pedicellare
TCTTAGAAAATTTTGGCACTTCTTAATTTTCTGTTTTTAATTCACGATTCTTCTTTCTTTTCTTGTTAATTTGATGCAAGCAAACCCCCTATAATTCGACTGCATCATATAGTTTAACACTAGTTTCTTAAATGATAATTAATTATATAGTGCATGCATATAAGACATTTAGATGTTAGCTTGCATACCTGTCACATAATTCACCTTTCACCTTCTCTGATCTGCACATATTTAGCATCATAGCAATCAGACTAGACACACATCTTTTACATCATAAATCATATGTCTCTGCTTCATCTTCTTTGCCATCCTTTTCATGTGTGAATTTGGTCTGCACTAAAGGGTACTTTGCATTCTAAATCTTTAACTAGGTCACGTGTTTAGTTAGCTTAAAATCATAAAATAGCACTTGTCCTTCTCTTCTTCTTTTTATGTCAAATACATATGCAAACTTTATATTAATTTAATTAATTCATCTTAAATTAGTTGTCGCATATAGATAATATTTCTAGCATTCATACATATTAGTTAATCATAATAGGTCTTGTGTGCCGTATGCATCTAGCATCTTAGGAATAAAATATTGCATTTATTCATCTTAGCTATAATTTGCATTTAATTTTTATTTTCCCTTAGCATATACATGTTTACCTTTGATTGAAAGTTAGATTTCTTTCTTGTGTCTTGATCTCTATGGGACGATACCTTTACTCATCTATACTACATATTAATTTAAGTAGGGGATTAAATTTGTAGGCTAACGACAACCTACCAACTAGTTGACTAAGTCAGCCCACTTCTTACCAGTGAGAGAGAATAACTTACTAGATCAGTTGGCCCAGAGACATGTTAATGAGGTGGTGAGATTGCATAGGGTTACAGTGTCTATTATATCAGAGAGGGATCCCAGATTTAGTTCATGGTTTTGGAGGAGCTTGTAGTCTGCTATAGGTACGAAGTTGAACTTCATTACAACATTTCATCCTCAAACAGACCGACATAGTGAGAGGGCAATAAAGATTGTTGAGGATATGCTTAGAGCTTGTGTATTGGAGTTTCAAGGAGCTTGGGATTAGTATATGGCATTGATAGAATTTGCATACAACAACCATTATGACAATAGTATTAGGATGGCACTATATGAGGCACTGTATGGTAGAAAATGTCGGTCACCATTATAATGGGATAAAGAGGGCTTAAGAATGGTTGAAGGCTTAGAGTTGATACAAGATACGATAGATAAGGTGAAGTTGATCCGAAGTCGAATTAAAACGGCCCAAGATAAACAGAAGAGTTATGTGGATCAACATCGAAGGGATATAGAGCACAGTGTGGGAGACAGAGTATTTATGAGAGTGTCACCTTGGAGAGGAATATTGAGATTCAGTAAAAAAAGACAGGCTAAGCCCTAAGTACATTAGTCCTTATAAGATCATTAAGAGAATAGGACCTTTGGCATATAAGTTGGCTTTACTGAAAGAAATGTCTCAATTGTATAATGTGTTTCATATAAGTATGCTTCGAAGATATCGATCATATCCGACATATGTGATATTGTCTCAGGAGATTAGGGTTGCTAGTAACTTAAGCTATGTTGAGGAGCTGATCAAGATAGCGGGATCTCAGATCAAGCAGTTGAAGAATCGAGTCATTCCATTGGTGAAAGTCCTTTGGAGGAATCACTCAACTGAGGAAGTAACTTAGGAAACAGAGGAACATATGAGGAGGCAATATCCCCACCTATTCGATCAATCAGGTAAGAATTTCGATGATGAAATTTCTTTTAAGGAGGGGAGAGTTGTAACATCCCGGTACCTGAGAGGAGGTTAAAATAGTAAATATGAAATATTACCGAGAGATTAGAAAACACATGCTGATGCATAGTATGATATGCACATACACATAAATAGTGAACTTTTTGCACATGAAAATAATTGTATATGCATTCATTGATAATTTCGGTTATAATTGAATTGTGATGTCATACTAGTGAGAAATTGTGAATTTATTGTATTGAAAATTTAATTGGTGAGTGTATTTGTTAATTTTGAATTTTGGTGAATTTTAGGAATCATTTCTGAAATTGTTGGATATTATTATAATAGGAAAAATGCCAGTTGGTAAATAGAAATGAGTGTAATGATATTGAAGAAACTTGTAAGGAGATGACTTAGAAAACTTTGGAGATAACTGAAAGGAAAGGATCAGAGTTAGGGAACTAGTTCAATAAGAACTAGCTAGTTAGGAAATTAGCTAAGAGCTTAAAAAGTGGACAAGTGTCCAAGTTTTAAGTTAAAGTTTCTTAACCTTGAAAGATCAAGTACTGTATTTTTGTCTTCATCTTTCTCATAGCTTCTTTCTCAAATTTTCCATTTACATAGAGTTTTCTATCAAACCTTCACCTAAGTCACACCTTGATTTTATCAGTTCATTTCTACTCCCAACTTCGGTTTCCTTCCTTTTTGCCTTAAGAAAAATCAAAGCTTTCCAACCTCTACAATGGTGTACGTGAATGGCATGGAAACTAGGGCTTCTTGAACTTTTACATATTTTAGAGCAATATCAAGTAAGTATTATGTAAATCCTATAGAGTTGGGGTTTTATGAAACAAAAATGGTGAATTATTTGTCATTGCATGATCATGAAAAAATGGTCATTTTTCATAAACAATGTGGGTTTAAGATATGAAATTTTTTTATGTGTGTTTTTCAAATATTTCATGATCTAGATGTCTTAAGATATTGTAGAAATGATTTATAAGTTTAAAGATCATAGGAAACATGTATGATTAAGTGTAGAAAAATTTGGAGAGAAGAACAACTAAATGCTCTGTTTATGGTTATGTATTCATTGTATACGTGAGTTTACAGTGTTTTTAGAGATGAATAAAAGAATAAATTTAGAGTTAAAGAATAGTTGTATGATGATGTTTGGAGATAAGAAAGATTGTTTAAAATGAAAATATAGGAAAATGATAGTGAAGAAAGTGCAAAGAATGGTGAAATGGGTGAATGACATTTCTTTGTCCTTAATGATTCTGTTTAAGCTTGGATTTTGGATTTTGTTTATGAATGATTTTACTTGAATGGGAGTTGAAAATGTGGTTAAGATGAATTGAACGGAAATGGAGTAGAAAGAGTAGAAATGAGTTTGAAGTGTCAAATTTAGTGAAAGAAGATAAGTTAGAGAAGTCGGTTTAGAATAAAAGAAAGAAAAGAGAAAAGGGGTAAAAATTTAATCTGAAACTTCCATATTAAAATGTATTGATCTAGGAAGCTTTTGACAAAATTGTATTCATGAAAGTTGTAGATTTTTCTTTTATATTTTTAATTATATAAATTTGAAAATTTTGGATTTTTGTATTGAAAGTTATGGAGGTCATAAGTGAGTGAGTGCGACTAGAAAGTTGCGATTGTGCTTCGCAAGTTGACAGCCAACTTGCGATCGTGCTTATGCACGATTATGACTTCTGAGGTTGCAGGCCAAAACAACATCCTTCGATCATTCAACTGTATCTCCTTAGTTCGATCTATAAATGACATGAGACTTAAACCATTAGACTCGTAACACACTAATCTACATTTCCACAAAATATCTTATCCATCTGAAATCATTTGGGAGAGATCAGGTGAAAAACATGGGACAGGTCTGGTTGAGTGTGCACAGGCGTGAGGCCCTCACACCGTTGACTTTTCTTCCTCACACTCCTGACTTTTTTTCCTCACACCCATGAGTCACTCACACCCATACTTCTCTTCCTCATGCCCGTGAGTTTTTATTGCTGGACCATGGTTTTAATTCTGACACCATGATACTGTGCTCTCAAATAGTTTGTGCAATTGAGAGCACCTTGCAAACTGAACAGTCTTTCTTGCTTCAACCATAACTTCTTCTCTAGACCTCCAAATGACTTGATTTGGAAAAGACTGATTGAAGGAAAGTGAGGGAATCTGTTGGAATAGTATGAACTAGTATGATTTCACTGAACATGCTTGGGCATATCAATTATATCTTATTCTGTCGTCATCAAAATGGGATGATTTATCATTTGGAGTAAACTAGAGACATAAGACTACATATTGGATGAAAAAATTGATTTCTAATTCAGTATCTAAGTCTTTCAATTTCTAGATGGAATTTGAGTATAGTGTACTATTTTAAAATGAGAACAGCCCAAGAATGGTTGGGGTATAACTTCTAGATTTCTGAACCAAATTGAATGATTTTTGTGTCATTAGGAACTTAAGAGATAGGAGCATTTTCCAAAAGAGAGTATTTCCAAATTACTTCAATTTAATTTTCTAAACCCAAAATTCAGTTTTTGGAAAAATCTGAAAGTGATTCAATGAATTATGAATTATGATATTTTAATGGTTTTATTGAGGTATAAACCTAAGTATAAATTATACTTAGGTGAGTTTTGAGATAGGATTGATTATATGATGAGGATAACAAAAAAATAGTAGGGATTGTCATGAACACACATTGTACATATTTCATTACATACATATGCATTATTAAACACTTATAATTGTGAAAATTGTGATATATGTATATATTATTAGAATATCAACCTCTAGACATTGCCAGAACTTCTAGGCATTAGCTTCGGAAGTGACTTGTGAGTAATCTAGACGGTCTCACCCAATTACTTGTTTGCTTTATATTATGTTTGAATTATTGACTGAATGTGAATTGATTGTGTTAATTCCGGACAATGAAGGTCTGACAATTCAGGTGTATGAATGAGTTACTGAAGTGCTCCTTGTATGAGAATGTGATGAAATAAATGTTGCTCAACAATTCTTTTGAATGTCGGAATAAGGTTCGATGATAAATGTGATCTGAATGTGAATGTGCAATTACGTGATTGACTGAACATATGTTATGTGAAACATTCAATACATGAATGCATGTAAGATAAAGGAAGTTGTGATCGGAATCACCAAGATAAAGAGCTTAAAGCTCGAATTATGATTAGAGCCTTAGGCTCGGTTGTGAATGTACCCAGTATCCACTAAGGGATATGGGACATTATGAGACACATATCCACTAAGGGATATGAACTAGTAAAAAGGCACTCGGTCACAACGTCAAAAACAAATGAAAGTGAGTCTCACGTGCATTGCATTTATACTTGATATGTGTATTGTATTTGAATGAAAGGATTATGATGATTTTTCTAAAGTGAAATGTGATATTTTATGCATATGCAAAGATGTGAATAATATGTTACGTGTATTGATATGATGTATGAATTGAGTAAACCATCGATGATGGTTACCTCGTTGAGTTCGCAAAACTCATCAAAATTGCAATGTTGATTTTTGAGGATCGAGGGACGACTTTAGCTACTGAAGGACACTTTTACTTTTGGGAACAAGAAGAAATGACTCAAAGGTCGGTCAGCTGATATGGATAGATTAGATAAATTTTGTGTATTTTCCTTTTTCATGTAGCACATTTTTGTGTTAGGCTATAATGCCGTGTTGGTATGGATGTTGAAAGATACATTGCAGATATTCAGTTTTTATGAAATGAAATGAGAAAAATTTGTATTTTAAAATCTTGTGACTTTCTTGATGGTGTTTCATAAGAGAATAAAGATAGATGATTCCATGTTAAGCGAATGTTGTGATTGAACATAACGAGCCATTATCATAGGTTAAGTACTAAAATGTCCTCCGGATGACCCGATGTGTATCCTACAGTAAGGGGTGCTACATTTTTTAACAAAGTTTCAGTTTCTACAAGTGCTAGAAATTTTTAGTTCATATGCATAAGTTTCAGTTTTTGTGAAAAACAAGTGTAGATTTTTGTTTTTTTTGGACAAAAATTTGGTTTTATGAAAATGAAAATTTTTGTTGGAAAAGAAAAGCCATTACACACTTTTTACCGAATGGGCCAGACCAAGTGAGCAAAGAGTTCAAAGTAGAAGATCCAAGTCCAAAAAGAAATTGTTGGGCCTAAAAGCCTTGTAATTTTATTTATGTTTCTAGGATGGACAATCAAAAGTGGCTTAATTAGTTCATGAGATGAATGTAAAAATGAATGCAAAGAATATGTGATATTATGTGATTGCATGCCATTTAGAAAATTTCAACCCTAGGCTTTGCCATGCATTCATTCTTTATGAGATATATAATGAAACAATATAGGATGTTAATAAAAAGTATCTAGATAAGAGGGTATCCATTAAAAATTAAAGCCTAAAAAGATTAAGTGGGAGAGGATGCTTATGTGAGAGTCCACGTTCTCCATATAATGGCCCATTTGTATGTGGTGAAGTGTTACTCCCCACTGGAGGGCTTAAATTCTAGGTCTTGCATGGTTTGGGTCTCTTTAAGGATAAGTCCACTCATTGGTAACAAATGTGACCTCCTACCGAGGCATGGTTTGTAAGTACCGTTAGTGGATTAATCAAATGGTTAACACTTAATATATTTTATTAATAACCTTTCAGCCGTAGCTTTGTTGGTAAAAGTATGGACCAAATCATGACGCTTCTCAAAATGTTAGGCATGAAGATGCTTGGTAGTTTTTTTAGTAGGAGGGTCCCAGTTTTTTTAGTGAATAAGATGGCCCACTGTCACTTAGTCCGTTATAGATAAGAAAAAGAACTTTCGTATAAATTTTAAATTTATAAATAAGAAAAAGAACTATCGTATAAAGTTTTAAATTTTTTAAGTTTTGTTAAATCTATCATCATGCATACATGCATCATGATTTTATGCAAAGTTCCAATATTATTGACTAGCATGCTTATGTTTTAATAATTTATATTTTTAGACATAATCAGCCACAATATGGATCCACTCACTTTGCTCTTGACTAATAACAAATTGAAAAATGGAGAGAATTTTAATTAATAGAGACGTAACCTTGACATTATTCTTTAATATGAACGAATTTCATAGGTATTAACAGACAATGAGCCTACACCTTTGGGTGGCAATTCAACTTCTGAGCAAGTTCAACAATATGAGCGATGTCAGAATGCTGATAAGAGTATTAAATGTTATATTCTAGCTTCTATCAGTGGAATGTTGCAAAAGAAAATTGAATGCATGAAAACTACTAGTGCAATGGTCCATCACCTACATGAGATGTTTGGTGTGAGGACCAGGTCTACAAGAGTGAAAGCTATTCAAATGTGTCATAATAGTAGACAAAAACCTAGGGAACTAGTGCAGGATTACATCCTGAAGGTAATCTCTACGGTTACTAAAGTTGAGATACTTGGGGAAGATATGGATGCGGACACGCAGATGATTATGATCTTCGATACCTTAAACTCATCTTTTTAGTAGTTTAAGTTAGACTATGAGCTCAACAGCAAGGATTACGCTTTGAGTAAGTTGATGAATACCCTCTAGAGTACGGAGGAGATATTAAATGTCAAGGTTCATAGGCTAGAAGCTAATGTAGCATCCTTTTCTAAGACCAAGGGTAAGGGTAAGCAAAAGAAGAAGGGTCTAATGAAAAAGAAGGCCCAAATAGGAGTCAAGGTCCATCCTATAAAAAAGAAGGCCAAAGCAGACACCAAGGGAAAATGTTTCCAATGTGGCGATTAGGGTCAATGGAAACAAAACTGTGCGGTTTACCTTGAGTCCCTCAAAAGAAAACAAGGTATGGGTTTCCTAAGTTTGTTAAGAACTAGAAATGTGACAGATTCTGATTCTTTAATATTAGATTTAGGAGCCACTAACCATGTTTACAATTCTTTGCAGGGGTTCCAGCAAAGGAAAAGACTATATAAAGGCTAGTTTCAAATCAAGATAGCAGATAGATCCTATATTTCAGCAGAATCATTACATCCCAATGATTGTTAGGAACATGATTTCTGTTTTTTGTCTAATACAATATGATTATTCCTTATATTTTGAAAATGTTGTTTCAATATATGAGAATAAGGATTTTATTTGTAATTTTATAATTAAATAAGGAATTTTCTTTATAAAACCTATGACAGGCTCACTAAACACTACAGAATTAATAAAACCAAGACAATCCAACGACTTTAACGTTAATTCAAAATATCTATGGCACTTAAGATTGGGTCATATCAATCAGAAAGACTTGATGGGTTATTAAAGGATGTGATCTTTATGGGCTTGGATAATGATCAATTACCCACCAATGAATCTTGTATTGAAGGAAAAATGACCAAGGCCTCATTTTGCTTCCAAAAGAAACAGATCTGAATCTATATTGGACCTAGTCCATACTGACATTGTGGGCCTATAAATATACAAGCTAGAGGAGGTTATGAATATTTCATAACCTTTATAGATGATTACTCTAGACATGGATATTTGTGTTTGATGCATAAAAAGAGTGAGTCCTTTGAAAAGTTCAAAGAATTCAAAGCTGAAGCTATGAAACAACTTAGCAAGCCATTAAAACAACTTTAATCAGATCAAGGTGGTGAGCACTTATCTGGAGAGTTCCAACAATATTTAATTAACAATGGAATTGTTTCCAATTTGTCAGCTCCTAGAACACCTCAACAGAATGGTGTAACTGAGAGGAGAAATAGGACTCTATTAGAAATGGTAAGATCAATGGTGTCCTATGCTATGCTTACAGATTCATTCTAGGGATATGCCATACAAACGACAACTTATCTTCTTAACTTTGCTCCATCCAAATCAATGCCTAAAACAACTAGGAAGTTGTAGACGAGTGCCTTCATTGCGACATTTAAAGACTTGGGGTTGCCCAGTCTTTGCTCTAAGGCTTAAATCCATAAAGATGGAACTGAGGTCAGAAGTATGTTTATTTGTAGGATATCCTACGGCTAGACAAGGGTACTACTTTTATAGTCCTCAAGACAGGAAGGTATTTAAGTCAAAAAATGCGACTTTCTTAGAGGAAGAATTTGTGAGAAATCACAAAGGAAGAAGTGAAGTAGTACTAAATGAGTTAGCTATTTCATTCAGATCAAGAGTTGATTTGGATATAGCAGGATAAGATTTCGAAATGGATTTAAGAGTTGAATCAAAAGAGTAGCCTGAACATCAAATAATGCCTAGACGTAGTGGGAGGGTTATGAGACAACTAGATAGGTATCTAGGTCTAGGAGAAGGCATTATAGCCATCTCAGACTAAGAAGAAACAAATCCCATTACGTATACACAGGCTATTAGTGATGTTGATGTAGAAAAATTGCTTAAGGCGATGGAATCAGAAATAGATTCCATGCACACCAATGAAGTATGGATCCTTGTAGATCTACCACCAAATGTAAAAGCCATAATGTAAATGGATCTACAAAAGGGAAAGAAAATTTGATGGAAAGGTAAAGACTTTTAAAGCTAGATTGGTAGCTAAGGACTATACTCAATAAGAGGGTATAGACTACGAGGAGACATTTTCTTCGGTTGCCATGCTTAAGTCCACCAGAATTATTTTGGCCATAGCAGCCTATTTCAATTTTGAAATATGGAAAATGGACGTCAAGAACACATTTCTTAAAGGGGATCTTGAGGAGATCATTTATATGGCCCAAGTAGAAGAATTCATTGAGTCAGGTAATGAGCATAAGGTATGAAAATTACAGAGGTCCATTTATGGGCTTAAGTAAGTATCTAGGTCTTGGAACATTAGGTTTTATATGTCTATAAAAAATTAGGGGTTTATACAGAACCAAGATGAGCCTTGTGTCTATAAAAGGATACAAAAGGCCAAGGTTACTTTTCTAATCCTATATGTTCATGACATTATACTTATTGGGAATGATTTAGGAATTTTATCTACGGTTAAGTGGGAGATTGTTGGATATATGTAAATATTGTACCCTGGAAAGCAAGTGTATTTACTTATAACTTAATTTTCTTCCATTAACTTTTGTAATGATTAATAAAACTAAAAAGTTTGACTTTATTTGTTTGAGCATTATATATCTAGTCATAAGGTACCAAGATTCTTTTGTAATCAATATACATATACATAGAGATGTATGGGAAATATGTATATTATTAGAATCTAAAATAATTGATTCACAGTTGAATAACCAAGTTAGTCGCTTGATTATGATTTTAGAATGTAGTGTTGCGATTTATCTCCATATAAGTAAAGGAGTTTACTTCAACGGAATGATGAATTTCATATCATGATAGTAGTTGACTATCGATAATGGCACTATTAAATGAGTCTGGAATCAAGTGTGTTTTCATGAATAAAGTGGGTTGTTACTTTAATCTTAAAACATATAAGTTAAGCATTCGCTTATTATGAACCATAATCTTGATGAGTGGTGAACTCATATGTGTTTCATTATAATTCTTGATATGATCAGAATGGATTTTTATAGAGTATTAATCTAGTGTCTGGATGTTGTGATATGATATTATTAACAATTTTGAATTTGTTGTATTAAACAATTAATTGGTGAGTGTATTTGTTAATTTTGAATTTTGGTGAATTTTAGGAATAATTTTTTAAAATGTTGGATATTATTGTACTAGGAAAAATGCCACTTAGCAAGCAAATTGATGTATGGAAAATAGAAATGAGCATAATGATATGAAAGAAACTTGTGAGAAAAGGATGTTGAAAACTTTGGAGATAATTGGAATGAAAGCATGAGAGTTAAGGAACTAGTTCAATAAGATCTAGTTAGTTAGGAAACTAGCTAAGGTCTTAAGAAATGGACAAGTGTCCAAGTATAAAGTGAAATCTTCTTAACATTGAAAGACCAAGCACAGTTGTTCTTATCCTAGTTCTCATCCTTGTAGCTTCTTCCTCAAATTTTTCTTTAACACAGAGTTTTTCAACAAATCTTTACCAAAGAAAAACCTTCTTCACATTTATCTTTTTGCTACTCCTAACTTTAGTTTTCTTTCATTTTCCTTAAGAACAACCGAAACTGCCAACCTCTATAATGGTGTACGTGGGTTGCATGAAAATTAGGGATTCTTGATATTTGAAGATTTTGGAGTTTTAATAAGTAAGTATCTTGTAAATCCTTATGAGTTGTTAGTTTATGAGACAAATTTGGTGATTTATTTCATTAAATGATTGTGTGAAAATGGAAATTTTCATGTATACCGTAGGTATAAGATGGAAATGCAGATTTTGTTAAGTTTTGGTTTTGATGATAAAAATGTTCTAAAATAGTGTAGAAATGGTTTTTGGTGTTGAAAGATCAATAAAAATGTGTTTGAGATTAACGCAGAAATTTATGAAAGATGATATTCATATATGCTCTATTTTTTCTCTTCATTTTTTATATACATGAATATTTTGGTAACTTAAGGATGAACAAAAAAAGGAAATTTAGAGTTAAGGGATAGCTATAAGGTGATGTCAGGAGATGGGTAAGAATTATTAAAGTGATAGTTGGAGGAAGAAAATGAGGAGAATACTGAAAATGAAAATACAGAAAAATGACAGTGAAGAAATACCAAAAATGGTGATATACGTGAATAAGTTTCTGTTATGATATGTTTGTGTATATTAAATAGTAGACCCGAAAGTCAGTTTTTGGAAAAATATGAAATGATTTAATAAGTTATGAACTGTGATGTTAATAGTTTTATTGACCTATAAACCTAAGTACAAATTATACTTAGGTGAATTTTAAGATAGGACTGATTATGTGATGAGAATAATGGGAAAACACCTAGGATTGTCATGAACATGTGTTGTGCATATTTCATATACATACATGTACATTATAAAACACTTACAATTGTGCCAATTTGTGATATGTATATATTGCTTATTATAGAGGAGCAATCAGAACATCAACCTCTAAACATTGTCGGAACTTCTAGGCATTAGTTTCGGGAGTGACCTATGAGTAACCTAGATGGTCTCACTCAATTAATTGTTTGTTTTATATTATATTTGACTTATTGAATGAATGTGAATTGATTGTGATGATATTTTTGATATATGAATGATTTATTGACATGCTAATTGTATATGAATGTGACGGAATAAATGTTACTCAATAATGATGTTGAATGTCGGACCTTAGGTCCGATGAAAACTGTGATTTGAATGTGAATATGCAAGCATATGATTGATTGATAAAATGATATATGAAGCATTTGAATACATAAATGCATATAAGATAAAGGAATTTGTGACCAGAGTCGCCAGTATAAGAGCTTAAAGCTCAAATTGTGATCAGAGCCTCAGGCTTAGTTGTGAATGTACCCAGTATCCACTAAGAGATATGGGACATAATTCAACATAACTCAGTATCCACTAAGGGATATGAGCTAGAAAAAAGGAGGCACTCGGTCACAATGACAATAATAAATAAAAGTGAGTCTCACATGCATTACATTTATACTTGATAGGTGTACCTTACCTAATTGAAATGATTATGATGATTTTTCTGAAAGTGAAATGTTATAATTTATGAATATGCAAAGATGTGAATAAATTGTTATGTATATTGATGTGATGTATGAATTGAGTGAACCGTCGATGATGGTTACCTAATTAAGTTTACAAAACTCATCAAAATTGTAACGTTGACTTTTTAGGACCGAGGGATGATATTAGCTACTGAGGGACGCTATAAGTAGTGTAGACTTGTACCTTTGGGAAAGAGAAGAAATGGCTCAAAGTTCGGTCATCTGGGTTTGGACAAACTAGATAGATTTTGAGCATTTCCTTTTTCCTATAACACTTTTTGTATTAGGCTATGATGTTGTATAAGTATAAATGTTGAAGGATACATTGTAGAAATTTGATTTTAATGAAATGAAATGAGAAATTTTGGTTATAAAATATTGTGACTTTCCTTATGATGTTTTATAAGAGAATAAAGATAGATGAGGCCATGTTAAGTGAATGTTGTGATTAAACGTAGCACATATTTATTGTAGGTTATGTACTGAAATTTCCTCCGAGCATCCCAGTATGTATCCTAGGGTAAGGGGCGCTACATTTGGTGGTATCGGATCATGGTTTGGCATCTGTAAGGACATATAGGAATGTTAAGCATGAAATATCGTGAGAATTGTGGATAATGATAAAAGTTATTATTTATTATAGGTCATCCGCCATAGGTAATCAAGTGGGAGAACCAGCTGACCTAAGATCCGTAGGAGCCAGTAGGGGGGTCCTCGGTACCTCGACCAGAGGAGATGCCTCTGAGAGTTCCCAAGAGAAGGGAGAGGAGGTATGATAGGCTCCGGAAGCCTGGGGTTGTCGATTTCAATGGTAACATCGACCCTTTGAAGGATGGTTAGAAATGACTGAGAGGGTTTTTGATCAAATAGACTACAAGCCAGATGAAAGGTTCGATTATGCAATGTCCTTACTGCAGGGCCCAATTTATTAGTAATGGAAGACTATTCGAGGCAGTACCACCGAACCTTGATACCTGAAGTGGGAAGACTTTCTGAGGGTCTTTAAAGAGAACTACATGCCCAATATCTACTTGGACAGGAATATGAAAAAGTTCCTGGATTTGAATCAGGGTAGGATGTCAGTGGCAGAGTATGAGATCCGGTTTAATGAGTTAATGGGTTATGTTATTGCTTTGTTTCCTATCGAAGAAGATAAGTGTAGGTGATTCGATGATGGGCTAAACATGGAGATCTGGACTAGACTAACAATCTACAACTTGAGTAGTTTCACTAAGTTGGGAACTACTTCAATCAAAATTGAGCAGCTACTGAGAGAAGGACAAGCAGAGATTGGGCAAGGGTCTAGAATGAAGAGGTCTAATAAGAGTCAGGGGGTTCTAGTCAAAGATTTAATAAGCACTAGAATAGAGCTTTCAGACCACCAGCTGGAGCAAAGCAGTCAGGATTTAGACAGAAGGCTGGTTTTGTATAGTTTAGTAGTGGAAGAGGTACAGTGCAGAGTTAGCTACCCCTGTGTGACTATTATGGGAAGAAAGACGGTGATGAGTGTTGGACTTTGTCAGGAGCTTGTTTTCGATGTGGCTCTCTAAAACACAGAATTAGAGATTGTCTCGTTGTTGCTGGAGCCTAGTCTGGTATGAGTAGGAGATCTATAAGTGAAACTATTGTTCAGCAGAGCAGAGATTGTGGGTCCGAACAGAGAGGACGAGGTAGAGGCAGAGTGAGCTCTATGAGTCCTTCTATGAGGACTGAGGTACAAAGCAGCCAATCGCAGTCCCAAGCCTGAGTCTATACTATGATCAATTAGGAGGCTCAAGACTCTCTGGATGTCATTACAGGTGCATTACTTATTTATTATTATGAGGCATTTGCATTGCTAGATCCAGGATACACACATTCTTTTATCACACCACATCTAGCATCTAGGCTGCATTATGATAAGGAGCTATTACAGTATGGACTAGAGGTGAGTACATCGATAGGTAGTACTACAGTTATAGAAGAGGTTTGTAAGAGGTGCTTGATTCAAATTAATCAAGAAAAGTTGGAGGTAGATCTAATTGTACTACAGCTGAGAGAGATAGATCTTATCCTAGGTATAGATTGGCTTACTACTTATAGGGCTATCATGAACTGCTATACCAAGGAGGTAATACTAGAATCTCCTGATCAGTCGAGAGCGATCTTCAGAGGAATTAGTCAAGTAGTGCTAGCTAGGTTGGTATCTTTTATGAGTGCATTGAGATTGATACAAGGAGGATGTGAGACTTATCTGGCCTATGCCATTAATACTAGAGCTGAGCAGAATGTGCAAGACATTCCCATAGTTAGGGAATTCCTAGATGTGTTCCCACAGAGTTACCTGGCTTACCACCAAATCGAAAAACAGAGTTCACAATTGATCTAATTCAAGGTGTGGCTTTTATATCTATTCCTCCGTATAGGATGACATCTATGGAATTGAAGGAGTTGAAAACTCAGCTATAAGTGTTATTGGAAAAGGGTTTTATTAGACCCAGTGTCTCACCTTGGGGAGCTCCAATGTTGTTTGTAAAGAAGAAATATGAGACTTTGAGGTTATGCATCAATTATAGGCAGTTGAATTGGGTGATAGTGAAAAACAAGTACCCGTTGCCTAGAATTGATGATTTACTTCATTAATTATAGGGATCTCCGGTATTCACTAAGCTAGATTTGAGATTGGGATACTATTAGTAAAAGATAGTAGAAGCTGATGTACCTAAAAGTGCATTCAAGAGAAGGTATAGACACTTTAAGTTTTTAACAATGCCATTTGGGTCAACTAATTCCCCGACAACATTTATGGCCTTGATGAATAAGGTGTTTCATCCTTACCTGGACTATTTTATGATAATGTTTATCGATGATATTTTGGTGTGCTTAAAGAATAGAGAAGAGCATGCCAGATATTTGAGGGTAATACTACAGATTATAAGAGAGAAATAACTGTATGCCAAATTCAATAAGTGTGAATTTTGTCTAGATCAAGGCAAATAGGTAGATCCAAAGAAGATAGAAATAGGGATCAATTAGGAAACTTCGAGGAATGTGTCTAAAGTCTAAAACTTCCTAGGATTGGTCGAATATTACTAGAGGTTTGTTGATGGGTTTTCTTTGATCTCATCCCCTCTGACAAAACTTCTGAGGAAGAATATAGTATTCAGATGGAATGAGGAATGTCAGAAGAGCTTTAAGGAGCTGGAGGATCAGTTGACTATGACACGGGTGTTAACTACTACATCGGGGATCGGAGGATATCTGGTATATAGTGATGCTTAACTAGGATGTGTATTGATGTAGTAAGGCAAGGTGATTGCCTATGCATCAAGATAACTAAGGTCTCATGAGATTAACTATCCGATATATAATTTAGAGCTAGAGGTAGTTATCTTTGCTCTTCTGAGTTTAAGGTGAGGGATGAGACATTTTCGTTGAAGCAGAGACTATGTGTGCCCAATGTGGAGGATCTGAGGAAGGAAATGTTGGAGTTTTGTAAATATAGTGACCTAGAAAGCAAGTGTATTTAAATGTGATTTAATTTTATTCCAGTTACCGTTTTGTAATGAAATTTTTTATTATTAATGAAACAAAAGAGTTTCGTTTTATATGTATGAGCATTATATATCTAGTAAAAAGGTACCGAGATTCTTTTGTAAGTAATAGACATATACATAGAGATGTATGGGAAACATGTATATTATTAGAATC
>JAOQMP010000008.1:35872798-35899661 GCA_027563575.1 Erythroxylum pedicellare
TGAATCGTTTATTTGCAAACCCATTGTTAGAATTTCAATATAATCCGTAATTGTTATGTTAAAATTTATGTGCAGCGACTAATGATTTGTAATCATTAGGGATAACATGACCTAGGTTAAATGACGCATCCTATGTGATTATTTCCTTGATTAATCGATTTTCCTAATTCATAATGTTACTGCCTAATTAAATCTAGAAATCGTATCCTAGGTTATTCAGTGGTTAGGATTAATTAATAATTATATCTTAATTAAATAAAACTTAAAGGAAAACTCGGGTTAATTATTAACCCGTGATTAAGAGTTGCTAGGAGAGGTTTGAGAACAACAAATCAATTAAATATGCTTAATTTGAGTGTAGGTTGAGAATGAACTAAAGAACCGAGTTTCTACCAAATTCTCCACTTTTATCAATTTTCGCATATTTTCTTTAATTTATTTTCATTGGTTTAGTTTTATTTTATTTTTTAATTTCAAAATCCAAATCCCCCTTCGAAACCTAAACATCGATTAATTTCATTTCAACAACTTTATACACACTCTCTGTAGGATCGACCTAGACTCACCACTATTATAGTAGTAACAGTCTAGTTTTTATTTTGACTAGCGTTACAACGTGTTGTCGGAAATCCTAATGCATTTTATAATACCCAAATACAAGAACACTAGTCGTAATTGATGTTTGTAACTTAAATGAAAATTTCTTTCTCATTTTAATGCTCAGGAGCACTCAATCACTTCACAAGAAATGAATGAATGCTTGTAATTGCCAAAAAAACTCTTGTATACATGTTATTGTAACCTCTAAATGTCATACAAATTCTCAACAATCAAACTTGCAAGTATTCATACTCATACTAGCTCCAACATATCGTGAGACACAAAAATTAGTTGTTATAACAGCTAGTAATAGTGATATTAGTTGACTAATGTATCAACTAATATTATGTGCAAACTTATGGTACATAATTTTTCAAAACTCCTAACGCATTAGTCGATCACACCTAAACTCTGCATTGGTTGATCACTCCTATACATTGGTCAATCATTGTGTCTGAAAACGCATTTTAAAGAATTTTTGAGTTCTTTCAAAGATCAAATCTCATTTTTTATCCAAAAATTGATCCAAAAATATTTCAAATTTTAAAAAAAGTATTTAAATATAAAGAGGATTTTTTAAAATAAAAACATTAATTTTTTTGATAAATAATAGTATTTATGCATTAAGGTCAAAACAGTATATGCTTAGGCACCAAAAGAATCTAAGGCATTAAAATAACCAAGTAGTTGATGTAAGACAAATTATAAATATATTTATAGATATATTGTGCCTTGATCTTGGTCTTGATCTTGACTTAAATGTATTTGGGCTTTATAAATTGTTTATTAACTAAATTTTATATTGTTTTCTTTTAAAGTATCAAAGAAGAAATTATTAATCGTAACTATGCTTTGTTTGTACAAATTATAGTATGATGAGTAATTTATTCTATAATGACTATGAAAACAAGTAAATAGATGTTCCCGTATCTTTTTCTTAAATAGAGCAAGGACCGCTAAAAGATACAAGCTATACAAAAAGCAAAATTTTAAATTTATAATAGATTGCAAAGTTTAATAGGTTCTTATTGTCTATATATTAAGTTATTTAATAAATCTATCAAAATGAAAAAGTAAAATTACAAAAATGAAATTAAAATTAACATGATTTCACTTGAATATCATTTCTCGGACACCTCAGAGCCATGGTGAATTATAAATGGGAGTTACTACAGACTTGACATGGAGATACTTATAGATACCATCCAATCCCATGTCTTTTCCAAATCCACTCATCTTGTATCCTCCAAAGGGACAGTCATTGTCAAAAGCAAAATAGCAATTGATCCAAATCGTTCCAGCACGTATTGATCTTGAGGCGGTGTTAGCTAAATTTAAGTCTTTGGTGATGATCCCAGCAGCTAAACCGTACCTGGTATCGTTTGCCCTTTTAATTGCCTCTTCTATGGTCCTGCAATTACCCATTTGAATCAACATTACTAAGCGTGTTGACAATAACAAAACAAAATCACTTTTGATCTAGATCTATTATTAAACTTACTTGAACTTCATTAGTGACAGAACAGGTCCAAAAATTTCATCCTTTGCTATTAGCATGTCCTCCTAAACAGTAAATCAGGACAAGTAATCAAAACAGAGTTCCCAGAAAACATAAGTGTCTAAGGAATGGTATAATTCAGGTTACCTTAACGTCGGTGAAAACTGTTGGTTGAAGATAGTAGCCGTTCTCTCCTATAGATTTACCACCAGCTATCAAGGTAGCTCCTTCTCTTTTTCCGTGTTGGATGTAAGTCAGGATTTTGTCGAACTGTTGCTTATCCACCTATGGCATCAAAAGGACATTTCAATTATGTTAGGCCTGTTTTCTTGTAAAGCATAAGTTCTGTACATGCCACCGACAATGTTTTTAACTTTGTTACCTGTGGACCAAGTCGGGAAGTGGGATCAAATGGATCTCCAACAACCCATTCTTTTGTCTTCTCTTTCAGCTTCTTTACAAATTCATCATAGATACCTTCTTGAACATAAACTCGTGAACTTGCCACGCAAACTTCACCCTGAGAATATATGATAAATGGAAGAAAGTTTATGTCACCATATGCATTTTAAGAGGAAAATCAAAGCATAGCATATGTACACAAGATTGATGAAATTCAAGGGACAAGTTTGCCTTGTTAAACAAAATGCCGAGGAGAGCGAGATCTACAGCTTTATCTACATCAGCATCATCAAAAATAAGGAGGGGTGATTTGCCTCCCAATTCCAGTGAAACATGCTTTAAATTGCTAGCTGCTGCAGATTGCATTATTAGTCGTCCAACTTCTGTCGACCCAGTAAAGCTTATCTGAAAGATTTAAGATCAAATGTTGTGGATAAGAAATTCAACTCGAGAACCACATAAAATAGTCTCTTTTAGTGTTTATTTGTTTCAACGATATAAGGGACAGAAGACCCAACAACCGTACTCCACTAAAAATCCTCAATACGTAAGAAATGAAATTGACCTTGTCAACATCCATATGAGAAGCAAGAGCAGCACCAGCAGTTGGCCCATATCCAGTCACAACATTGATCACTCCATCAGGGACTCCAGCCTGTTTGACATATTTACAACAAAAGAAAGTGAAAGATAGATTAAAAAAAATTAAAGTGGATATCAGTAATAGACATGTCAAACATAACCACACGTGATTCTGTTTACAAGATTACCTGCTTGGCAAGATTAGCATAATAGAGAGCAGAAAGGGGTGTTTGCTCAGCAGGCTTAACAACCATAGTGCATCCAGCTGCAAGAGCAGGGCTAACTTTGACAAAGAACATAGTGCTAGGGAAGTTCCAGGGTATGATATGTCCCACTACACCAATAGGTTCGTGGAGTGTGTAGCCTTGAAGCTCTTGTGACATTTTCAACACATCTCCATGAATTTTATCGGCTGCACCAGCATAATACCTCAGCATCGTTACCACGTTAGGAATGTCAAAAGCTTTTCCCCAACTGAACAACTTTCCAGCATCAATTGAATCCAGTGCCGCTAATTCTTCTACGTTTTCCTCAATCAAATCCGCGAGTTTCATCATAATCCTTCCTCTCGCCTAATACCATATATTCGTGTAAGGTATACGCAAGTCTTTACACATAATGACAATCCCATAAAAGCTGAAAAAAAAAAAGATAAAAAGTAAAACGTACATAACCCGACATGCGAGGCCAAGGACCACTGTCGAATGCATGGCGAGCAGCCTGCACAGCCGCGTCAATGTCTTGTTTATCACCCTCTGCAACTCTTGCAATCACGTCTCCACTTCTTGGGTCTATTGTTTCAAATGTTTGTCCTGTACTCAGACAATCCTATTTTAGCCTTCTTTTCCTCCAATAACCAAAAACTGAAAATTGTCGAATATTGGCCTACCATTCTTGTATGAATAAATTAGTTTTGTGCTTATTGATTAACAGAAATTGTAAATAAAATACTCCTTACAAATTTTATCATGATCACATATTAGCTTGTAACTACAGGAATTTGACCTGATGATGAAGAGATGTCAGGGCTTAATAACATTAACAGTTCCTAATTTATAAGAAATTCCTCAAAGTCAATTAGAGACAAGTCCACATGATTATTTTTGTTGAAATAATAATCGACAAAATTAAATGAGGTGGGCCAACATGAAGCACTACATCTAATTTCAATTTTAAAGGAAAAGGGTATAGCTTCTTTCTTATCATGTGCAAGTAGCATGCCAAGAATTATTAGAGATTCAGCTCCTATTTTTTTTACATTTCACCCGATTGACAAATAAGCTTATTTTAATGATGGAAAAGATAGTAAAAGTTAGAAATAATTGTAAGGAAAGTCGTATGGTGAAATTATTTCTTGAGGTATGATTGAGCTAAATAATGATACGAAATCTAATTGCATCATCCTCTCATCTTTATCACTATTCCATGCTATTTTAATATGGAATGAAAATATCTTAATTAATGTGAATCAACTTGGAAGGAAGCTGATGAATTCTAAAAATGAAATGAGATAAATCAAATTGAAAAGAGAATTTACTATTTGATTCAGAGATGAATCTTAATTAGATAGATTATTAGAGGACCAAAAAACCAATAATAACATTTGCATAAGAAAAGATGTATGACGAGCGATAACCATAATACTCGAGTACTGTATGACAAGCGATGACCATAATACTCGAGTACTCCATGATGCAAGTAGAACAAAACCACAGAACCAGCAAAAACAAGAAATTTGTCTTTTATGTCTACGGTGGAGTATCAGAAGAAGAGATGAGCATAAACCTGAAACGGATTCCACGAACTCTCCATTGATAAAGAGTTTAGTAAACTTGATAGATGGTATGTTCTTGAGAAAAGAGTCGGAGTTTGTACTTCCCATCTCTGCCGTTCCTTTTCTCTCTCTGACTCTCACCCTGTAACTGAGGAAGGAATTCTATTGAGGTAAGAATGTTGTAAGCATGTCACTCTATTTATAGGGCATGAGTGTTGACGCCACCATTGGCTTAATTAGTTGTGAAGAATCATGAATATCTATGAATACAGCTTCACGTTTTCATTTCCTACGGTTAAAAAACACCACAGGGACTGCCTCTTCCTGTGCTGTGTTCTTTTAAGGGGTTTCTTTGCTATCTGACTAAATAAAGTAAATGCTTAAAAATTCAAACTAATATTGTATACTTAATCTCAATATCCTTTTTTTTTTTTGGGTTAATTTTGATCGAGTATTTGTTGACTTTTCAAAGGGTTCCACGGGATTGTCTGGCTAGAAATCGCCGGTCCATCACTTTCCTCTTCTGACTTCTCGAGGAACAGAAAAGGTTTCTTTATCTTTTTATACATAAGGATTCTAAGCTAAAAAGGATTATTTATGTTATTGATGTCCGCATACACCCAGACGTCATGGGCCGGTGAGATGTAATAAAAGGTTTTAGAGCTTAGGCCGGCATTATCGATGGGACAAATATTTGCCGACTGGGCTCAAAATCTTCCCCCAAATGTAATACGTGCAAGGTTCCTCATAATTTTTATTTTATTTTTTTAATTTTCCATTATTTTTTTAAACACAATGTATTTGTAACAAAATCAGTAACGTAGAATTTGTTAAAAAATTGTAAAAGTATACAATAGCGTAACATAAAAGGATGTTATTCTATTAACTAGTCAATTATAAAAGCCTTCAAAATTACATTTAAGTACATAGAATTTTCAGGAACACAAAACTAGAACATCCTTCTTAAAACATTTGTACTGTGAGTTAATGGCACGAAGTTTCTTCTGCCTCCATTGGATATGTTCAACTTTTGTTATCCTTTCTAAGTTGAGGATACACAAAGATAGGAAATTAGCAAAGATATACGTGATGTCGGATTGATGCTGACTAGCAACGGTTTGAAGGATGAAATCGTATTCAAGTTTGATATTGATAAGCAGCCGATTACGTAATCAAAGCGATGCTGACCAACAGGTCGCAGCCCATTGTCGTTCACCGTTAGAGAAGCGCGACGTGCGGATACTAATCTCAATTCTAATAGAAAAATATATCAGTTAAAACATTCATATATAGACGATAAACTTTTATATTCATTAAAAATATATATACATATTAGTCTAAGATGAATTTCAGATAGACATTTTAAAAAGCCATTTACAAATTGTCTACAAATCATAATAACACAGTTCCTACCTATTAAAGTCTCACAATAAATCATTAAAAGACAGGTTTTGAAGTTGATATCAACCGTAGTACATACATTATACTTAATGCAACTTGATTAAACAAGTTGGTATTCTTATGATGGACGGCTTCGTTTTTTGATTATAATAAAAGATAAAATGGTTCATGAACCTACAAGCTATGTTTCTTCTGCACCCTTTGAAATATCGAGGCGTGACTAACCCCAAAGAGTTGTCCGAGTTTATTAACCACATGCCAGATTTGTGCAAATCTGAAAAGGGCCTTTGTTTTTTTCTAAAGTCAAAACCAAGACATAATCATGTATAGTATCTCGATGATTAGCATGACATATGCACAATAAGAAACTTAAAACATACTCTACTGCATATAATTAACTGCGATTCTCTTAATCGATCAAATTTGTTAATGCATGTAGTCTAATTTTGTGAGCCTGATTGACAAGCAACATCTTAAAAAATATCTTAATATATAAAAATAACTAGTCATTTAATGCCTCTAATATGAATATTCTGATTGATCTGTACGCAACATTATTTGATAAAAAAAAATGGCATCATGGAATGCTTGAATGGATAAAATATATGCTCCAACTTCTTTTTTTTCTTCTTCTTTTGCATAGAAAGTATGAACTTGTAGGAAAAGTCCTTCACGCTATGCCCTTAATAAAATTTTAACCTAAATAAATGATAGGTAATCTATTCTATCATCGTATCTGGAAATTTTTGTTTAACGATCCAGACAGAAAAGGCTTACTTTGTATTAGATACTTGGGGCATCAAGTCTCTTAAAATTTTTGTTTTCTGCTGAAAACCGAGTCCATTGACCTTCCCAATCCCCTGAAAAGCAGTTCTCCTCATTTTTCTTAGCTGGCTGCTTCGATAAGTACAACTAAGTTGGGGCTTTGTTTAAATCGTCATGTTTTTATAATTTGGCCAGCTATTTTTGCACCAATTTGTTAATTTTTAGGGGAAAAAAAGGTTGTTGGCTTTCACGTTCGATTAAATAAACAAATAAAAGTCTTGTTCATTTGTTTATTGCTGTTATTTTGGAATTCGATCCAAAAGAATAATAATACGATATTGCCAAATAAAGGAACTCAAGGTATATATTATGATTTGAGCGGGTGAAAATGAACTGATCATGTGCTGTTAAAACGTTAGTGTGTTGCGGTGGACAAAACTTGTGATCACGGCAACGCAGCCTCGTACCTTCGTCATCCCACAAACGCGGGACTTTTATAATTCATCTTCAAATTGCCGACTCAAAGCTGACCATCAATACCTTTTCTTTAATAAGATTGTCAACGCCAGAGTTACAGGCTGGTTAATTCATGGTGCAGTTAAAGTATAACAGGAGGTGCCTACTGATACCATAGTAAAGGTTATAGTTGGAATGTTAAGGAGTTTGGTTAAAACATATGCTGCTGCAGTGGAGTGTTGCATTCAACAATTTATGTTTTCTAATTAAAATTTATTTTAAGCAACAAATTTATGAGCACTAACAAATTTTAAGTGATAAATAATTAATGAAAATGATAGGATAAACAATGCTGATAATCATAATCATGGGGTGAAATAAGGTTATGCTTTCTAATTTAACAGAAAGAAGGAGGCCAGATAGATATTCTCCACCTCCTATTATAAGTCAACTTTTTATTCTATACATCGCTGTATACGGTTAATTAGAAAAGAATAGTGGAACGGTGGTGCTAAGTTTTTTTTTATCATAAATATATTTATTATTAAAAATATAAAAAGGGTTTGATCTTAAAACGTTGTAACATGCATTGAAAGTACAAATAAATTAAAAAGAGATAAAAGAAAATAATTAATTGATTATCTCTTTTTTAATGTGAAAGAATATGAAACACAGATAGCTATTTGGATTTTTATTAATCCATTTTATTTTAAAAAAATGAAATATATATTCTTTTAAGATGATTGATTTTTAACTTAGTTTTATTTATGAAAACTAACTCATATCGTCAGATGTATCAATCTTATCTTTCAATGTTATTTCTCTATTAAGTATTTAAATAGTTTTTATATTAAATATATTTATTATTTTGATGATATATATATAAAAAAAACAAGTCATCCAAAACCAAAATCTGAAAACATGTGCATCTTATCTCCTGACCTATTAATGATTCATCGTAATCACCAACGCCCAATTGAAGTCCTGCTGAGAGGGTTTAAATTCTTTCACTTTAGCGATAAATATTTTGGACTCTGACTTATATTAAAAAACCTAATTATATTAATTAAATATTTATTTCCATTGAATAGTATAAATTATTTTTAACGGATACTCGCTTAACCACGTCTACCATCGTTAATTAAGTTCTGTTTTCCAGTCCCATTGAGAATTCCAAGAGCAATTATTGGCATTACATTCACTTAATTCCAATCGTAGGCTTTGAAGAACCGTTGCTGGCCTGGACCAAAGGTTAAACTTTTTACTTTTCTTACAAACCAGATTAGTAACACTCACAAGTCTATACTTAAAAGAAGAAAATCAAATGCTATTGGGAGTATATGCAAATCTATATGTTTGCAAATTTACTTTTCCTAATTGTTAAGAAAGTTATATATGAATCATTGAGATAATTTTTTTTAAAAGTATACTGGGTTCTTTAAGGGGGGTGAGTTTTAAACTAACTGATAAAGTTACCCTTTTATAATCATAAAATTACATGTTTAAATTACAGAAATAAATACAAAGAAAATAGTGCATTCATTATAATCATCCCTATGACATTCGTTGACTTTTTATACGCGTTTTTCAAGTAAACCAACAGAAAGATTTCGTGCAAGAGCATGGCTACTTCAAATCGTACACCAGCAACTTAATATGCTTCCCCAACCCTTGATAAACTGCAAACTTGGTTTGTTATTGTTGAACTACATTGAATGGTTGACTTTTAAAGACATGAAATTGATAAGATAAATTTAATATATTTGAAACGTGTGAATTAATCAGAAAGATTTGCGAGGTGTTGCTGGAAGCTAGAATGGCGTAACGTTTGTACATCAACCGCAAAAAGATCACAAAATCACTGTGTAACGAAAGACATGCGAGAATTCGGACATCTCCATCATTTTCTTCGATGGCGTCTTTTCACAAGCACCTTAGGACACTTGATGATCCTTTATTTTGTACAAAATGGATGAATGTGAAGACAGCTCTTTTAGAAGAGACAAAGGTGGTAAAGCAATTGGATGGCGAGATAAAGGCATTCAAAGAAAATCCCATTGCGCTTTGTAGTACATTGCCACCCGCTAATGCTAAATCATCATTTGTTTTCCAACGATTGGATGAGGATCCAACCTCATCCGGTGGGAGGCCCCCAAGTCGTGAAACCTCAAGTATGAGACCTACAGGGGCAGGTCAAGTGGGTACGGGGAGATATCCTCGAGGAGGACGTTGGGTTGGAGGTGGCTCATCAATAACTAAGACATGTCGTGGTAACAAAATTGGTGCTTCTTATGGAGTGAACTGAGGGGTTCAAGCATCAGCTGTTGGAAAGAAAGGCACTACCTTTAGGTGTTAGAAATTCACTAATAGAGTAATCCTACATTGAAAAGAAAGATAAGCGTGAAGTAAGTTATATACAAAATTAAGACTTATAAACATTGCATTAAGGTTTTGAATAAAGATATAATATCTTAATTGTATATGGACTCATATGAACTGAGCTAATTTCTCCTCAACTTCCCTTAGAACTTTTTGATTGGCATCAGAGTGTGGCGAAGTCCAAAGAATAGAAATTCATAAATTTTGGGATGAATAATGATTTATAGAGTGACTTAAAATAACTTCACAATAGTTGTGGGTTGAGAGAAAGCTTGTCCGATATACATGGATCTGCTTGTGAAGGAGAGGTGTTGAAAAGTCATAAGCAGAGCAATCTTACATATAAAAAAAAGACGTAAGGATGAAGTAAATTATAAATAAAGATATGATTTATAATTCATTGCCTTAAAGTTTTAGATTAAGATATGATGTTTTAATTATATATGGGCTCATTTAGACCTACTCTAGTTTTATAAGGGTTTAATATTTATTGAACCTTTAAACATTTTATCTTACCAGCTTATTTTTTGTCTTATTTTTAAAATTATTATTATTATTATAATGAATATTTTTAATAAATATAGTTATTAGCTTTTGGTTTTCTCTCTCTCTACTATAATTTATAAATGGTGGAAATGCCTTTTTGAAGAATTAGTTTGGAGACTTTCATTGCAACCTTTTCTTTTAATGTTCTAATGGGGTTGATCGTTAGATTCTAATTATATGACAAACACAAGAATTGGTGAGTATAGTCTTTGGACTTTTAGATCATAACTTTGCTCGGCTAATAATGAAGTTTAGGCCACATATAAGAAGAAAATGCTAAAAGACCTATAAGAATGACATGGATCTCTTTATGAGAGATCTTTTACCTATATCCTAGTACACAAAAATTTTCTATTGCAGGTCATGTCCTTAGAAAGTTTTAGTAGTGTCATATTATTTTTGATCACCTCCTCCCAATTCTTTTTAGGCCTTAGGCCTTTGTTTTTTTCTTTTACAACTCTAAGTATAATCGTCTCGCATCTTCTTATTGGAGTGTTTAGGTGTCTCCTCTTAATATATCCAAACTATCTAAGCCTTGTCTCTCTTAATTTTTTAATAATATTAGCTACCTGTAATTTTTCCCTTACTATTATATCCCTAGCCTTATTTCTTCTTGTAAGGTTGCAAATCCAGTAGAGCATTCTCATCTTCCCACCATTAGCTTATGACTACGCACCTATTTGATAGGCCACACCGATCCATAGAGTACGGTTGGCCTATTCGCTAAATAATAGAATTTACTTTTAAACTTGAATGCTTTCTTCTTGTAACATAAAACTCTTAATGTACTTCTTCATTTAAACCATCATAATCTGATCCAATAAATTATGTCTGTATGAATGTCTCCATTGCTTTGGATGATAGATTTTAGCTTAGAACAATATCATACAGTATCCCTCCAAAATTCAAGCTTGACATTAACACTCTCTCTTGTGTTATCCACTAAAGAAATATCATCAACACACAACTTACACTAAGGCACATCCTCTTGATATTCTTGGTAAGCTCATTAATCACTAATCCAAACAAAAAGGGGCTAAAAGAGGAGCCTTCCTATAGCCCAATATCGATGGAAAATATCTTCTCATATTGTCCTCACTTTAGCTTTACACCTTCATATGTATCCTTAATAACCTATAGATAAGTCATAACAACTCACTTAACTTCTAAACACCTCCATATGATTTTCCTAAGTACCTTATCATACTGCTTCTCTAAATCAATAAAAACCATGTGTAGGTTATATTGTCTTTCTCTGTAATATTCCATTGATCTTATAAGAAGAAGTAAAGCTTCTATCATGGACCTTCCTGGCATAAAGCCAAACTGGTTTTTCAAGATAGAAGCATTCTTTCTCACATTATTCTCAATCAAATTCTCCTATAACTTCATGGTGTGACTAAGTAATTTGATACCTCTATAGTTGTTATAACTTTGGATCTCCCCTTTGTTATTGTATAAAGGAATTAACATACTAAATCTCCACTCATCCAAAACTTTGGTAGACTTAAGAATGAACGAAAGCGTTGTTTATTGTTAGATTTATTAAGCAAACTCAATCTCACTTTAACTCAAACATCTTTAATCTCATAACAATAAGTCATACTTAATTAAATTAGTGTGATTTGGATGAAAAACTCATGATCATATGAATTTAAATGTAGAGTTTGAAATAACATGTGAGATATGTTTTAGCAAGAGTTGTCACCTAATAGATCTAGGAGTCATTTAAGAAGTGATTGATAAAATTATTTTCTACCTAATTTAAATTTAGTTGATTTGTTGACCAAGCTCAAAGTCAACTAAATTTAAATAGGATCTAGTCTATTGGAGAGATTAGAATAATCTTTCTGAATAGTAGTGAGAGTTGTTATTTTAAATAAAATAGTGAAAGTAACTAAATTAATAATTAAATTCCTAATCTTATTTGGTTGTCATAACATATAATCAATTACTTGTTTTTTCTTACATTTATATTTTGTCTTAAGTAGATATTAAATTTTTTTAGTATAGTTAATACTAAGTGTTAATGAGCTAAATTTATCGAATACAGTAAGAGTTATCAAAGCTAGATAGAAAACTTTTATGTTTATTATATGACTTCTCTATAAACATATTGAGACCATAAAAAGATTATTTTGAGTACCTTCCATCATACAAAGCAATTAGTGAAATAGATGATGACATATTTCACTGTATTAAATTAGGATGGCTTAAATGGAGGAGCACATTAGGAGTTTTATATGATAAGAAGATATCACTCAAACTAAAAGGTAAGTTATATTATTTAGCAATTAGGTCGATTATACTATATGAGGTGGAATGTTGGCCCATCAAACAGTTGTATAATTATAAGTTAATAGTGGTGGAGATGATGGTGCTCCATTGGATATTTAACTTTACAATAAGAGATAAGGTCAGGAATGTAGCGGTAAAAGACAAGTTAAGGTGGCTAATATTGATGGTAAGTTAAGGGAGACGAGACTTAGGTAGTTTGTACATGTTAGGAGGAGATGCCCTGACACCATAGCGAGAAGATGGTACTTAGGGACAGTAATAAAAGAAGAGGAAGACCTAATAAGAACTAGGGGGAGGTGATCAGACATGATATAACCTACTAGACCTTATCGAGAACTAGGCCTTTAATAGGAAACTTTAACAAACTAGGACTCGAATCAAGGATCTTACTTAGAGAGGTCATTCTCTTTTTATAAAGAGGCCATTCTCTTTTTATAAAGAGGTCCTTCTCTTTTCATAGGTTTTTTGAGCATTTTCCTTCCGTTTCCTTCATTTTTTATGTCTTGTATTTACCCTAAGTACCTTTGCTTATAATACTTGCTCCTTTAGTTATTTTATTTATTTATTTGATATTTTTTCTTTCTTCTCTTTCAATTCATTGTATTTTACTTATTTGTTTTCTTTCTTATCTGTTTAGTTATTTATTTACTTTTATTTTTAATTTATTTTCTTCATTTGTATTTGTATTTGTATTTTTATCCTTATCTTTTATCTTTTTTACTTAACTTTTACTTATTTTAATTTATGCAATTATTTGTTTATATATTTGGCTATTATTATTTTTCTCTTTTCTCTTTTTTCTTTTTATCTTTTCTTTAATTCAATTTAAAAAAGATTTTTTATTTGTGGATCACAAAGAGTCTCTTTACTAGTTAGAGCTATAACTGTGTAACTGTTGGACTCCTCAAACCCCACATCTTAGTATAATTTCTATTAGGGCATTGTTATTGCTGTTGTTGTTTATAATACTTATTAAGGATTTGATGACAAATTTTTAGAGATATGTCAATCTCATATAGATGACAAAATATAATGACATTTTAAGTTGATTAATATCTTATAAACTTTAATGAAAACATTTAACATTCATGTCAACTCTATAATAGTATGATGCAAGAGGACAAATGGAATAAAGTTGAAAGCTATGGTACTTTGATGGAATTATTCCATTCAATTTAACCTACTAAAATCATAAACTTAGATTACAATTGAAGGAATTGGCTTAGATATGATAATACTTATCTTTATAAGGAAAAATAATGCATAAGTTTTCTTGCCAATATGTGTTATGTGGTAGCGATCACACACACACACACACACACATACATGCACATTTCCAACTCATGATTTTGAGTATTTGGGACTAAATTGTTTCATCATCATCACTATAATGTTCAAGGCATGATAATAAATAGATTGTTGAGTAAAAGTAATTGATATAAGTTTATACAAATAGTTTAAATATGTTAGATTAACAGAGACTTATCCTTAACATAAGCAAAAGAAAAGAAAAATGATAGATAACTAAGATTGTCCTTTTATCCCATGTTAGTTTAATTTAATATAATGAGGATGCTCCTACCTAAGCAATGACTCCTCATCATCTTCCCCAGTTATTCTAACCCACCTCATCGCACCTCAACCCTCTATTCTATGATAAGGGGCATTTTAGTCTTCTCTATTTTCTATCTACCCTTTTCAGCATTTTATGTAATGATTTTTTCTTTTAACTAAAACCTGTCACTTGTAGCATTCGTCTTTTAGCAAAATAACATTTTGAATTCCCTCCGTTACCCTCATCCTTGTTCCCTTGAGGCCAACCTTAGCCTTCCACATAAGATAAATCTTCTCTTACCACTTCTCTAACCTGAAACATAGTTAGCCCCCTATCAAACATGAGTAGAAGCTTAGTAGCTTTGCTCCAAGATAAAAGCTAAGATCCTATAAAGATAGAAAATTTATTAAAAAAAGGTTACAACTAAATTCCATTTCAAATTCAATAACTTTCCTTTTAATGTTGAAGGATTTCAGGAAGCTATAGATAGAGGATTGGAAAAATCAATGAATGGAACCAAGCAATATGTATGCTTGTAAAAGATAAAAGTAATCAAACAAGAATTAAATGTCCTCAATTCCAAAAGAAGTCAGAATACTATAATGGAGATTAAAAAAGCTAGTAGAAAACTGTCCTCTATATAAATTTCAATAGTAAACAGCCTTGGAGACTAGAACCTGTTTAAAGAGGAGAAGAAATCTCTAAAAAAATTATCTTCAAGTGCTAAATAATCACAACTCTCTAATCTAATAAAAAGGTAGAGTTAATTGGATAAAGGAAGGTGACAAATGCTTATAAATTTTCTTCAATTCTCTTTTAGCTAGGAGAAATTGTAACAGGATATGCTTTATAATTGATAGGAATGGTGAAGTGGTTTGTAAATATGTTGATATCAGAAGGGAACCAGTGAAGTTCCTTAAAAGCCTTCTAGGTACTAAAAGGCTTAGAAGTTCCACTCTAGAATCTTTAAGGAAGATTATTCCTACCAGAAATTTTAAGGAAGGAGTCACCATTTTAATTAGGCCATTGGAACATAAGGAAATTGAAAATGTGGTCTTCCAAATAAATTGAATGAAAGCTCCTAGACATCTCAATGACAATTTCTACCACAAAACTTGGTCAAAGATAGGAAAAGTGGTGAACGAATCAATGCATAATTTCTTCAATGAAAGAGTTGCGCTAAAAGAAATCAACAAAATGCTTAGCTCTTAAATCTCCTATTGCTTGTACAAACCTCCTATGCATGATCATAGCAAAGTTTTTCTAATAGGTTGAAAACAATGTTTAATTCCATAATCAGTAGGAACCAATGTACTTTTCTGAGCATCTGACAAATTAGAGATAACATTTTAATAGTGCAGGAGCTTATGAAGGGATATGCAAGAAGAAACTCTCTATAAAATTGTTTTATAAAGGTGGATCTTCAAAAAGAATTTAATAGTGTGAATTGTTCTTTCTTGTTATAGACACTTGAAGTATTAGAGTTCCCATAAAAGTTAACAAACTAGATTAGAGCATGGTTTCATATTAACTATGAAATGGTAAGACTTTAAAAGAGTCAAAGTTAATGATTTGAAATGTGATGCTTAATTGAACAATATATTATCCAATAAGTTTAGAACTGAATAAAACAACAAAAGGTTATGAGATATTCAAAATGTTGGATATAATCTTAAAATTCTATTAAAAATTATTTATTTCAATGAACACTTATTAGAGAATGATTGTTAAGATAAGTAGTGAGAGTAAGAAGAAATTTGAAAGGTTCCATTCTTATGACAATACTTCTAACTAAAACTAGTTTCTTTATTCATATAATGTGTCCTTATTGATACTTTGATGTATATTTGGAAGTTTATGAGATAATTAAAGATTCACCTTTATGATGAATTCAAAATTTTATTTTGGAGATGGTTGTGAATTTGTCATGTCTACAAGAAGGTTCATAGGAGTATAGTTTCATTTTCAGTGGGAGTATATAAAACTGATATGTGTTTAAATTTTGATTCATTTAATTTACTACAATTAGTGATTAATGCCTTAGAAATGCTTAAAATACTCACTTTAGCTTATATTTGATTTTAGGTACATTTCAAAAATGAAGGAGATAAAGTGGCCCAAAAGCATATTCATTGAAGTCATCTTCTGAATATCCATACTCTATTGATTCATGAAGTAAGAAGAAGAAGAGGATTGAAAGAAGAAGTGACAAGATAGAATGTGAAGTGAAGAACAAAGGGAGGAGTGCCTCATGACCACCTTATAACATCTATGGGCGTGATAACTCTTCTCACGCCTATACAACACCTCTCACAGTTGTGATGTATGTCATCGATGTGACACACTAGTCACACACGTGGCATACTGTTATGCCTAAATAAGTTCTAAAAATACCTAGTCTATCCTACTCGCAAGTATACAAGGTAGTTGTAGTGATTACCCAGGGTCATCTCCTACGTAGGTGATTAACTAAAATTAATTTTGAATTAAAAATAAAAACAATGCAATCCTAAACACTTTATTTGGAATTATTAAGTGAAAGCTTTAAAGAAAATCACAAAATTAGAATGAAAAGTAAAATGATTCAATCGGAAACAAAGACAAATAGATTAATCAAATAGAAAACTTTTGAGAATTAATTTCACTAATTTAATCTCCTATACATGATTAAGGGGAATAATTGGATAATTGTCTTACTAAAATTAATAGTTAGGTTTTAAATTAAATCAAATAATGAACTAATCTAACTTTTTCATTCAATAAGCTATCACCTGAGTTACTTATGAAACCCAACTACTAATTACCACTTAGGTCAATATATTTCTAATTCTTAACCTAAGCGTCTACAGTTTCTCATTCCATATTAAACTTTTTGTGTCAGTCCTTCGTTTAATACTAAAATGATGCAAAGTTTGATCATGCTATTACATCCGTTCAGTTCAAAAACTATAGCAATCATAAGATAATAACACAATCCCTCAATCATGCATATTTGACTAAAATAGCTACATTAATCCTCAAGAAAAGAGAACAAGCCATCATAAAAATCACAAGATTCATCATCTTTAAACACTTCAATCCCATGTTGATCAGTATAAGAGAAGTATTAAAGCAACAAACCAAGTAAATAACCCAAATAAACTATTAAAAGCTAATAGAGCATGGGTTAACAAGGCATGAGTCTATAACAGAGGAGTAAATGTAGCAAAACAATAAGAAATAGTAAATAGAAAGAGAAAACAATAGCGGGTGAGGAAGTTGATCTTGTCAATCTCAAGCTTTCCATATTAGCTCTCACCCTCTGCTTCTAGTTGATGTTCACTAGAAATGACCGACTGTTCATGCTGCCTACCCATTTCTATTGTTTTTCTTCTTCCTTCTTCTCAGCTGAAGCTCTCTGCTTCTCTGCCTCCACACTTCTCTCTATCTCCTTTTTATTTCAGCCAAATAAGTGTATGTCTAACCCTTTCGGTTCTGTCCCTTTACCTCTTAATCCTTTTCCATTTATAGCACGAGTATAGGTTTAAGGTTGTCACCATCGTAACTAAGACTTAAAATGTTAGTCACAGTGGTGACTTATATCACCATCGTGACTAACATTATCAAGATTTGAAGGCAATTAAAAGCAATAGAAATTAGACACAACAACTCCCCCACACTTAAACTATGCTTGTCCTCAGGCATATTAAGGAACACTAGCCTATACAAGAGCAAACAATCGAGATAACAATGCTCCCAAATAATAGTCAAAGATGTCAATAATCATTTCAATAAACACAACCTAAGAATTTGAAGTCATAATACTCCATGAACAAGCTATTCTTTGTATATTTAGTCAAAATCAACAAGTACTTCAATTCAAAGAACCATCAACAAATGTGATAGATGCTCACTCCACTCTCCATTCGTTCAAGCATTGAAAGGTTGGGTATATTCACTCATCATTCATTTCATGAAAATGCTCAAATTGCCTTATGGTAGATACAACGAAGAGGATAAATAATTAAGGTCAAGGTTCAAGGTTCATATTTTGGGTTTAAAGAAAGAAAAGGTTTAATGTTAAGCTCAAAAGGGGGCTCCACTAAAGGTAACATCATGGTAGCTTTTTAAGCTAAGGGGTAAATCCTACTTGCCTTCATTATTTCAATGTTTACATAAGATTATGTGATCTTAGCTAGTAATTGCAAGCAAGTTCTAGAGTTCCTCAATCATGGAAGAACACTCTCAACAAAAAATACTTGAATTTGATGTTTAAGAATTAAAAAAGGCTCAAATCCTGACCAAATGAAAAGTGACATTCATCTATCACAACAAGCTAATGTCCTTTTATCCAAAATCTAATTCAATCAACTTAAGTATGTAAGTATACTTATTTACTCATATTATGGATTTCTAATCCAAATTGTGTTCATTTAATAACTATGGATCTCTAACTACTAAATGGGAAAACAAACACACAACACACAAATGATAATTTTTTTAACTAATACCACCCCACACTTAAACATCACACTATTCCTAAGGTGATACAAAAAAGAAAAAGAGGGGTCTAAGACAAAAGGAAAAATTCTCGTAAACAAGGTCAAGCATTTAAACTAAAAGAAATTAAACTAACAAGCAACAAAAAAGGGATAGAAATACAATGCGAATGTGGGGGGTGATCATTGCATTGAGGAATGTGGTATACAACATTGAGGAATGAAGAACAGCTATAAGGAAAACAGATAGAAGAGACAGGAGAGTAAGCCTGCGCACACAAAGAAAACAAACTAAGTTAAGGTTCACTAAGAAAATTAATAACAAATAGATAATTGAAAAACAAATAGAAATTAAATAGGTAGCTTTTTTAACATCTTGTAGCTGGACACGAGAATAGTTATGCTCAAGGTCGGTCACTCAAAGTGATTGATTTCATCGTTTCCCTTTTCAAGTGGATCCGTCTCTAAGAATTTTCCAAATACTTCGTCAACTGCATCCATTAGCAATTGGTAACATTCATCACCCTCTTTAACTAAGTCCAGCTTCTTTTCTTCTTCTTCCTACAAGGAGAAATCAAAAGTGGCAGCATTAACTTACTAAAAAAAAGAACATATTTCAGAAACAATAGAAGTAGGAATAGGTTCAACATGAAAAAGTGAAAATTCTACTGTTTATTCTAAGACTGTCATGGTCTATTTCCCATTCTTTACATTAATCAAAGTGTTGGTGGTGTCTATAAAAGGCCTCCTTAGGAGTATTGAGTGCTCCTTTTCTCTCTGTTTCACTTCCCCGTGTCTAGGATAACAAAGTTTACAGGCACAGTCAATCCTCCAACTTTCACCAACACATATTCCATTATTCCTTTCAGATAACGAATTGACTTATCAGCTAATTGCAAACACATATTCATAGGTATTAACTATCCTAGATCCAATTTCTCATAAATAGAGTGAGGCTTAAAATTTATGCTTGCTCTAAGATCAAACATACCCTTAACCTTACCACTATTACCCATTGATATTTGCATGATAAAATGTCCTGGATCTTTTAGTTTGAGTGGTAAATGTGGCTACAGAATTGCACTCACTACTTCCAAAATTAGCACCTTTTCATTAGGCTTAAACTTTCATTTCTTAGTGCTTAGTTCCTTGAAGAACTTTGACATAAACTGGAATGCTCCTAATCACATCTAACAAGGACAGATTAACATTAACCATAGAAAGCATGCTATATAGATAGGAAAATTGCTCATCTTATTTTGATTCCTTAAGGCGACTTGGATATGGAATTGGTAGTCGATAAGGACCTATTGCCTTATGTAGTTTTTCTTTTCTTCATTGTCCTTGGTGTCATGCCTAAGTTCTTTACCCTTTTAAATGTGACTTGAAGAATTTCACACATTTCTTTTCTCATTTCGCTCATCTTCTTCTTGGGTGATGTTTTCTTCTCTTAATTATCAGCATCAGACAACTCAGAAGGAAACTCAACATGATTGTCAATCACTTTACAAATTCTTAAATAGTGATTGCTTGGGCTTGCTAGGGATGACTAGGCAACTTTCCCTTTTGATTGTTGTGTATTTGAGTAGAGAGTTACCCTACCTAGATCTTAATCCTCTTTACAGACACCTCCAAAGAATTGAACCTCTTGTTGTTCGTTTCTTAGTTTTGAGTTGTGACTTGAATAAACGTATTCAGACTTTCTTCCAGGGAAGCCTTACTCGGCTGGTTTCAATTTGAGGATTACCCTTGGTAATAATTTGGCCTCTGAAAATTTTGGTATTGTTATTAGGGTTACATTAGTGGATCGTTGGTTTTCCATCAAAAATTGGGGTGGCTTCTCTAACCAGGCTTATAGGTATTTGAATACGAATCATTTTACTCTTTAGGTTAAAAACCGTTAAGTGTGTTCACTTGTTCCTCCCCCATCAAAAGGTTTGTAAGAATACGTACAAACATTCGCTCCATGACCACAAGTTCCATATACACCACAAACTTCTTGATTTGGAATGTTCTGGGGTAGTCTTGTAGTTAGCATCTTTACACACCTCGTTAACTCAACTAATTGCACAGCCAATTCTTGATTCAAACTTGCTTTATGAACTCTAGCTCTTTTTCCCCTCACGCTCTTTTGTTGAGAATTAACCCCTAAACTTTCAAATATTTCATATGTTTCTCTGCCTTCCTCTTTCCTACAACTCCTCCTGCTGCATTGTCCACTGTGTACTGACACTACCGTGTCAACCCATCATAAAAGAATTGGTTTAGCATGTGAAGTGGAAAGTGATGGTGTGGACATTGTATTAGTAAAAGCTTAAAGCGTTCCCACCCATCGTGGAATGGCTCTTCCTCCATCTGAGTGAAGGTAGCTATCTTGGTGTGTAACTTAGATGTCTTTTGATGGGAATAGAACTTTCCTATGAATTTATTGTACACCTCCTCTTATATAGTCATAGACTCGAAAGGACGGTCATCAAACATGCCTTAGCCCAATCCTTCAATATGAATGGGAAACATCTCATTTTAAGTTGATCTTCATTTAATCCATCCAACAGAACGACGGAAGCATATTATAATGGATGCTCTTCAATTCATAGTTCCTAGCTACCTCTCCTACACGAAGTGGCAGCACCAATCATCGGTCTACTATACTCCTTCATCACTAACTGCCTTTCACCCATCTTGTGGTTATTCACTTGATCTTCACATTTGGGTTCCTCATAATCGTCTTCAGAGTCCCCTTGAGGTCTTTGTCTTCGATGTATACTATCAATAAAAAGGACGGGTTCACTATCTAAAGATATCCTGCCTAGCATAAACCAAGTGAATTCACTACCTTAAGTTCTCCTACCTAGCCCAAACTAACTATGGAAAGAATTAAATTGATAACAAAAATTACAAAACACGTTACTAAAATAACAAAATAAAACATGTATGCATGAACAAACACAAACAATCAAAATCATTTAAGCAAATAAGAAAATCAAAATTAATTCAAGTTCAAAACACTAAACACCTCCTCGACAATAGCGCTAAAAACTTGTTATGCCTAAATATATTCTAACAATACCTAGGCTATCCTACTCGCAAGTATACGGGTAGTTTTAGTGATTACCCAGGGTCGTCTCCTATGGAGGTGAAATTGGTTAACAAAAATTAATTTTGAATTAAAAATAAAAACAATGCAATCTTAAACACTCAATCCTGAATTGTTGAGTGAAAGCTTTAAAGAAAATCACGACATTAGAATGAAAAGTAAAATTATTCAACCAAAAACAAAGACAATTAGATTAATCAAAATGGAAGATTCTTAAGAATTAATTTCACTAATTTAATCTCCTATGCATGATTAAGGGGAAAGATTGGATAGTTGTCCTACTAAAATTAACAGTTGTGTTCTAAATTAACTCGAATAATGGACTAATCTAACTTTCATATTCAACAAGCTATCACCCAAGTTAATTATGGAAACCCAACTACTAATTACCATTTAGGTTAATATATTTCTAATTCTAAACCTAAGCATCTATAGTTTCTCATTCCTTATTAAACTTCTCCTCTCGATCCTTCGTTTAATACCAAAATGATGCAAAGTTTGATCATGCTATTACATCCATTCAGTTCAGAAACTATAGCAAATATAAGACAACACCACAATCCCTCAATCATGCATATTTAACTAAAATAGCTACATTAATCCTCAAGAAAAGAGATAAACCCATCACATAAATTACAAAATTCATCATCTTTAAACACTTCAATCGCATATTGATTAGTATAGAGAAGGATTAAAGTAATAAACCAAGTAAATAACGTAAATAAACTATCAACAGCTAATAAAGCATGGGTCGGTTAAGCATAATAGGACATGAGTCTATAACAGAGGAGTAAATGTAGCAAAACAATAGGAAATAGTAAACAAAAAGAGCAAACAATAATAGGTGAGGGAGTTACTCCTGCCACTTTCAAGATTTCCACATTATCTCTTGCCCTCTGCTTCTAGTTGATGTTCACCCAAAACAATTGATTGCTCATGTTGCCTACCAATTTCTACTATTCTTCTCGCCTTCTTCTCAGCTGAAGCTCTTTGTTTCTTTGTCGTCACATTTCTCTCTATCTCCTTTTGTTTCAGCCAAAAGAGTGTGTGTCTAACCCTTTTAGTTATGTCACTTTACCTCTAATTCCTTTTTCATTTATAGCACGAGTTCATATAAGGTTTTAGGAACAATTCGAAAGTGATGGAGATAAAATGAGTTGAAAGCATGATATTTAGATCATTTTTTGAAGATTAAATTTTACTTGTTTTCTTAGAGGAAGAAGAAGAAAATTAAAAGACAAGAAGAAGACAAGAAAAATGAAAGCACAAAATGCAAAGAACATGAGCTGTATGATTATTCATGGAATTTTACATGTAATTTATGTTAATTTAGTGACCATAAAATAAGTTAATTAATGGATAATGTATAAGGCAACATCCATGGAGCAAAGGTGCAGCGGGTGGAACGTGCATGTAGTGGAAATAAATGGACCAAACTGCATGCATAATATGAAGAAAACGTAATAGTATAAAGACAAGCAGAAACGAGGATACCGTTGAGCATAAAATGAAGCAACATAATAGAAGTAAGCAGGAAACGAAATAGATTGTTGCAAAAATGCAACACGCAAACACGTTCCACGCTAAGATGACGACTTACAACTGGGTAGGGAGTTTTCATTAACAGAAAATGACAATGTAGAGAAGGCATAAGGTTTTAAGAAAAGTGGTATGAATAGTAAGATCGACCAAACATTAAATTGTCACATCACAGAACAGTAGGGGGAGTGAGCGTATAGAGAGGAATCGACGAGTAGTGAAGAAAGAACCGAGTGGGTTTTGGCTAGGATTATTTGAGTAGGCTAAAGCATTTTATTTGGAGAGACCTTTGGAAGGCTAAGTTCTCGACACTAATTCAAAGGTGACATCGATGCTTACGATTTAGGTTAAGCATTCCTTTCCTATTTTTGTTCTTTCTTTCTCTCTTATTGAATTGATTGTGTTATCCTAGGTATATGGATTTGCGTTTTATGTATGAATGATCGTATTATCGCTATAGTTCGGTTATTTGTGTATGAACCCACTGGATATTATGAAAAGATGATTGTAATGCATTCATTTAATTGTTTATTTGCAAACCTATTGCTAGAATTTTGATATAATCTGTAATTGTTATGTTGAAATTCATGTGTAGCGACTAATGATTTGTAATCATTAGGGATAACATAACCTTAGTTAAATGATGCATTATATGTGGTTTTTGCCTTGATTAATCGGTTTTCCTAATTCGTAATGCTATTGCCTAATTAAATCTAAAGATCGTATCCTAAGTTATTCGATGGTTTGGTTTAATTAACGATTGTATCTTGATTAAACACTACTTAAGGGAAAACTCAGGTTAATTATTAACCTATGATTAATAGTTTTTAGGAGAGATTTAATTAAGAAAATATGCTTAATTAGGTTGTAGGCTAAGATTGAACCAAAAAAAAGGTCCTTACCGAATTCCCCATTTTTATCATTTTTCACATGTTTTCTTTAATTTGTTTATATTAGTCTAGTTTTATTTTATTTTCTTGTTTTCCAAAATCTAAAACCAACATTTTTCCTAAACACCAATTAATTTCATTTCAGAAACTTTACACACAATATGTATGGGATCGACTTAGACTCACCACTGCTATAATAATAGTCTAGTTATTTTATTTTGACTAGTGTTACGACTCACTGTCATCAAGGTTTAGGGTTGTAGGGTTATTATGTCATCAACCTACACATTTCAGACTTAAGTGAATGCAAAGGAGTAGTCACAGGGGTGACAATCTAAGTCAACCCGTGTTGGACCTCGTTTTTGGAGCCCAATAATCGATTTGGATACCAAAAGATATCTGACCTAGGTTTCGGGACAAATTCTGCGAAGACATTGGGGATAGTCATGAGAGGGTGGTGTGAAAGAAAAGTGGAAAGTATTACATTAATGATAAATCTCTGCGTGGCAGCAAAGGAGAGTTTGTCGTGGTGAAATACGGGTTCGTCACAACGAACCCGTGGAGTTATCTCCATGGTCCCTTTGGGAAAAGTTCATCGTGGTGAAAGTCATTCTTTGCCGCAGCAAAAATGCTATCGGAAAGGTTCACCGTGTCAAACCTCTGGCTTCATCGCCGCGAAACCCTCAGAATTTAAAAATCCAAACTCTAAGATTCAAACATTCAAGACAAACATATATATTCAAATCTAACCATCTAAACTTAATCACAAGCTAAACATAATCATACACAAGAATCTTCAATTCTTCATTTCCTTACTAATTCAAAGAGTTTGATCAAATACATATAATCATACACATCAAAAGTTAAAACAAAATACATAAGGATGCTCAATATTGATATGCTTATGAAGCTAACCAAAATCACTAACTTAATACAAAAGTCTCTAACTTTCTTGGAGTTTTGGATGCCTTGTAAGGTTCAACGATCTTCTCGTTCTACAACTAAGGAGCGGAAGGTAATAGGTGAGCTGCGAAGCTCAGTGGCTTATACATTTATAGTCATTGGCAACGAGCCACACATTCAAGCATATATATATATATGTAACAATTCAATACTCAACAATTTAAACTCACAACTCATATAAACGTATTGTCTCCACATAGAACATATCATATAATTTATCCATCACAACATAACACTCAATTATGTATCATGATTAACCAATTAATTATGAAATGCACAACAAATAGCTCGAGAGTTCCATAGAACAAAACAGATAAACTGAAGTTTATACCATGAACAAAACGAGTTCGATTTCTCAGGATCTCGTGGCCTCAAGTGGACAGTCGGGAGAAGGCTATATGTCGACGTGCATGTGAATAACGAAACGTTCCTCTCTTGCCCAAACATAATCAAATTTCAATGCTTAACTCATTTCATGCACATTCGTACTTTTCATGCTTATCATGCTTTTTCCTCTTTTCATTTATACAAAATGTCATGGAATAACATGATCACAATCACAATGCATTTTTAACAATGGTCATAATTCAGAACAAGCAATTTAACACACAACATACAAGCAAGCAAGACAATTTGCCCATACTACACAACAACTATAATATATTACCCACCTAATTTCGCTTGACAATCCAAGTTCAATTTTGTCTTTCCTCTTGCTCTTGGATCGGTCTTGTTTAGTTTTTGATAATACCAAGTTCTCATTCAAACAACATTCAAAGGAAATTCATAAACCTTCAATAATAAAAAAAATGCTAAAATTGACTATAATCCTTTCAAAACCTAGACTTTCGGGTCAATTTTTTATGATCGTTATGATCAGGTAAATGAAGAAATTTGGTCACACTTCCTTCTAGAAACATGTTCTTTATTGTCTTAAGTTTCCAATGACACCAAAATCATTCAATTTGGTTTAGTAATCCAAAAGTTATACTCCAAACATTTTCAGACTGCTCTTATATTGAGGCAATATTCTATGCTCAATTTCCTTCCAAAACTTGATATCTTTAAAGACTGAATTTAAACTTAATTTCTTCACACAACTTGTATCCCTATGCGTCTAGCTTACTTCAAATTTTAAAAAAATCACTCCATTTGGATAACTACACAAAAATTTATGATCAAAATACCAAAGCATGTTCGGTGTTAGAAAGTTCGTCACGGCGAACTTTTCCAGAAAGGAAAAATTCGCTCGAAATCTTACAAGTTTGTTGCGGCAAACTCCTGTGTTGGCCGCAGTGAACTTCACCCTTCAAATTGGCCATGGAGAACTAAGGAACGTTGGCCATGATGAACTTTGACAGAGGAAACACATAACATAATTCATTTTCCATATTTCACTTCCCATCTTTCAGAAATAACCCATCTTAAACATAAACCATCCCTTCTACTTCATTCCCAACTCCAAAATCATTCACAAATACATCATGATCTATCTTTGATCATTAACCCTAAAAGATTAAAACATTTTCATATGCCAATCATTAATAACTTTCTACACACATGCAACTTCATTTTCACTTCTAACTATCACTAAACATGGTTCATCCAACAATCAAGAAGGGTTAATGTTTATACTTACT
>JAOQMP010000008.1:35954541-35965516 GCA_027563575.1 Erythroxylum pedicellare
ATGAAAACCTTATGTTGTCACGTTTATGAAGGAGTAGATGTGAGGGACATAAAATTTGTTACAAGTGAGGCCAATATATGATGTGTACACATGACATTTTGTTATGACAAAATCAAAACAATTTATTATATGTAGGAGATACGAATTGTCGTGGATGTTACAACAAGTAAGTGGCTTAATTAAACAAAGATTGTAAGTAGTAGGCAGCTGTTGGAAGTAAACTTTGCAACATTTGGACAACCCTCATCAACGTGTCGCATGTACCAAGATCATAGAGGAGCTATTCTACCTTCATTCCACCGAAGTTTCAACTCTCTTTTGGTCCAGAATTGTTAAAGAACAATTACGGCTACTCCTTTCACGTATAGGTCTTCCAAGTTATTGCCTTTATGATATAAATTTGACATGGCGTTTAAACTAGAAACCGTGGACATCTTCATCAACACCAGCTGCATGCAGAAAAAGAATGGACAACACACTACCATCTAATTTTAGGTATGCTAAAACACTCTTGTCCATCCTCTTTAGCTGGTCACATGAAATCTTAAGTTGGAAACATGAATTTCCTTATAGTACATGAATCTAGTCTTATTCGTGAAAAAGAAGGATGGGAGTTTAAGGTTATGTATTGACTACAGACAACTGAACAGAGTGACAATTCGTAACCAATATTCGCTCCCAAGGATTTATGATTTGTTTGATCAGCTATAGGGATCCAAGGTATATTCAAAGAATGATCTAAGATCAGGTTATCATCAGTTGAAAGTACACGGCAAAGATGTTCCAAAAATTGCCTTTAGGATTGTAAGGCCCCAAAATATACCCTAGATGAAATGTTATATATTTATGAAAGTATATATATGACATGAGTTAAAATCGTGTTATGATTTGAAAGTGAAAGGCATATGACTTGAATTTTAGTATTGATGGACCATAGTTAATGAATTGGAATTAATTGAATCCATTAGAGAATTAAGGTATTTAAATATACATTTGGACTAGGAAAAATGATCAAGAGACAAGTTAAGTTGGTACATGAAAATTAGAATGATTAAGCCTATAAGTTAGTGATATTTGGCATAACTAATGTATTGACATTTGGTATCATCCATTGTGTGACAAATGCCTTGGCAAGAATGCGAAAAATGGCATTGTTAATAAGTTGACAAGTGGCCTAATGGAAATGTTGCAATTGGTAGCATAAATGGAGGGAAAATGGGAGTCATGCATTAGAGACATGTGTCAATGCATAAATGAGACACCTAGTAGTTTAGGTGTTATATTCTTTTAAGGAAGTTTCTACAACCCTCACTTTGGTTTCAATCTCTCTATTGAAAGTATCTTTGCCCATGTTCTAAATTTCTACATCAATCTTACATATGATTACATGAATTCCTGTGGAAAACTATTCATTAAAGGAGCTACCTCATGTTATCCTTTATCTTGCTGTCTCTATAGTGTAAAGATCATCTTAGCTCCACCTTGATGTTAAAGTTCGGTTTGGTTGCTTGAAAGGGGCTGATATAGTTGGATCTTAGGATTTGTTCTTTGAAATTAAAAAGGTAAGGGAATTATAAACTTATTATCCTGTTATAACATGTATTGTTTTATGTTTAAAATGGATCAAATGTGTATTGAATTAAGAAAGAATTGAGGTTAGATATATGATGGATATTGGTTAGAAAGAATAGATCCAGTGGATAGGTATTGGTATTTTAACCATATCTTGACCTGTAGATATCAAAATGTGATTAATTTAAAAGAAGATTAAACTATATACATATATCTACAACTTTCATGAAGGAGTCGATTATGATTTCTGTCACTAAGAGTGTCAAAATTTGGCTTAAAGTTGAGTTTCTGGATTCTGTCATTGTTTGAGACCAGTCTGAAGTATTTTGGGTATAACCTTCAAAATACTCAACCAAATTGCATAAAATTGGTGTCATTAGAAACTTAAGACATAAAGGAACAATTTTTTAGAAGAATGTTTGGCCTAAATCTTTGATTTTCATTGTCAAAATGATCGTGTAAAATTAACCTGAAAGTTTGTTTTGGGATGAGTTAGAAGAAGTTAGAATAAAAGGTAGTGCACGATTGTGCACAAGCACCATCGTGATTCCAAGGGGTCATGAAGGGTTTGCATGATCATTTACAAGCACGATCATGACATAGGAGGATCAATTGGAAGTGCATGATCATGCACAAGCATGATCGTGACAGAAGATGTATTCTACTGTTTGACAACTTTGAACATCCTTCACTCTTTTAATCATAACTTCTTCTATGGATCTCTGATTGACTTGAAATTTAGATCACAAAATCCTCACAATTTTCATTGTCATCTGAGTTCATTAAGAATGAATTGTTGTTTACCAAATGTTCAGGTTTAGAATTTTGAAGATGTTATATGAATGAATGAGAGTTTAGATATTGTATGACATTTTAGTTTGTTTGGAATTTATGATTATGTCAAGTTGAACAAAGTTGTATATTTTGCAATATGTTCCTCACGTGAGAATTTTGAAATGAAATTGTTTTGTTTTAAAACTGTTAAGTCCTAGTTGTAGGTAAATAGGCATGCCTAGAAGCGTTTGCAACTGCTCCTGTGACACTTCGATGTCTCCTATGATTGAGGCATAATTCTCTCATGTTCTGTGATACCGATCACGGTATCTTTTGTATTAGTCTTATTACCCGCTTCTATAAAATGGATTAGTAGTCTAGCTTATTTTATATTAGGATACATGTTTAGTTTGATATAAACAAAGTATGTTCTGGTTTAAATCATATTTTGATCTGAAGGGTTCATACCTTATTCTAATATTAAGTTCTGACGTTTGTACATTCTAATATGAGACTTAAATGATTTGCTTTAACATGAGAAATATTCTATATTGATAAATTATATTCAGTTCTGAAATACATTGTGTTTGAATTCTGATACTGGTGAGTTTTGCAATGGATTGCTTTTGAATATGTGAATGCTTAGAGACAATTTTCATTATGTATCATGTTTAGTTATTCCCTACTAAGCTATATGCTTAGCACGGTGAATTTTCCCTGTGCAGGTTTAGATAGAATGGTATAAAGACTGGGGCAAAGACAACCGTAGTGGCCAACAAAGAATGTGTTCTATTTTAGAAGTTGTTTTTGATTAAATCATTGTTGTGCTTAAGTTTGAGATTTATTTCAATGTAATAATACATTTTGTATATTTGTGGATAAGGTTTGTAATATCCTATAAGAAATTTGTAATAACCTTTATATAGGTTGGCTTTTGAAATTACGACATGTATTTGGATAAATATGTTCTATTTAAAAACAACCTTTAATGAAAGGTAATATATGTTTGTTTGAGTTTTTGGGAATGCATGTAATGATGTTTTTGAATGTTTTCCATACTGTTTTGTGTGACACTTGCATATCCTCCTAGGGTGTATCTGGGTGTTACAAGGATGAGGTATGAGCATTATGCATTTTTAGTTATGCCCTTTGGATTAACGAATGCACCATATGCTTTTATGGATTTGATGAAAAGGATGTTTCAAGAGTATCTAGATAAGTTTGTGATTGTGTTTATTAATGACATATTGGTGTACTCAATAAGTTAGAAGGATCATGCAGAACACCTTCGGATTGTACTACAAACCCTACAAGAGCACTAATTATGGGCTAAGTTCAATAAGTACTAGTTTTGGCTTGATAAGGTTACTTTATTGGGTCATCTCATCTCAGCTGAAAGACTTAGTGTAAATCCCCAAAATATTGAAGTTATTACTAATTAGTGACCTCCCACCATTGTGATGGAAGTCAAAAGTTTTCTTAGATTGGCAGGTTATTGTAGGAAATTCATTTCCAGAATAGCATGTCCACTAACTAAGTTGACAAGAAAAGAGGAGAAGTTTGAGTGGTCAGATGCTTATCAACTAATTTTTGATGAATTGAAAGAAAAGTTAATGATAGCTTTTGTACTGACATTACCAATAGGGACTGATGGATTTGTAGTGTATAGTGATGCCTCGAAACAGGAATTAGGGTGTATCCTCATGCAAAGTGATAAGGTTGTAGCCTATGCTTCTAGGCAATTGAAGAAGTATGAATAGAACTATCGCACCTATGATTTAGAATTGGTAGCAGTAGTTTTGCATTAAGAATATGGAGGCATTATTTGTATGATGTTCCTTGTCGAATTTTTATAGATCATAAGAGTTTGTAATATTTTTTTGTTTAGAAGGAATTGAATATGAGGCTGAGGAAATGGTTAGAGTTAATAAAAGATTATGATTGTAAGATAGAGTATCATCTTGGAAAAGCTAATGTAGTGGTAAATGCCTTAAGTAGGAGACCTACCAGTTTGATAGCACAACTGAAGATGGTACAGTGGACAGGGGGCAATGATTATCTGTGCTAGATGTAGAAGAATTAAAGAAAGAGATCTTAGAGGAAGCTCACTCCTCAGCTTATGTTATGCATCTAGGTAGTACAAAAATATGCCACACTCTCAAAGAACACTATTGGTGGAGAGGGATGAAAAAGGAAATAATATAGTTCATTTCTAAGTGTCTAAACTATTAGCAAGTAAAAGCAGAACATCATAAGCCTGCAGGATTAATGCAGCCTCTCCCTATTCCAGAATGGAAGTGGGAGAGCATTACTATGGATTTCGTTGTAAGACTTCCACAAGTCAAAAAAGGCACGATGTTACATGAGTGATGGTGGACAGGTTAACAAAGTCTACACATTTCCTTCCAATTAAGAATGATTATCCCTTAAACAAGTTAGCCCAGCTATATATGGATGAGACAGTGAGACTCCGTGGCACGCCAATTTCTATTGCTTCAGACTGTGACCTTAGGTTTACATCAAGATTTTGGCCCAACTTACAAAAAGCTTAAGGTACACGTTTAAAGTTTAGCACTGCCTTTTACCCTTAGACGGATGATCAATTAGAGAGAACTATTCAAACACTTGAGGATATGCTTAGATCCTATGTTATGGCGTTCAAATGGAGTTGGGACATACACCTACCACTGATAGAGTTTGCCTACAATGGCCAGCATTGGCATGGCCCCTTATGAGGTGCTTTATGGAAGAAAATGTAGAACTCTAGTATGTTAGGATAAGGTAGTAAAAGGAAACTGATAGGTCCCAAACTTGTGCAGGTGACAAAAGATAAAGTTCTGATTATTCGGGACAGATTAAAGATAGCTTAAGATAGACAGAAAAGCTATGCAGATAATCATCATAGGGATCTCGTATTTGAAATTGGAGATAAGGTATTTCTTAAGATTTCCCTTTGGAAAGGCATATTGAGATATGGGAAATGCAGTAAATTAAGTTCACGTTACATAAGACCGTATCAAGTTACAGAAAGGATTAGATTAGGGGCGTATCGATTGAAGTTACCAGATGAACTTGCGAGGATTCACAATGTATTCAACATGTATATGCTTCACAAATATCTAGCTGATCCTTCTCATGTAATCACAGAGAAACCAGTGAATTTAAAGGAAGATTTGACTTTTGAAGAAGAACCGGTGCAAATTCTTGACCACAGAGATCAGGTTTTGCATAATAAGATTATTTCTTTAGTTAAAGTGCTATGGAGAAATTATGTAGTAGAAGAAGCTACATGGGAGCCCAAGCACCAAATGTGCATGTTATATCCTATTTATTTTGAGCATGCCATTGTACGTTTGGTTAAATTTTGAGGATGAATTTTTTTTAAGGGGAGGTGATTGTAAAATCTCAACTTTTCGTTCACGTGTCTATAAAATTTCATTTCATGTGAATGAAGTTTTCAAGCTAATGTAAATTTTATTTTCAATAAAAGGTGAATTATGAATCCAACCATAAATGACAAGTATTAAAGTCAAATGATAGTCGAAAAATATTAAAGTTGACTAGTATAGAATTGGGTCAAAAATAAATTCAATAGGATGGATTTATGATAAATCAAGATTGAACTTATTTTAAATTATTGTGGAGTAAATTTGAAGCATTCTTGGGCAAATTTGAAGCATTCTTGGGCCGAAACATAAGGATATAAGAATCAATCATAGTTATAGATATTTAAAGTAAATCGATCTAACTTATATGTTGATATATTTAGGTGTAACATGTTATTAATTGGACATGAAATTTCTATCAAAATTGTACAGATTTTTCTTAAGCCATTTATTTATTTTGCACAAGAAATAATACACGTACATGTGAATGAACCTTAAGTGGCAACTGTCACATACATGAAGAAGTTCTCATTATTTTGGAACAAGAATGCAGGAAAACCTTGTGCTGTCACATTTACGAAGGAGTAGATGTGAGAGACATAAAATTTGTTATAAGTGAGGCTAATATATGATATGGACATGTGTCATTTTGGTGAGATAAAAATGAAGACAACTAATTATATATGGGAGATAAGTGTTGTTGTGGATGATACAACAAGTTAATGGTTTAATTAAACAAAGATGGAGAGAATTAAAATAGTGGACAGCTGTTGGAAGTAAACATTGCAATGTGTGGACAACCCTCATTAACGTGTAGTATGTTCAAAGGTGATAGAGGAGCTGCTCCACCTTCACTCCACCGAAGTTTTAGCTCTCCTTTGGACCAAAATTGTTGAAGAATAATTGCAACTACTCCCTTCACATATAGGTCTTCCAAGTTTCTGCCTTTAGGAAATAAATTTTGTAAGGTGTCTAAGCTAAAAGCCATGGACATCTTCATCAACGCGAGTTGTGTTCAGGAAAAAAATGGACAACACACTACCCCTTTGATTTTAGGTACGTTAAACAACTCTTTTCCATCTTCTTTAGCTGGTCACGTTAATGCTTAAGCTAGAACCATGAATTTCCTTATGAATTGCGTGAATATTTGAGCATGATTTAAAGAAAGTGGCAAGTTTTCCTAATTATGTTTAGTGAAATTCTATATTAGGATTCTCAATTTCCTTGAATAGTCCTAGTGTTTTCGCTACAACTTAGTCTATAGAACTCCAAATTGGTTGATTCTAACTATAAATTAAACCTTAAACATAGTATTAAAAACATGAAGCAGATACTACAAAAATATTTAGAAGAGACCTAGACCTAATTCTAGCTAAATGATATTGAAAATTGAGATTGACTATGGTAACCTAATACTGTCCCTGTGTTGAATCAGCTTGTATTTTTGGAACATGTTTCATGATTTAGAAGTTGAAATGGCATTATTTTTTAATGAAATGAAAACTAGAGACATAAGGGAACAAATGTCTAGAAAACTTCAAAACCTAATTGGAACGTTTCTTATGTGAATATTAAGGAATAAATGGAGGCATAGTTAAATGAAGAGAAAATAAGCATGGTAAATGGAGAGGAAAACAACATGTATATCCGTATCTTATTTATGTTACTCAATAGGTATTAATTGGCAGCATGTAGATGCTATATATACGTCTTAATAGCTGTTTAATGGTTCAATGTAAGGAAAATAGTAGGTATATACTTTGTACATTATTTAAATGGAAAGAAGACAACATGTATAAAGCATGGAAGTTGTTCAATGGTTGACTAAAAAGAAAGTAAAATTTTAATCTTACAAAATGCTAAGATTTTGGCTAAGCCCTTTGTCATAAAATTTGTAAAACAAGGTGGTAAGTTATGGATGTACTTAGTAGGTTTTAGGAGCTCTTCAAGGGCTCCCTTATAGCTAAGTAAGAAAATAAAGTTTTCTCGTCACCATAGAATTAGGACTAATAAAGGAAAAGCACCGAACACGTGAGGGTGGTCTATGCTTTGTTAAGATGGTTTTTGCCTTACAATGAAATGTATGTTTATGAATAATTCCATTAGTGCTACTACTTTAATTTAAAAGATAATCTTCATAAGATTTACATATGCTTTGATTTAGCATTGAATTAAGTTTTGAATGCACTTGGAAACTAATGAGATATACACATGCTTTGAATTGGAATTGAATTGGAATTTGCATATGCTTTGAATTGGCGTAGAAATAGAATTTGAATATGTTTTGAATTGGTATTGAAATGAGGCGCACTTATGTATTAATTGTGATTTAGCCTATGGTATGTCGTAGGTCTTTATACATATGATTATATCAATCAGAGTACGTCCTAATGTACATGGTGGTGTTTAGGGGCATCCGCCACTAATACGGGTGGTGTTATGTCTATCAGTATGTCCTTCGAGTCGCCCTCTACATATATGGAGTATATATTATGCTAACACTATTATGGGTAAGCGATGTAGAACCAGTTCCATAACCACTAATTTATATGTAGTGCTAGCATCGTTATGGGTAAGCGATGCAGAATTAGCTTCATAATAATTGGTATATAGTGGTTAACCAGGCATAGGTAAGCCATGCAGAACCAACTCCGTGGCCTTACACCTGAGGGTACCATATGGAAAAGAAAATTAATTATAAGTTATGTTTTAAAATGAAAGTTCATGAAAGTATTGATTGCCATCACTGTATATTTTATGAGAAAAATGGAACTTGATCTCAGAAAAATTTATATATTTTGTTTTACATATGCATTAATCTTATGAAAAGAAAAGAATGTGTTTTGTAAGAACATTATTTATTACTTGAAAAAAAAAGAAATTGTTTTATTTTGTGGAGGTTAATATTTATATAAATGTTTTTATTTAAAACCAATAATACTCACCGAGCTCATTTAGCTTACCCTTTACTTTTTGTTTTTAAATAAAACCTCCCAGGTGCATGCTCAGGGGATTCAGTAATAAGGACTTAAGTTTGTGAGTAGTCAACTTCATTAAGTGCTGCTGTGTGGGCATTTTTGCCTTGTAAATATTTTTTAGAAATGTTGCATAACTTTGAGCATGTTTTGGGAAGTACATTTATATAAAGAATGGATGTGTATAAAGGTTTTTTAATGGAATGCATGACTTTGTTTTAGCTTTTCAAAGTTTATTGATGTAACTATTTGAGACTATATATAAGTGGATTTGAAGTCCACAATTTGGAGTTTAGAAATTGATGTGATAATAGAAATGCTTTGAACTTTTACAGGGACTTCAAAATTTTTGGGATGTCAAAATACAGTCTTTGTGTTGCCGAAATTTTTAATAAATTAAAAAACAAAACTCCACTGTTTACATTTTTTATTATGAATTGAAGCTTTTCCTTAACAAGAGTAATAGGCTTAGCTTTACAAAAACTTTCTAGCCTTCTCGGATATTGACTGAAGAGCCATCATTGAGTGTCGGGTAGCTCGCCTAGTCATTATAGGGTAGGGGCTTGTCAAAACTAAACACTAGTTTCTTAATTTCAAGTAATAAGTTTTGTTTAAGTAACTAATTAACTAAAATTAATAAGAAATAAAATTAAATCAACTAAATATAAAAGTCAGAAATTAGAGATTGGTAAAGTCCAATTCAAGGGAAACATCTCATCTAATTGTAGCATTGAACATTAGTTCAAAACAAATATTTTCATGATTTAAGAAGTTAGTCCGAAACACATTAGGATAGCTGTAATAAGTCTCAAATTTTCCTAAATTAAATAGTTCAAAACCAGCATCTAAACCAAAACTTATCATCAGTTGACTAGGTATGATAGCATTCCATATCAAATAAATGATGGTAATAAGTTTTTTGAAAAAGAGTAAACCTTAAATTAAATAATCGAGATAGCTTTAACTATTCAATTTAATTTTCTTGTTTATCATAAGTTAAATATGGAAATTCATAAATAACCTATTTGCTACTTGTACCAATCATTCATGACAATTATGGATCATTGAATTCCTAGACAACGATGGAACAATCAATATTAAATTAAATTTTCAGATTAATCAAATATTAATCATTCATGAAATTTTAGAACTCAAAACAAGAAATACTTGAATTAAAACATCAATAAAAGTTAAGAACACAAAACCTTACAAGGTTACAACTAGAATATTGAATCCCTTTAAATCAAAACGATGAGTTTAGCTACATATGGCTTTTACTTCAATAACAAAAATAGAAGAAAGATAAAGAATTGCAAAAAAAGGTAAGAATCGAGAACCTCTTTCTGTTTTGAGGAACGTCCCTTTTATAGGGTTTTCTAATCCAATCCTAATCTAAATCTAACTTTTAAAGATGTCTATCTAAAACAAATTCAAATTCCTACATGATAAGGATAAGGGTTTGCCAGTCAAACTCCAACTCTCTAAGTGATCAATTTTATCCACTACCGCAATCTTTCCACTTCATCCAGAATTTTGTAATTATCCCCAATAATGTCCTAATTTGACGCAATCTCTACTCTTCTTCTCCTAAAACAAAAAAAAAACATAAATTTTAACATTTAAGCATAAAAATAAATTCAAAAAAGGTGATAATATCAAATAATACGTCAAGTTTGTAATGTTGAACTCTCTGAGCCCTTTTATATTGGTTTGTACTTTGGAGATGCTCTTTATATTGATAAATACATGGTTATTTATGAGTTAAAAGATGTATTTAAATCCTTTTGGGTAAATATGTCTGTAACATCCCGTTACCCATGTTAAGGGTAAATTAGTAGATGTGAGAGATTACTGAGAAATTAGGAAAACACATCTCATGCTCATACATTACACAAGATGCATATATACATAAATATTGAATCTTTACACATTAAAATAATTGTACATGTATTCATTGACAATTTCTTAGTATAATTGTTTATAAATGTGAGTATATTGAGAAATGTGGGTTTTATATGTTGAAAATTGATTTAGGGAGTGTATAATTTAATTTAGAACTTTCGAAAATTTTAGAGAAATTTATGGAAATTGTTGGGCATTTTTGAATTAGGAAAATTGCCAAGTGGCAAAACAATTATTAAATGGTAGTAGAAATTACTGTCCAATGGAAATGGAAATTTTGATAAATGACTTTAGGATTTATTGACAAGTGCCATTGAAAATTGGGAAACAATTGGAGTAGAAATTGAAATTGATGGGACTAGTTAA
>JAOQMP010000008.1:36031932-36043936 GCA_027563575.1 Erythroxylum pedicellare
CAATACTTTCCAAATAAATTTTCATCACTAATAAACCACAATTCTCACCTTAATCAAAATTCTAAACCAATTACACCCGTAATGTCAAAAATGCATGCACAAAATTTGTATAAGTCCAAAATGCTCATACACAAATAAGCAAATATTCAAATATGCAAAGAATAAAATGTACTGAATTTTCTTAATATTCTAACCCCCAATATGGGGTGTTACAATTCTTCCCTCCTTAGGAAATTTCTTCCCCGAAATTCATACCTGATCTAAATAGTTGCGGATACTGAGCTTTTATGGTTTCTTTAGGTTCCCATGTTGCTTCCTCAAGTCCATGATGTTGCCAAAGTATTTTTACTAAAGGCACCGATTTATTCCTGAGCTGTTTGACTTCTTTGGCAAATATCGAAACTGGCCCTTCTTCATAAGACAAATCCGTTTGTACACTTCTTAAGCTTTTAGCTAATTTCCTAACTTGCTAGTCCTTAATGAACTAGTTCCCTAACTTTCATCCTTTCATTACAATTATCTCCAATTTGTCTCTAATTTTCATAATCATTATCTCAAAAATTCTGAAGTCGACTCCTAAATCTTTCTTCAATATCATTACACTCATTTCTATCTTCCATACATCAATTTACTTGCCAAGTGACATTTTTCCTAGTACAATAATATCCAACATTTTTGGAAATTATTCCTAAAGTTCACCAAAATTCAAATTTAACAAATACACTTACCAATTAAATTTTTAATACAACAAATTCACAATTCTCATAACATCACATCACAATTCAATTATACCCGAAATTATCCATGAATGCATGTATAGTTATTTTTATATGCAAAAGTTCAATATTCACGTGTATGTGTATATCATATAATACATGAGCATGCAATGCATTTCTAATCTCTCAATAATCTTTCATATTTACTATTTTAACCTCCCCTCAAGTAATGGGATGTTACAAATAGAGGTCGAGATGTTATTGATAGAAGTGGGGATCAGTTTGCATCTACATTTGTATTTCTTTATTTTGTATCAAATTGTGTATTCCGCAATTATTGTATCATGTGTATTTGAATAATTCTATTTATAATAACTTTCCAAATTGGAAATGTTTGTAAATGAGATTAATCAATAAATGTAGTAACACTCGTGAATGAAAATGTTTACGAATAAAGTGGGCCCAATTTGTTTGTTGAATTTCTACATATGCGTGTGTTGTTTGAAAAATTTGTAATAAGTTTCATTGACTGACTATTCTAGCATGCCACCCTCGTAGAGTATGTTTTCGAATACTGACGGTATGTTCGAGGATATGCCCTATAAGAGTGGGATGCTACACATTTACCCAATTCTCATTCATAATTACCCTATGTTCTTCAATGCTCATTAATTCATACCTTATACACATTACTCATGTCTTTAAGATCATGATTGCATTAAAAGAACTCATTTATTCCTTAAAAAATCATAATTTCTAGGTTTGAACTCAACCATATCAAAATTGTCCATTCTTTAGGTTATGAAATTAATTAACTACATAAACTTGTCAAGCTCTTATCCAATTAATGAAGAAACAATCTAGGTTCATTCCTAGACTTAATCAAGTTCAAATATACCAATTTAGAGTGAAATTTCTCAGCTGGTTCAACATGTACACAAGCCTGAAGTTCAAATTCCAGAATTTGTCATCAACATCACTTATGTGTGTAACTTTACTACCTTCAATAATTCACGAATTTTAGAAGCTTAGAGACATCTCTAACACCTAAAATTTTCCAGATTTCATGTCCTTTAAGGTTACTTCATTTCAGGTTAATTTAACATCCATAATGGTTATACTAAGGCTTACAAAATTCTGCTCACTTATGTCATTAACAGTCACTTTTTACAAACACATCTATAACTCTAATTTTCCAGATTCGAAAACACCTTAATAACACCTATATTTAGCATGAATTCTTCATCAATTATACTTCAAATCCCAACTTAAATCATCCATACAACAACCTATACACTACTGCTTTCGTACATGGAAAAACTGAACAGAAAAGTACCCTTTCATTCTCCTTTTTTCAGCACATCTTCAACATCAACATCACATACAATCTATCCCAATTTAATAATCATAACTTTCTTTTATAACATGCCATAAAGAACAGCACTTTACTTACTTATATAGCTCAAATTAATGATTAAGCTAACTTAGCTCTTCAAGCATGAAAAATAATCCAAGTACTTTTGGAAAATTGGGTCGGGATGTGATCCTAACAGTAGCTGAATAATCATGAAACTTTTTTGTGAATCTTGATTTCTCAAAAATCAAGTTCTATTTAATTCAATAAAATGATTAACATGAATCATAATAAAGTGAAATTTAAGTCATACCTTATTCCAAAGCTTGATCTTTATCTTGTTGTATCCCTCGAACTGTTTCCGAAATCAATCCATCTCAACCACCATAGCTGTACAAGTGTTCAACCTCTATCGATATCTATAGAATAAGTTGAGAGAACTCTGTACTCTTACAAAGAGGGTTAAGCAAGAAGTGCTTGCTCTATAGAGCTTAAGCCTATTTATAATAAGCTTTGGAAGTTTCAGTAATTTAATTAAAATTAAATTCTAATTTCAATTAAACTTTAATTAGAATTACAAATAATTATAATTAAATACCAATTATTCCCATATAAGATTCAATATCTCATATTGATCCTTGTTTATTAAATATTTCATATTTAATCATAAAGTTTTTCAAACTTTATAATCAAGTCCAATTTGTTTAAATTAATTTTGTTCTCTTTAACTAATTCTATATATGAGACCCATTAGATTCCCAACTATGTTGGCAATGATTATAAATCTAATTTTAATTCATAACTAAACTTAGATAAATTAAAACTCCTTTTAATTTATCTTTAATTCTCCAATTTATAATCATAGATCAAGATTTACATCTAGCAACATATCATGACCACCCAAATATTTAGGAATGACAAAGTGGTTTTGACTAACTTTCCGTGCATAATTTTTCTGTATAATTATCTCCTTTCATCATATAATGTTCTAATTAGATAGACAGCATGGAGTTGATGTCTACTCTATTTTGAGTCTAATTAATGACATTTTTAAAGTAATTACTTTAGGGTAATGAATCATATCTTGATCATTCAACTATCTCTATATAGTTGATGCTACATCTAATGACTATCGATTAAACGACGTATGATTAAATAGATCATAAGTAGTATTAAAACATAACAATCCCCATAAAAAATAACTTTGACGATCTCAAATCAAAGGATCACTTATATAATCATCACAATGAGAATTTTATAGACATACAAGTAATGTTTCAAATGGATTTCTCATATCGAGTATATTCAGTGAACTTGTTTTCTAGCAAGTACCCAAACGTTTGTTTAATTATCTCTATACTTTAGCCTATCAGATCGATACTTCCTTAATAAGGAAAAACAAAACATGTGTTAGTTTTTTTACGTTCTATTAATATTCAATCTTAATAAAACAATGACTAGGAGCATTTAGGAATAATATATAAATGCAATATGAATCTCATAATTATAATCTCATGATAATTTCATTTGCAATGTACAATTATCCCATGGGCTTTATCATATACATCTAAACATGTACAAGATAAAGAATGCCTTTAAATAATTTGCCACTAAACTGCAACCAAAGTGATTGGCTGTAGGGCATGAATTAACATTCTCCCACTTACACTAAACCAATCGTTTAATTATCTAATAACATATCACCATATGATGATTATTCTACTATTGAGGTAGTGACTTAGTGAGAGAATTCTATAAGATTCTCTATAGTGAGCGCTTGATTAAATCTTACAACTCCCTTCTTAATTATCATCATAATTAAGAAAATTTGCCTAAACACATTCTTGGATCTTTGATGAAACATTAGCTCCTTATGCATACCCAATGACTCTAATGTTCTACAGTATATTACTATCTTTAATAATGCAAAGAAACTATATCAAGTTCATTAAAGAACTTGTTGATTCAATTAATTATTTCCACTAAATGAAAAATGTATTATGACTTAATTAGCAACCAATTGCTACATTGGAACTTTTCCAATCCTAAATGATAATGTTCTAAGTAAATAAAAACTTAATTAGGGTTTACTTCTAAAGTTATATCCTTATCATCTTGAACTCAAATATCAACTCACAAATAGAGTAATGAATATCTTTAATACTTTGCAACTATCTGATATCTTAAATACTAAACATCTTTAGTACATTATCTATGTACTTATAATAAGTTAACAACGTCCAATCTATCTCTAAAGATCTAATTTCCATAATTAAGCTATTACTTTTTCATATCCAATACGAGTTGTTCTTGAAAATTATGTATTCGACAATTGAAAGTTAGAACTTTTGTTCTCTATGAGCAATATGTCTCCACATAGTCCCTCTGAAGAAGACAACTATATTCCCACTTACCTTCTAGTAGATTGATAAATTCATAATCATCTTCAAAACAAACTCTTTGAATTCATCATTAAAGTGAATTTTTCAATTTCTTGTAACCTTTCAACTATACACTAACTGTATCATTAAAGGAGCTAGTTCTAATTAGATGTAATGTTATGAAATTTGAACCTTTCAAATTCTTTCTTACTCCTATTACTTATCTTAAGAACCATTCTCTTGTAAGTATACATTGACTCAAACAATTTGTTCAATTACTTTGTAAGATTATATATAATCTTTTGGATATCTCATAACCTAGTATTATCCAATTTATTTTTAAACTTAATGGATAATGTATGCTTCAACCAAGCATCATATTCTTGAATCATTAACTTTGAGTCTTTCAAAGACTTAACATTTGATATCTAATATGAAATCTTGTTAATTAATTCAATTGGAACTATAGAAGGTAATTCATTATACTTGGCATTGCTATAAAAGAAATACTGTTGCATGATACAATATGTCATATTGTATTTTACTCCTTACAGAAATTCATACTCTTATGAATTTAGTTAAGAAGGTATTTACTATAAAATTTCTTTCCATTTAGATAACCAAAAGTTTAAAACTTGCCATAAGGATCTCATCGATGTGCTTTAGCATTTTCAATGCTTAATTTATGCTTAGATTCAAACAATTTGAACTTTTCAAAATTTTAAATCATTATTTCATTTAATACGTATGACTATATCACATAAAGTCATTAGTAATATAATGAAATATAAGTATTATCCTTTTTATGAATTGATACTCTATCCAATACATCACATGTATAAGATTTGACAATTCAATATTATCATCATCCTTTCACTAAAGGTCGATTTGGTTATTCTTCAACTTGACAAGTTTCACAAGTTTCACATGATTCATAATTAAAATAATATACGTATCCTTATATGTAACTTTATGATTCTCGTTATGTTGATTTAACCAATATGATATAAAATGATTGTCTCGGTTATCTAACTTTTTATTCTTGCCATTTATGTAAAGTATAAGTCTCCTTGATCCAATACATATACAAACTATTTGCATAAACTTGAATCAACTACTTTGACTTAACAATCTATTTCTAACCGTATATTGAACATTACAATAATAATGAATCTAAATCGGTATCAAACACTCATAAGCATGAATTAGAAATACATATGATCGCTATTATATTCGATATAGACAAGAAAAATAACGCAATCATTTTCTTCTTATGACAACTATTATCATACTATAGTAAAGCCTTTAATTGACATCCATGTTTATACTTTTAGTAGGCTAAATTAAGTAAAGTAATTTCATCAAGGTACTATACCTTTTAGCTTTACTTTATATAACTCTTGCATCTTGCTATCACGATGTTAACATACATCTTACATGTTGTCATTAAAGTTTATGAGATATTAGTCAACTTAAAATGTCAATACATTTTGTTATCTACAAGATTTTTGACATATCTCTAAAAATTTATTGCCAAATCTTTAATAGAGATTTAGTAAAATTGCATAACGAACATACAATTTTTCTTTCCTAAATTTTGAAAACTTCTCTCATACATATCCTATGTCTAAGAACATAGGTTCACTAACTTAGTATCAACTATACTAAATAAGGTAGATTCCACTAAGAATAAAATATAAGCGTAAGAGAAACAAGTAATTAATTATATGCCATGACTACTAAATAAGATTAGGACTTTAATCATGCATTTAGTTACTCCTACTATTTTATTCAAAATAATAGCCCTCATTACTATTTAGAAAGATTACTCTAATCTCCTAGTGGGCTAGGATCCTATTCAAATATAGTTGACCTTAACAACAAACCAACTAGACTTAAATTAGGTAGATAACAACTTTATCAATTACGTCTCATGTGACTCCTGGATCCGTTAGGTTACAATTCTTTCCAAAATATATCTTATGTATTGTTCCTAACCTTGTCTCTAAATTCATGTGATCATGAGTTTGCTCATCCAAATCACACATATTTAGTTAATTAGAACCCATTATCATAAGATTAAATATGTTCGGATTAAAGCAGCCTTGAGTTTGCTTAACAAGCCTACAATAAACAAAACTCTGGTTTATTCTTATAACAATGGAAGACAACAATCACGTTCTTAGCGTGTACTTAAAATTTTAACAAGAGATTTAACTTCATTTGTCTCATCAAATATAGATTGCATGTAAAATATCACACATATTAAACATACAATTTATCATGTATTCAATACAAATATTAACCATATAAATAAAGTATGCAACTTAAGTACTCATAGTCAAATTATATGCATAAAAAATCAAGCTTCGATTGATTCTAGTTATTGATTTTCATAATCTAAAATAACATTTCAAACTCTTTGGAAAACTTAAATTAGATTAAAAACTATTGATTCCTAAATAAATTAAATTCTTATTCCAAATGAAAATTTAATTTGATTTGATAACAATTTTTTTAAAATCCAATTGAAAACCATTTCCAATTTATCTTAACCCCTTGGATAAAATTTAACTGAAAACAATTTTCAGTAAATTATTCTCCTTATTATAATTTAGAAAAACTACAACTGTTGGAAAATAGGGTTGAGATCTGATCCTGACCGCAGCGGAATAATCACGAAATTTTTTTGCGACTTTTGATTTTCCGAAAAACAAGATTTATTTAATTATATAAACTGATTAACACAAATCATAATAAAGTGAAAATATAATTCGTACCTTATTCTGAAGCTTGATCTTTATCTTGTCATATCCCTCGAATAGTTTCTGAAACCAATCCACCTCAACCACTATAACCTTATAAGTGTCTGATCTCTAACAGTATCCACAGAACATGTTGAAAGAACTTTGTAACTTTTATAAAGAGGGTTAAGCAAGAAATGCTAACTTCATAGAACTTAAGCCTATTTATAATAAGCTTTGGACATTTTAGTAATTTAATTGAAATTATAATTAAATACCAATTATGCCCATATAAGATTCAATATCTCATATTGATCCTTATTTATTAAATATCTTATATTTAATCATAAAGCTTCTCAAACTTTACAATCAAGTCCAACTTGGTTAAATTAATTTTATTTTTTTCAACTAATTCTATACGTGAGACTCATTAGGTTCCCAAATATGTTGACAATGATTATAAAATCTAATTTTAATTCATAATTAAAATTAAATAAATTAAAACTACTTTTAATTTATCTTTAATTCTCCAATTATATAATTTATAATAATAGATCAAGATTAGCATCTAATAACGCATTATGACCACCCAAATACTTAGGAATGTCAAAGTGGTTTTGACTAACCTTTCTATGCATAATTTTTCTGTATAATTCAATTCTTTCATCGTATAATGTTCCGATTAAACATAGAGTATGGAGTTAATGTCTACTCTATTTTGAGTCTAATCATATTAGTTCTCCGCTATTAGCTATCAATTCAATTAATGACATTCGTAAACTATTTACAAAACATCATTTCACCTTGGCCAAGGGTTTCTTAAATTAATACTAATCAAGAATAACGAAACATTCTCCGTAATTGCTTTAGGGTGATGAATTCTATCTTGATCATTCCACTATCTCTATATAGTTCATGCTACATCCAATTACTATCGATTAAACGACCTATGATTAAATAGATCATAAGTAGTATTAAAATATAGCAATACAAGATAATTTTGATGATCTTAAGTCAAAGGATCACTTATACAATCGTCATAATGAGAATTTCATAGATATACAAGTAATGTTCCAAATGGATTTCTCATATCGGGTTTGTTCAGTGAACTTGTTCTCTAGCAAGCACCAACATGCTTATTTAATTATCTCTATACTTTAGCCTATGGGATTAAAGAAAAACAAAATGTGTGCTAGTTTTTTTTACGTTCTATTAATATCCAATCTTAATATAACAATGATTAGGAGCATTTAAGAATAATACATAAATATAATATGATCTTATAATTAGAATTTTATTTGTAATGTACAATTATCTTATGGACTTTATCATATACATCTAAATATGTATAAGATAAAGAATAATTTGTTACTAAACTACAACCAAAGCGATTGATTGTAAGACACAAACTAACAAAAAGGACATAAAGAACAACTTGCATTTTATTATCTAATTATTTCGACATTATGAATTTTCAGGCTTCCCACTCTAAACAATCCAAGAATCTGTACGCTACTTACTCTTCAGTTGGTATCATATGTGGAAAGGTCGAAAGTGCAGAAAATTTCCACTTGAAAACACAAATCTCAACTTAAGGGTGCGAAATTTATTATTCCTAAATGTGTGACATAAATCCAATTTTCTTCTTTGCCTTTAATACGAACCGTCAGGTGCCCACTGAGAAACTTAGAAGTAAAAGAACCTGAGTTGTAGAGGTATAGTTTAAGTAGTTGATGGTTGGAACTCCGACTAAGAGAATAAAATTAAGTTTGTTCCTTTTTGAATATTATTGGCGGTGATAAAAAAATTGAACTAATTCAGCTGATTTAACAATAAAAATTTTTAATTAGTCAATTTTTTTATTTAATTTATTATAATAATTCTTGTAATTAAAAATCAATAAATTTATTACATAATTAGCTAGTTTCTATAAATTAATTTTTATTTAACGATTTTTTTAATTAAAGTTCAAATTAAACAATGGATAAAAACAAACTTTTAAAATCATATTTCAAAAATTTCAATTTTATTTAACTTTTAATCCAATTTTTAAAATATTGATGATAGGTGATTTAAATGATAATTTACGATATTAAGTTTAAGAAATTACTGTTAAATTTTCAAGTTTAGGTTTAAACGAATTAAGGAGTTGCATAGGCTCTCAGCTAGAAATATCCTACAATAAAATCAGCTTACTTGTGGATAAAAGAAAAGTGGTGCAAGTGTCACTTTAACTCGACTCTAAAGCAATTAGATCTGATGAGCTAAAGTTCTCTTCTACGTAAATACAGTTGGACCACTTTTCTTTTATCCTCACGTAAACTAATTTTGACCTGTAACAAGGTGGATCTTTTGCAATTAGTGTAAAATAAATGATTTTCTACAACACCACGTACATAGAATAGTAGGGAGAAAAGGTTTTTCTTTGAAAAAAAAAAAGCATAATGATAATTTGTTTGAAGTCCTTATTATGTTACCTAAATATCCCACAAAAATCAGTTTAAGAAAAGAAAGCGAAAGGACGACTAAATTGGCGTTATAATGAACCGAGGATCCAGATCACGAGATTCCCTTCTCTAAAGTAAGCTAGTCACGACTTGAGCTCAACTTATGATTGAATTGAATTCTTAATGTTTTATCCTAATTATTAAATTAATGTAGTTGTAACAGTAAAAATAATAATAACAATAATAATAATAATAATAAAGTATTTAATTACAATTAAATACTTAAGTTTCTAGTTTTTTAAAAATTTAACCCAAAATTAGCATTTTCATTAGTGTTACTAACGTGACAAGCCATGTTAAACATAAATTTAAACATGTTTCATAGCAATTACAAGTAAATGTGACTTACCTGGTCATAGCAATGTCGATCTGCTATATCTGAATCTTTTATCTCTTTGAAAGCACCTTTAACCTAAATAAGAAACTAGTAGACAGTCATAGAGAAGAAAAGAATTGTTCTGAAAAACGATAAAAGAACAAGTGGTGAGTGAGTGAAAGAGAAGCAACATTACCCAAACCTTAGAAAGCAACCCAAGAGAAACCCTACTTATGGCAAGGAGAGAAAGATACGCTCTTCTAGATCCAAAACGAAGAAGCAAGAACAACCATGAAAAGCCTACTACACCGATTGCAGGTCAAGGAAGGTGGATTAGTTAACGAAGATTTCATGTGTACTTCAAGTTAAAATAGATACCATTTTTAGGGGAAAGAATGTTAAATTTGGTGCTTGTAGTTATTTGTTTGGTATACGAGAGAATAAGATAAAAAATCACTAAGAAAGTTAGAAAAAAGTTGAAATTCAAAATGAAAAATTCTCTTTTATGATAAAACAAACATATTATTTTTTCGCGGCTTTCACTTTGGCTTTTTTTTTGATTGAAATGATCTCTTTTAATTGATACAACAAAAAGTTTGAATCTCAAATTAATTACCCTATGTTTTAAAATTTTTTAAAATTTCCTTAATTTTACTTAGGTAATTAATTCTAACATATATATTTTAATCCAATTATTATTAAACGTGTTTAAGTTTATATTTAACGTTACTTGTTCCGTCTATAATGGTAATAGAGATTTTAACAATAGATTATATTTGAAAAAATTGATTATTTAATTGTTTAATTGTCACTTTTTAATAATCAAGCTAAAATTATAAAATTAAATAAAAATTGAAATTTTTTATAATTAAGCCTAATAACAATACTAATAACAAGGTCTTTTAACAGTCAATTGGAAGCAGAACAAGAAGAGGAAGTAATAGAAGGAAGGTCTTAATGGTAATTAAGTGAGGGTAAGAAATGGAATAAACAGCATTGAAAAAGCGTAGAAAGAGGCCCAGAAAAGAAGCTAGTGGGTGGGTCAGTGACTAACTAGCTGTTAGAGTAATAGTCCTTTTCACACCATTCAAAAACCGTCCCATTTTCCTCTTTCTGCTTAGGAGCACCTCTCTCTGTCTCTCTGTCTCTCTGTCTCTGACTTTTTTTTTTTTTTGGCTTTCTGGAGATATGCTTGACGGACTTCTTGGTCGGGGCTATGCCTCCAAGTGGTACTATTCAATTTTGTAATTGGCATTATAATATCTTGTTTGTGGTTGTCAAGTTGAAGGTAATTACATTTTGGTTTGTTTGTGCATTTGGCTAGTAAATCTCTCATAAAGCTGACCAAGAGTCGGATCGATGTAATAAGGAGGAAGAGGAATGCTACTTTGAAGTTTTTGAGGAAAGACATGGCTGATCTGCTCGCTAATGGCCTTGACATCAAAGCTTATGGCCGGGTACCCTCTTTTTATTTCTTCTCTTTATCACAGGTTTTCTCGGTCTGGTCGCTTTTAATGTTGTTCTCATTTCTGATTGTTAAGTTGCAATCTCTTTTTTAGTGTATTTTTTGGTGCTTTCTTCCAATCTCTCTCTCTCTCTCTCTCGCGCGCGCGTGTGTGTGTGAGATCTTTTTAGAGCTGGTCTTAATCCGTTATTTAATGGAACAGGCTGAAGGACTTATGGCTGAAATGATCCTGTCATCTTGCTATGATTTTGTTGAGCAGTTTTGTGATTTTGTGTTGAAGCACCTTTCAGTGATGCAGAAGATGAGGTATAAGTGCCTATCAACTATCTGTATCAATCAATTGTCCTAATTAATGGAAAGGATTATGTTTTGTCTCAATTGCTTTTGTATTTTGGTTCTTTCGTTTGCGACAAACGTGATAAAATTTTTCATTACGTCTAGGATTAAAGCCGAACCAAGTGTTAAACTTTCGTAGATTACCCAAATATTTCTTTAGCTTCATTTTTTGTTTATTAACCTTT